>JAVYIG010000661.1:0-15000 GCA_035222895.1 Strongylocentrotus droebachiensis | reverse complement strand
CTGTATCCCTCTAGGAACAATATGGAGTTTTTGTTGTAGAACATGTCTTTATAGAGACCACTTTTCATGAATCACTTATCTTATGTGACTGTTTGAAGATATTTCAACGTGGTTATTTAAATGGTGCTTGTTTAAAAATATAAATAACAGTAGTAGCGGGTCCTCAAATTTTCTTATGTGAGGGTTGCAAAATTTGTTTGATTCCATTTCGGCAGCTTCGAGATGAACTCGGAGAGCAGGGGGAGAGGTAATTTATACCGGGAGTACCTGTCACATGTCCGTATCCTACCCAACGTCCCGATCAGCCACTGATTAATCAACCTAATAACGCAGTATTGTCTCTATTATTTTATGTTGTGGTCTTGTTTTGCCTTATAAATCCTAATACATGATAAAAACAACCGAAATGTAGTTGACCGCACCAGTCGGAGATGGCAGTATTAATTTACTACGTTTCTCTTATTTCGAGCAATGCAAAGTCGACTTTTCTTTCATCGATGGGTCGCTCACAGTTTCTTTTGGCAGATGTTTCTGCATTTATTGAAAAGTCAAAAACAAAATATTCAAACAACATAGTAATGTATAATATAAATGATTTTCATAAAATATGTGACAACTGAAATAAATTTTATTGAGAACTTCAAAGTATGGAGGTAAATCAAAGAATCAAGATAAATGCAGAGGCCAACTATCATAAGCAATTATGCTTGTTTTGATAGCAGCCGGAAAAGGAGGGGGTGTACATTACCCTGTTATATGAGTATGTAGGAGAAGTCACGTATAAAATAAACATTCAGTGTGTCAGCATTTTTCTAGCCCAATTTCAAAACTAAAAAGTCTATATAATAGGGCAAAATACGTCACCAACTGGCAAAATTATGCAGATGCTCTATTGTGTGCCGACCCAAACTGGACATTCCATTTTTTATTCTCTCGTTTTGATATAGATAAAATATTGAATTATTTTTTCTCTTTGCCTCATTAGAGGATTTATTAAGTATACATGTTTTACATTCATAGATACAATACTACAAATAAAAATTACATAATCACAAAAGCATCATTATTGGCATAACAAAGAATTGAAAATAATATTTGCTTTGCAAAGCATTTGAATCATCATTAAGTCTGATAGTTTTGTTCCCCCCCCCCCCCCTTTTTTGTTTTTTTTGTTGTTTGTTTAAACAACACGTAAAATTAAAAAATATTATTTATCACCTTTTATTTCTTTTATCAGAGAGGACTACACCCACTGGCCGACGTTGCCTCCGACCATGGGTATGACAACAAATGGAAGGACATGAAGTCATCCTTCTACGCCCAGGGACCCTACTTTAAGAAAAAATTATCTTGCCCCTGCACTTGAATCTGTGAGTAGTATGACCTCAAATTGGTGAATAAGAGTAAAGCAGACATGACAATTGTATCGGGAGTTGCATATAATGAAACTCGGCACTGAAGTGATAAACTTAGCGTGTTTCAAAACCGTGATTCTGGGCTGAAAATAGGTGCGTATATACGCAGCCTTGACAAAATATTAAACATCAATTATCAATAATCATAGAGATGTGGTCCAGTGGCTTAAGCACTTGACTTGCAATTCAAAGGTCGTGGTTCGATCCCCGATACGTCACTAATGTCCTTTGGCAAGGCATTAATCTTTCTTTGCCACACTCGACCCAGGTGAGGTAAATGGGTACCTGGCAGGAATTAATTCTTTGAAATGCTGGAGCGCTGTAATAGCAGCTATATAGGCTAAAGCCGGGGGTAATGCGCCTCGGAATAGAATTTCTAGATAGACGGCGCTAAAGAAATGCCTATAATTATTATTATTATTGTCATCTTTTTCCTTTTTCACTCTTCAAATTTATATGGGGTACGTTGGGGTGTAAGAAAATTGTGGAGGCAGGTCCCCTTAATTTATTTCGGCTATACGCCTCTATATTCTACAATATTATTTTTGTACATACTGTTAACATCACTGTAAAAGTGGGTGAGAGGTAGGATCGACCATCTGGACTACAGGATGAACATATAGGAGTCATGACCTAGATAAAACAAAGGGCAGGCCCAACCTTTTGTCGACGGTAAACATTTACATGATACAATAGTATGTTATACCGTATCCCTCCAGCAGTTAATGTCGAAAGTTCTTAAATTTGTCAAAATCTCTCCATTGTGTCTATCGTTAGAAGCATAATTATGTCCTCTCTCTCTCTCTCTCTCTCTCTCTCTCTCCTTTTCCCCTTCTCCCCTCCACCTTTCTCTCCTTCTCCCCGTCCCCTCGCTTTCCTACCCCTCTCTCTCCCTCCTTCTCCCCCCATCTTTCTCTCCTTCTCCCGCCCCCTCGCTCCCCCCCCCCCCCCTCTCTCTCTCTTTTCCCTCTTTTGCCCTCGTATAGCTCTCATTCGGTAGATAGCTCCTCCTTTAATTGTAATTGGAACCAATCTCAACTTTTTTCTACGAGTATTGTTTTGTTTCATCTCCGGAAGGTACAAAGTGTAAGCAGGTGATGTCAACAGAAATTCCCCAAAGCCTATAATTATTTGATTAAAACCTGGTTGGACATTATTATAGCTCAGCATAGGGCTGTCAATGATATCTTCATTGAAGCCTGTTTAAAGATGTCGAAAATAAAACCACTTCAACGCGATCATGTCCTCTTTTGCACTTCCGAGTTGACTCACCGTCACCTGTTATCAAAGGGAACCTGGAATCATTTGATTTTGTGATGATATTCACAATTCACAAGTCTTTACATAAATCGACAAAATATCTTATACCCCGCTGACTGACAACTTTTTTGGGGAGGGGGGGGGGGGCGGAGAGAAAGTATTCCTTGACAAGGATCATTGGCAATTTAATTAATTTCTTTCATAGTCGAAGGGGGTGTCAGTTAAGCTTTCCGACAAGAAGGCCTTAACCAAAACTTTAATATCATCGAGTTTAACTTAGAAGATAACTTGCCGATGGCAAATATCAATTGGGGTTAAAGCCCCATCTTAACTTCTTTGGCGACCCCTTGTCCTAATTTTGGAACACACACAAAACAAAGGTTTGCCCAAAAGAAGGGCACTTGATGAAACCAAGCTTTGCTTTATATTATATCATATGTATTGTATAATCATGTACCATATATCGCAAGGTCATTGTGGCTGCAGCGAGGTCGATAAAACAAATCAAAAGTCTGAACAAAGGCTTCTACGGGAATTTGTATCTTTAATTGGAGTAATCATGTCGTTCCAGTAAATTCCGTGAAAACTGTTGATAAATCACAGATAAAGAATAATAAATATAAGTACATCATAGCATCATCAATATAGCAATAAACAGTCTCTATTCTAGTCCATCTGCATTAAATGGCTTTACATAAATACAAACTCACACTACAAATGTCTCAACTAGACTTCACTATTATCTTGAATAAACGATGAACTAAACAAGTATAAACTCCAAATCTCTACTTAGTGCTTCAGCACTCTCATAATATATCATCAAATTATTTAACAATATCTTCACTATCATCATTGTTCTTCAAATCAAATCAAATGTACATATTAAACCAGCATGGACTTGCATGTCTTACACTACATACTAACATCAACATCTCTCAGTATGAAGTACAAAATACACACACTAATTTACACTTTATGTTTCAACAATTCATAGAAATAGATTCAATATACAACAAAACTAACCTCTTTGCCTGACATAATGACAAAACTATGACTGAAATCCCCATGATGCGCTGACAAAAAGGGGATCCTTGGACCTCATCACAACCATGTTCTTGTAGCATTCTGAGAGTTTGATATCAAGTGGCTATCAATAGGTGGCGCTATACTAGGCACCTTGCCTGAGGAAGTGCTATTACAAATATATGTGTGTTCATGTCATGCATCAGTAGTACAAGGAACAAATAACTTGGGTGATAACTTATTTAAGTGCAACTGTCACAACATGGCTCCTTTAAATTAAGAATTAATTTACTCTAAGAACGCCATTACAAATAAACAAAATGGTCGACAGCCTCGGCTAAATCTAAAGCATCAGTATACAATTGTAAAGCTTAAAACTTGCATAGCATAATATATGTCGCTTAAATTCAAATCACACAAGTACGAACAAAGTACTCATGTTATAATACACTGTCCACAAAATGGAATTAAGTACATAATCAAATAGAAGCATTTAAATGGTGAATCTTAGATTATACATCATATTCTTCAAACAGTCATCCGAAGTCTCTCGGACCTTGAAAAAAAAAAAAACAAATGCATAAATTAGATATCAGAATTCTTGACTTGAGTCTGTACTTTGCACATTCACTGAATCAATTTCTTCATGAATTAAAGTTCAAATTAAAGGAAAATGTCTGAAGTTTGATCATTTAAGTTATAGTTCGTAAATAAAAGTATCGGTCTTCAGTCCTGTGGCTCCTTGGCCGGGAATTCTTCCTGGTCTACGTTCGGAACAAGAAGAACTAGCTTGAATAGGGCGATCGAGGTAACTCGAGGTAATCTGTCTCTCCCTCACTCCACCCATGTGGCTCGAAGTAGGTACATTGCATTTGAAGGCAATGAAGTCACACTCCTCTCTCTGAAGAAAGTCCTTCACTCTTAGGATATCAACATTGTCTATGAAGGGGTCAAGATGATGCAGACGACTTTCATTGTAGCGTTTGTCACCCTCTACTGCTTGCATTACATCATTAAATGACTTCCTTTGAGCCAACTTTAGGCTCTCCCTTTCAGCTTGCATGTGTAGTTCAGCAGATAGAGGTTCCATCACAACATTCTTGACACCACCTTTCTCTTCTCTCTTGTCCCATCTTGCATAGCAACGTCTCGGTAAGTTAGATCTGAGTCGTAGACAGTTTGCCACAGCTTTCTTCGCTCGACACCAACTAGAGAGACGATCAAATCGTTCCAACTCGAGCTTGTCTACTTTCTGCACATGGGTCCGACTTTCCACTTCAGTCTCTTTAGAAAGATCTACAGCTTCTGGCTTTTCCTCATCTGGAGTGAAGTCGGCCTCTAGAAGTCGATCAACATGAAGAGGTGCTTTCTCTTCCTTCATGGTCGCTGAATAAGTGAAGTTCACTTCTGATCGATGTCCATTTACATGTAGCTGTACCTCATCAGGCACAAATCGTACTGTTGTGCGATGACTCACACCCATAGGATCGTTGTGACTATCGGCATACTCTGCATTTACTGTGCCAACAATGCTCCATCCTAGATCCGTCTTGATTGCATATGGACCTCTATCATCAGGAGAGTGAATAACAGCACGTGGAGCGAGAGCCTTGGCACAGTCGTAGCCGATCAAGAGCCCAATTTCAACATCTTGAAGAGGAGATATCATGTCAGCAATCTTGGACAGATGTCGGAAGGATCTTGCCATGTCAGGAGTAAGGATGTGATGTCGATCTGCTGGCATGATGTCTCTCGTGAAGGTAGGAGGGAGGCTGATGATCTTCGTGGAGTCGTTGAATGCTTTCACCTGAAGACCAATCACCTTTTCACTTGCAATTCTCTCATTCGCCTTGGTCATGGTAGAGAGTAGCAGGTTTACCTCTGTTCCTTTAATTCCCATCGCCTCCTTAGTTTTCGTGAGAATAAAGGACGTGTCCGATTGAGTGTCCAGCAAGGCATACACTAATTTATTCTTGTCGCAGGACTCATGAGACAGCCACACAGGAACGATCATTGTTGACTTTGTAGTATGACTGGAATCAGAATTTGATGCATAGGATGTTGACTCCAAGGTTTCAATGTTATCTCTATCTCTGTTGGTAGCATCCTGTCGTCTTTCTTTCCACTCATCATCATGTAGAACAGTAGGATGCTTCCCTCTGCATGAAGAGCATGTATTTCGCTTGTTACATCTCCTTGATATATGTCCCTTCTCAAGGCAGCCGAAACAGAGTCCATTTTCCATAACAATCTTTCTCTTCTTCTGCATCGTCTCTGAGTTGAAGGAAGAACATTCAGTGAGGTGATGTCGACCCTTGCAGAAGATGCATGAAAAAGTCTCTCTCTCAGCAGAGCCATCTCTCTGATTCTGATGATGAGTTTCTGTCTGCATAAAGCTGGAAGTAGCTGCATTCTTTCTTTCATTCGAGGTCTGCAGAGATTGAAGAGATGTTACAGGGTCACAAGCTACTATAGCTTCTTCTTCAATGAAGTCGGTGAAAACAGAAAAGGGTGGGAATGTCCCCCACTCTCGCCTCCAATGCACGACCTTCCTGCTCCATTTCACGACCAACCAATCTGGGAGTTTCATCAGTAGCTTCCGGTTTTCTCGTTCATCATCAAGATGGCTTAAATGATGAACATACTTCGAAGCTGTGTCACACTGCTTCAAAAAGTCTCCAAGTCTCCTTAGACCAAATGCATCTCTGGAACCCACTCTTGGCCAGGAGTCTAGCTTATCACGATAGGCATTGGATACCACAAATGGATCTCCGTATCTCTGCTCCAATACCTTCTTTGCTTCGTTGTATCCTGCAGCATCTCCAATCAAGGAATAACCTTGAACCAGGGATCTCGGCTCACCAGTAAGGTACTTTAAAAGAAAGTAGAACCTTTCTTCGATGGGAATTCCTCGATGCTCGATTAAGGCGTCGTAGCTTCTCTTCCATGATGTATAATCAAGCGGATTGCCTGAGAAATGTCCGGGCTCCGGAAGAGGTAGTCTATTCAAGCAGAGCAGCTCCTTTAAACTGTTGGCGAGAACATCTTCGTTGCTGGGCTTGTCTGCTGGTTGATGACTTACTTCATCATCTTTCTTGGTTGCAGGCTCCATGGGAGAGACGGGTGCTTGTTCGTTGACCCAGTCTCGAACTCTTGGTTTTGGTGAGCGGGAAACAGACTTTGAAGCGTGAGTTCCGCCTTTTAACTGGATAATGATTCGCAAGGTCTCTCTCATCAAGGATGAATGTTCCTCTTCCATCTCATCAAGCCTGTCTTCACCATCATCTTCGAGACTTGCTGAAGGAGCTAGGTCAGCGAGCACTTCTTGAGTAACTATGGCTTTGTCCATAGCTTCCTGTACTTTGTTGCGGGATTCTTTAATCACCTCAGCTTGGATGTCGTCTTCTACAATAAGCTCACGATGCTTATTTGCTATTCTACTCCAGAGACGAATGGCGACTTTCCATGACTTCACTGCGACATCCGCTTGGTGCTTGATACCCTTCTCTGTGGGCCTTCTATCCATTTTGCTCGCTTCTTCTCCTTCAGACATGATGACGGTCTCTAGCTAGTGATGGAAGATTCACTTCTTGGAATGAACCACTCTGCTCGATCTGATGTCATCACACAGAAGAGTTTTCACTGTGGCTGCAGCGAGGTCGATAAAACAAATCAAGTCTGAACAAAGGCTTCTACGGGAATTTGTATCTTTAATTGGAGTAATCATGTCGTTCCAGTAAATTCCGTGAAAACTGTTGATAAATCACAGATAAAGAATAATAAATATAAGTACATCATAGCATCATCAATATAGCAATAAACAGTCTCTATTCTAGTCCATCTGCATTAAATGGCTTTACATAAATACAAACTCACACTACAAATGTCTCAACTAGACTTCACTATTATCTTGAATAAACGATGAACTAAACAAGTATAAACTCCAAATCTCTACTTAGTGCTTCAGCACTCTCATAATATATCATCAAATTATTTAACAATATCTTCACTATCATCATTGTTCTTCAAATCAAATCAAATGTACATATTAAACCAGCATGGACTTGCATGTCTTACACTACATACTAACATCAACATCTCTCAGTATGAAGTACAAAATACACACACTAATTTACACTTTATGTTTCAACAATTCATAGAAATAGATTCAATATACAACAAAACTAACCTCTTTGCCTGACATAATGACAAAACTATGACTGAAATCCCCATGATGCGCTGACAAAAAGGGGATCCTTGGACCTCATCACAACCATGTTCTTGTAGCATTCTGAGAGTTTGATATCAAGTGGCTATCAATAGGTGGCGCTATACTAGGCACCTTGCCTGAGGAAGTGCTATTACAAATATATGTGTGTTCATGTCATGCATCAGTAGTACAAGGAACAAATAACTTGGGTGATAACTTATTTAAGTGCAACTGTCACAACAGTCATCATGCATTTTGTTCCCCCATTGCAGGTTGATTTATACAATCTCATGTGTGAGATTCTCGACATCGAACCAGCACCAAACAACGGATCACGTGACCGCTACGTCGATATGTTAGATTCGTCGACCTCGAAGCTGACGTCAGCGTCTTTGATGACCATTATCCTGTTCATGCTTAGTACTATCATACTGTCTTTTAACTAGACTTTTAACAACATTTGTAGGAGCGTACTTAGACCATGTACAGGGGGAGGGGTTGGAATAAATTTTCCTATGAACATAAAAAATAGCATCTTTTTGCAATATACCGCTAAGGTTCTAAAAGTCCCAAATTTACAGATTAAAAAAATGAATTGGGGTTTCAACACCCCCCGCCCCCGACACACACACGCGCAAACACACATATTACATTTACCCTGATTCGACACTTCTTAGTATTTGCAACTTATTGCATCCGTTTATCACGTTTTTACCGACAATATACTACATGCACGTACAAAGTGATTGATAATATACAGGTTTCAAATTGTAAAGGATGATTACAAAGGCAATTTATTGCAATATAAGAGTACGTCCATATTCTCTCTCATTTTCCATACTCTAATTTCAGTTTCTGACAATACGTTGGACTTTAAAACAAGCTGCAGGGCAAATAGACAATACAATTAAATAATTTATCAAAGGTAAAATAACAATTCGAATCAGTGTTTTAGGCTGGGAGATAACGAAGGAAACGCATGGTATGTAAACAAATTGAATATGTAGAAAAATGTAAATAAGTTAGGCAGGTCTCTATTATTTTTCACATGTAAAATTTTAACAGACTAGTGTAGTTATAATATGAAACAAAAAGCAGAATCTTATTCTTAAAATGATATTTACTGTAATTATTTCATACGTGATAATTTTGTTTTTTTCAGGCTTGTATGAAATGTCTGTTTAGATATTGATCTAAAGACAAGTAGTAGTCGACTTTAATGAAAAACATGGATGGGGCTATATCAAAAGATTTAGAAGAAAAAAAAATCTTTAAAAAAAAACAACGTATTTTTAAAACGTTATCGCAAATGTATCACCATGTCATTTTTTGCATTAATAAATCAGATTGTATGAAATGATGTTTGCGTCTATTGTACATGTATCCTACATAAAAACATTCATTTGTATAGCGCTTAATCATGTTAATATTACATTTAAATTGTTACAGTCACCAGAGAGAGTGATAATTTCAGTAGCATCTCGAGCCGAATATCTTTCATCTCCCCCCCCCCCTCTCTCTCTCTCTCTATCTCTCTCTCTCTCTCTCTCTCTCTCCCCTCCCTCCCCCACCATCTCTTCCTCCATCTCATTATCTATCTCTTACCCTTTCTCTCTTTGTATTTCCCCCTTTTCTTTCTTGTTAGCTCACTGGCTCCCCCTTCCGTATCTCTCTTCCTCTCTCCCTCTCTTACTAACTCACTCTCTTTTCCTCTCCCTGCCCGCCGCCCCTGTCCCCCTCTCAGCCATGTTTTGAAAAACAAAACTTTGTATAAGACTATGCCATTGTTTCTATATATCCATCACCAAATTAAAGCGACAGGTTTATAAGGACTTGACCTTTGAGTCCCATGGTTGACTTCACTGATGGATTCGAGCTGACCTCAAGTGAACTTCGGTAAGGCATATCCTTTTAACGCGAAACCTCCTCTGCCAAGAGCCAGAATGGCGCTAAGTGATAAGTTCTCAATAGAATTTGTTTGAACTAGCCGTACTGACTTAAAGGTACTATGTCCCTTTTGCAGCCAACCTCAAATGCTGTAGAACTTTGCAGGAATTATGAATATGTCATGTATGTCCTATCTGTGAAATTTAAACGTTAGCAGTGTCCTCATATTCAAATTATGCAAGGAAACCCGTTTACTTGCTAGACTTCACTGTCAGACACTATTGAGTGACTGACTGGCTTTTTTCTTCTTTGGTAATAACATACATGAAAAGAGTTGTAAAGGGGTACATGAGTATTTGTCTACATCCATAACCCACTTCTTGTGATGGCCAAGATTAAACTGATTGAATCTTTGCGCAGCATAAAACGTATGACCATTCGGTACAGTTGTCTGAAAATCAAGACTATTACTTTTGGGCTCTATAGCCCTTAAGTCGATTTGACAACTAATAGTCGTTATTTTCCCACTTGAAGACATTTTCAAGCCCCACCTTTTTTAGGGAAGTTCTAAATTAATATTATCTTTCAAATGCAGTTGGAATTTAACTTTTTCATTTTTTTGGCCTGCAAATGGGACATAGTCCCTTTAATGTACCCCGATGAATGGATGTCAAGATTCCCCAATATATATTCTGCCATGTCTTTGTGAAGTCTGTGACCAATAAAATAAAGTAGGATATTGAAAAATGACAAGAATCAGGGAATAATGTGATCAAATTAAACTACGCCCTTACAGTTCTCGCCAGCCCTTCCCCACCCTCCCGCCACTTCTGCATACACTTATTTGAATACTTTATATACCAACTTCTTTGTAATGCTGTAATAAACAGGGGCGGACTGGCTTTGTAGAGTTTGGTGTGGTTAAGCAAGGAAACCTCGAATCTCCTTGGTTTGAGAAGTTTTGCCAATTGGCCGCTCGATAATTTGACTCGAGGTCCAGTTGATTTTTGGTCTGCGGGCCAGTTAATAAGTATGTTTAATACAGATTGAGGCACATTCGGTGAGACCCAACCAAATTTCAATTCCTGCCCGCCTCTGTTCATAAGTTTTGTGAATAAAGCATTGGATTTCGGCTGGATATTGCACATTAATAAAGGTATCCTTGATAATCATGTCTTCATCATTACATGCATGGTCGGATGACGAGTCGGTTTTCCAGTGCTCCGCGCTTGGCAAATGCTTCAAAAAGCCGGAACTCAATAGGCATCCGATGTTTATTATAAAAGAAAACGTTCGAACTATGAGGTTCATAATAATGATAACTAATTGTCCGATTTAGTGGATCCTTTTCGAAGGGGTAAAAACCGTATAGGGAAATTTCGTCGCAGAAAAGCGAAGCCAGGGAGAAAGCTATCAGGCCTGTGGATGGATTCTTGTTTTTCCATAATCTGTAAAAAGAACGAAGAAAAAAAGTCATCTTGTTAAGGCAATGCCAAATGCGATTCAAGTTCTTATATTGAGATACTAAGCAACGTGCTTCAAAAGAATTCGTTTTTAGATAATAGTCTTGAGATAATTATTGGTCACTAAATCATTGCTTCGGTTAAACCTTTTTCCATGAAGAAATATGAATTCGACATATTCAGTATTCATGAAATATAGGAGATATTCTTCAGAAGGGCTGTCATACTTTTTAATAGTCTTGCATTTAAACGTTGTATTCTCTCTCACTTGATGCTCAGAGTCATAGAAGGTCGTATTAATGGAAAGAAGAAGAGGGGAAGACCTCATAAAGGCTTTCTAGACGATGTAATTACACAATGTGGAGCAACAGGGTATGAAACGATGAAACGGTTGGCTCAAGACCGATGAACTTGGAGAGAAACATGGAGAGACACTTGATATAGAGTTTTGAATGGGTCACTGAACCTGTCATAAACTGACAGATCACTATTGATGATTCTCTCTCACTCGGTTAAATCTTTTATACATTTCACTTTTACGCCATCTAAATTTCATACCACCTTATTATCAGTATATACTAAAGAAAACTCTTTAAAAGTAAAATTTGTCATCGTGATTCGATTAGAACAAAAACTTACTTTTTGCAAATTCCCTGCATCACTGTCGGACTGTATGCCCACCGAGGACCAACATGGCGCCGGTTTCCATGGTGATTCTGAAAGAATTCTCCTGCCACAATACCAAGTCTGTAAATGTATCCTCCTTTTGTGTACCATATTATCCCATCGCCTGCCTGATTCATCCGCTCATCTAGCTCGGTACAATCCTTCATGATGTCATCCGTTCGATTGCGCGCGCAACTCACTGCGAGCAATAATTGCTCCCAATTCATCGTCGTGATCGATACCTTCGATCCCACGTCGTCTGCGTAGATTCCGCCGCTCGGTGCGAGGTTCATGCGCAACACGAAGTCGTGCGCGTCAATGCTTGATCCGCATTTACTCTGGGATAGTATTCCAGAGTTGCCGACGAGTGCACATCGTCGTGGCCGCCACCTTATCGTCTCTGACATCGTATCGTAGTTCGTTTGATGACGGTTTGATGCATTGATGTACTTGAAGTTCTTAGAATTTACATTCCGATGAAAAACCTGGATGGCATCTCGGAGTTCTACTACAGCTGACACTTTTTTTCTGGGGATGAAAAGAGAAATTACCACGAACGTTTTCTTTTTCGTTTAGATACAAATAGTGCTCTATCAAGCAGTTTTCGTACACACAAAAATGTTAAAGGTGATTATTCAAAACCAGTGTGTCGGTTATATCATTTTATCTTGTAAAAAAAAAAATCATCAATTGCAGCTGTATAGGCTTGTTGTTTTATTTGAAATGCGCGAGATAATTTTCTTCACCTTCTGAAGATATTTCATCAAATTTCTTTGCATGCACAGGATTGTTTTTGTGCTAAATCATTTCTCACCTAATTCTGAGTATGGTTTTAGAAGTCGTTCCACCCTCGCTCCTTTGAAACACTTTTCGTTCAGATCCATGCCCTGGCAAAAGAATATACACAAAATTAAAGTGCACGCATTTTACTCAACAAATTGGTTTGAGAGACGGGTATCGACGGCAAAGCTTAAAATTCGACGAGACACAGAGATCCCCATTTCCTCATTAACGTATCTGAATGTTTTGTACTTTGTGTTTGTCAATGAAGCACATGTGCACCATAACATCTCAGGACTTCCCCGAAATAGATGACTAACTTTTGTGAAGTTTCAAACTTATCTCCCCTTCCCTTATTTGCGAAGAAATTGAGAGAGAGAGAGAGAGAGAGAGAGAGAGGGGGGGGAGGGAGAGAGAGAGAGGGGGGAGAGAGAGAGGGAGAGAGGGTAAAGGAGAGAAAGTGGTGACAGGGGCATGATGGCGACAAGAATGGGGAGGTAGGGTTCGAAGTGGGGCACATTTATAATACACGAAAATGCACAACATTGAAGAAAGATTTATGGTGCACTATAATCTATATACATCAATGTATTATAGACTGCTTTGCAAGGAACTCACTTATTATCGTTTCGTTGTTGGCCTCTGTCTCAATGAGCCCACCTTGTGTATAATCAAAATTGGTGCCTGGATCTGGAAAAAGACGAGATACACATCGAAATTCAATATAAATATGGAGCTGATGTAAACTGATGAGAATAAGGATGATAAACAAAAAGTTGGAGTTCCAATAGTAATGCACTTTGATGGTATTAATTCACTTCATTCGCGTCAATGAAACTAAAATTAGTTTAACTAAAACTAGATTTTCGAGAGCAATTTGATGATCATTGAATTTCAAGAACAGCAAAGTTACAAGACTTATTCACTTATTTTATAAATAGGATCTACGGTGGATGTGTTGTGGTATAGGGGATCATTCACTTGACTCTCATTCTATGGGTTGGAGGTTCGAATTCCAGCCCGGCAGTCAGGGGCGGATCCAGGATTTGCCGATAGGGGGGGGGCCTAAAATGTGAAAATCGCGCCGACCAATATCTCGCTCAGTGGGGGGGGGGGGGGGGGAGGGGGGGGGGGGGGGGGTGGTAGTGATCATAATTTTTTTTCTCGTAGTTGACCTCGAAAATGTGAAAATCATGCGCGTGCCGACCAATATTTCGCTCAGAGGGGGGGGGGGGGGGGGGGGGTAGTACGCATAATTCATTGGTTGTATTTGACCCTGAAAACCTTTTTTTTTTGTGTGTATTAAAAAAAAACAGGGGGGGCCGGGCCCGTAGGGCCCCCCCCACCCCCCCCCCCCCCCCCCCCTTCGTGGATCCGCGCCTGTCGGCAGTAACGTCATTTGGTAAGACATTAATTCACATAATTATGCCACTCTCTACCCAGGTGTGCACGAGTAAACCTGGCAATTGCTGAGGTGCAGGGGATCTCAGAAATAACAGCTGATGAGGCTTCCCTGGGTAAATATGTGAATGTGTATGTGCTACTTGAAAACCTGACGGAAGAGAGGCTCAGTAATACACTGCCCGGCACTGGGAAGCCAAATTAACCTTGTAAAAAACTTCTTTTCCCTACAATACGTGCTAGACATGTAGGCTATATAAAGTCAAAGTCCTAGGGATCAATTCAGAATTAAACCTGGAAAGGTCATGGCGAGTATACACAGATTCGAAAACATACGTATACTTTATTCAAAATTAAATTACCGATTAATTTAGCTGAATGTCGGCCAGACGAGGAGGAAGAGGTGTAGAAATCGTTTGTGACGACAGCTTAATGATTGAATGATAAGTGTCGTGGGAATAGTAAAACTGTTTAATCGCTCAAAGTTAGTGCGACCAGACACTGTGTAAGAATGGATTGGAGGACTTTCCCCTTGAGCATTGGGCAAATAATAATAGTAATCCCAAAAGGATGACAATGGGAAGACAATGGCGTAACGTATTCCCCCCAGTGAGGAGCATAGCAGCGTTCGGGAGGGGGGAAGGAGAGGGGGGTCGGTCTTAGTCGAGGAATGAATTGCCAACTTGCAAGATTTATGAGTATTAAGGGGTTTTGAGAAGAGGTCCAGGCGTCTTTTAATTCTTTTCTTTTTACTTTTTTCCCCTTTCTCTTTATCTCTCTTTATCTTTTTTTTTTACATTTACAAGATCGAGGGCCGGCACGTGCCCCATGCACTTGATGGCACTGTGGGAACGGTTTGGAAGTAAGACAGAGAGGCAGTGCAGTTACAGACTGT
>JAVYIG010000660.1:0-495989 GCA_035222895.1 Strongylocentrotus droebachiensis | reverse complement strand
CACCTGTATAAGTACTAGACTAATCATTAACCTTTCAAAGTGCATGCACTCTGACGGCCTATTATTGTGATCAGGCGCGTACGCAGGATTTTTTCAAGGGGGGGGGGGGGGGGTTTTAACATTTATAAATCGGGCCGAAAATTTCGTAACGACTCAGCCCACCGCTGAATAAGCGGGGGGGGGGGGTAAGAGGACACTTTTTTTTTTTTTTTTTTTTAATAATTAATAAAAAAAAAAAAAAAAAAAAATCCAAAAGGGGGGGGGGGTTAGGGGGGGGGTTTGGGGGGGGGGGGGGTTTATACACATAAAAATACCAAAGGGGGGGGGGGTTAACCCCCCCCCCCCCCCCTGCGTACGCGCCTGATTGTGATGTCCAGTCTGATGGGATCTCAATATGACTTTCAACGTTAAATTGTTTTCACAAAACTTGTTATCAATTAACTAGTAACAGTAACTTATATAATAGCTACTGACTCCCTTGCATTTGATGGACTATGAACAAATTCCTCATAGAAGTGATAACAAGCTTTATGAAACATGACCCTGATGACGCAATGTATTGTGTCAACCTGCTTACCCAACAGTTCAACGGAGTTTAAACATTGTCTTTATTTATTACCGTTGGTATTATTTTCATCGATCTAAATGCAGGTCTGCTCTTTCACGAGTACGATATATATGCGAAAATAATGAATATGTAGTATAGACTTACAAATTACAGATGTTCTATAAACAGAAAAAATAACCGAGAATAAACTTTTATTTCTACTTTTATTTCTACTACTACTACTACTACTACTACTACTACGTCTACTACTACTACTACTACTACTACTACTACTACTACTACTACTACTACTATTACTACTATTGATGCTTCTACTACTACTACATGTACTAATATACTACTACTACTACTGCTCCTCCTCCTCCTACTACTAACATAATTCTTCTACAACTACTACTACTACTACTTCTACTACTTCCACTACTACTACTACTACTACTACTACTACTAATACTACTATTACTACTACTACTACTACTACTACTACGACTACGACTACTACTACTACTACCACTTCTACTAATACTACTACTACTACTACTACTACTACTACTACTACTACTACTGCAACTGTTATTACTACTTCTAATATCATTACTACTACTACTACTACTACAACTACTACTACTACTATGACTACTATTGATACTTCTACTACTACTCCTCCTACTACACGTATACTACTATACTACTTCTACTACTACTAATCCTCCTCCTCCTACTACTAAAACAATTCTTCTACAACTACTACTACTACTACTTCTACTTCTACTACTACTACTACTACTACTACTACTACTACATCTACTACTACTACCACTACTTCTTCTTCTTGTGCTACTACTACTTTACTACTAATACTACTTCTATACTACTACTCCCATTACTACTACTAATACTATTAATAATTATTGTATCAATAATGATAATAATAGCAATAAAAAAGCTGATTCTTTGTACATTTCACATGTCAGGCTTGTTTGCCATTACTGGCTCTCTATCATAATATTACCCCGACTTTAGCACGGCTGCCTTGTGATTCACAGTCCAGGGGAGAGTTTCACAAAGACGAAGATCGACTTTAAGTGAGACTTACATGTAACTATGGCGGCCCGTTCATGCCACTGTTTGCTCTCACCATTATGATCTTTAGATAATATTTGTCCTTCAATAATGAATTATCAACAAATGTATATTCTGTAGATTTGTGACCACGATTTGTACGTCCCTTGAGAGACCAACGCCATTTAATGGTGAGAGCAAACAGTGGCATGAACGACCTGCCATAGTTATGTCCATCTTAAAGTCAATCTTAGTCTTTGTGAAACACCCCCAGGGACTGTAGATATAGAAAAGGGAGTATGAACATATACATAAGAAATGAGAACATTAATATTTGATACGCGTGAACATTTCTAAATGTCTGATTACTGAAAACGTTTTGAGAAATTTTTGTGGACGAAAGTTTGTTTCAATTTCGCTTACGTTTGTGTTTGACATAAATGTACTTTTATAGATTTAAAATGGACCCGTTTTGCACATTTGCTTTTCCGAATACTTTTTATCATTCAACAGATCAAAAGTGATTATATAATGACCCTTATCAAATGTCCACTTTCTCATTCTTACTCCCTCCCCCTGTTTGCTAATTCAATATGTTGAATATGCAGGGGTCTGTTTTATCACAAAATTATGATGTCGTTCTATTTTGTATCAATAACGGTTTATATGTGTGATTCTAAAATTTATTTTGCATCTCTATAGACTTAATCAAAACAAAATTAAACCGTTGTTGATTTCCCTGCATTATTAGGAATGAATTGGTGGAATATACGGATCAATTTGTCTTCTTTATTTGTTTTAAATTAAAAATATCCAGGTCCTTTTGCATCGTTCGCTACAAAGAAACTTGGTCCTCGGGCTGTGATGATGGTTGGTGGTCTTATCAACGGTGGGGGCATCTTAATGGCGTCCTTAGCAACCAACATTATTGTCGTCGGGGTGGGCATCTCGGCTATTGCGGGTAAATTGCATTATTATATATATAAATACACGCTTAAAGAGTTTGGTCAAATTTACCCAATATTGGGTATTACACAAAAATGCATATCTACCTTTTGCCAAGTTAGAATTGTGAATAGTAAACCACTTCCACCTCGGAGATAGCACTGGTACGAAATAATGACCCCCCTCAAGTATCCACAGATCTTTACACATGGAGACGTCCCATTTTGTGCATTTTAGAATTATCACTGCCAAAGTGATGAAGGGGCTTCATGAATAACTTTGGTTTGCTCTCTAGAAAAGAATACTTTCTTTAATAATTAGATGCTGACAGCTTTAATGGGTATCATGCCCGATACAAATTGCCTAAATAAGGAACGTGGTAGTTTTATGTATTTCGCTTAATTATTGCACCCTGGCTGCTGATGACGAGTGCAATATTTACCCCCCTTTACATATCTCATGACATGCTTGGCTATACGAAGCACATGTCTGAAGAAAACATTTCTGGGGAGAAACATTAAGTGACTGAAATTTTGTGTACAAACAAATGAAGAGCTGCTCATCAGTGTCTATTTGTATAATGTGTACGATTTATTTTCTTCAAATTTCCACTGATCTGCATTTCTAATTTGTCTGCTTTTCATATAAAGCAACAAAATATATGGGTGGACTTTCCATTTAATGGCCAAATGAGACATGAAATCATATCTCCGACTCATATACTCTATCCAAATATGAAGAAGAAAAAAATACACGACAAGGAATTGACATTCCTCTCCCAAAGATATATTTCGTTTGAACATTTTCTCAGTTACAACATATCCGAAGCTGGCAGAAAATCGATCGAAAATAATCGAGGTATTGCTCAAACAAGATATCGATAATTAGATGTACATGTAGGCGTTGTTAGGCAAACGGGCATTTTGCCGAGGTGGACATCGGGCTATAGTTCGGCACGAGAACATGTTGCCTATTTGAAACGCGAGCAGACTTGATAAAGATGCATAGATAATCTCATTTCCATTTTCGTATCCAGAAATTAACACAAAGAGGGTGAGAAATCCTACATTGGGAGGGGGGGGGGGGCTTCAAATAGAGGAGGAGAGGTACGCCATCTTCCCCCATGTGCTTGATGTTCCACTCCGAAGCAATCATACTTGTGTGATAGTTTTAATAACGTCTAACGTCATGTTCACAGTATGATTCATTTGCAATGGAGTACTAATTTTTTGGCTCGAAAAATAGCTATTCTAGATTCATATTCATATTTATTTTTTGAAAACAAAAACGATTAAATCTCCTTCTGTTTTTAGAATTTAGAATTTGAGTTGTAATTATGTTAGCTGATATCTCTAATGTATGTTATAACATAAAAACTCAAACGATCATTAGGTTTCCTTTCTTTTTCCTCCATTTACAGGAACGGGCAGTTCTATGATCTATGTCGCAGCTCTAGTGACCGTCCGAAAGAACTTCCACACCTTCTACGCCATAGCTAACGGGTTGACATTGGCTGGGGTCTCGGTGGCTTTGTTCACATTCCCTCCAATCATCAGGGTTCTTATCAACAATTTCGGCTGGAGAGGCGCCCTTTGCATTTTATCCGCCGTCTCGTTGAATACCATGGTCACAGGTGCTCTGATGAAAGATGGCGGCTACAACAAAACTCCTAAAAGGCCCTCTGATGAGAAAGGAGAGACGAGGCCATTTGTATCGAAATCGTGTAACACACGAAATAGTGAGAAAAACGATGATGTATCGTGCACCTTGAGAAAAAGTGGTCTTAAGATATCGGGTAGTAGCAATACGGGTGTAACATTCAAAGCTGTTGATGATATCAACGTCAATTGCCGATCCGAGAATGACTACACATCGAGCAGTTGCAAGATGGGTCTACACAGTGTCTACATAGACGGTGAAATTACCTCAATACCGATGCCGCTGAATGGAAATGCAAGACCATATAGAAGACCTAGCATTAGTGAGAAGTACGTCAAGTTGATAATAGCCAACATTACCCATGGACTTCTTGGTGTGGTGGCGTTCCTGTGGTCTATGGCAAACACTGCCACGATGAAATACCTGGTAGCGGCCGGGGTCGAACGGGGTTTGACCTCTATCCAAGCTGCCATGCTCCTATCGGCAACCGGTGTCACCCAGTGTCTTAGCCTCCTTGTTAATGGTGTTATCATTTCCAAGGGCTGGATGACCCCTCTTCAGTTGTACCTTGTTGTGTTCTTTCTAATGGCGGGCGCAGGATTCGGAATAGCCATGTTCAAACACTATGTCGTAGGCCTCGTCTGCTCGGCGATGTTTGGACTCGGTACAGGAACCATTGTCTCGCTTAACCTGGTAATACAGCGTACCCTTGACCCAAGGGCAGGCGCGCAGGCTGCAGGATGGCTCATGTTTCTCGAGGGTGTGGGCGGCTGCATCGGAGGATTCTGCATAGGTAAGGATGAGGAATCGTCATCTCTTTCATTCGGGAGAAGGTTGATTTCAGGTTGAGGTGAAATATAATTCGCGGTTGTACCACGATTACAAAACCTGACAGATAATATTATTCCCCATGACCCATTAATCTTAATATCCATTTGCTTCAAGACAGTTTCTTTCATAATGCATTTTCATATCAATTTTATCTTTAGAGGTTGGAAAATTCCACGCAACTCTATACAGTGTGTCCCAGAAAAAACGAAAACGAAACCGAGAATTATCGATGTTTTATCAAAACTTAATCACCATGAATTATAATTAATAAATGACACATATTTGTTGAGCTTAGATCCTCCTCTTTCATTTGATGCATCTAATATAATACATATTTCACGCATGAGTGATCAAAAACAATTTGAAAAAATGGTACCAAAAATTCATTTTGCGGACGTTCATATGACGTCTGAATCATGAAAAATGAGCCAGGAATATCAAAGTTCTGTTTGTTTAAAGTAATGCTCGCATTACCATATTTTATTAAACGAATCCGTTTTCACTGGCTGCCTGCCGTAGCAACAAACAACAGGCGCGGATCTACGGGGGGGGTTTAGGGGGTTTAAACCCCCCCCTTGGGCGGCCCCAAAAAAAAAAAAAAAAAAAAAGGAAAAAAAAAGAAAAAAAGAAAGAAAAAAAGAAAGAAAAAAATTGTGTTAATAGATGCCAGGAAAACATCACTTACGGGGTTCAAATAAACACCCCCAAAAAAATCGGCTCGCCGCTTCGCGGCTCGTGGACGATGCTCCGCATCGTCATTATTTTGGTCAAACCCCCCCCTTAGCAAAAAGCTAGATCCGCCCCTGAACAACAAATTCCGTTTCGTTGACGATCAGCCATGTAATTAAACAAATAGGATTTGTCGCTTAATACTGCGTACCTTGCAAAACTTTCACCCAGTTGACAACGTCATAGAAAATAAGTGTGTGGCAGTCAAACAGCTTTTCGATTAATCTTTAATTTCCGTTGGACAAGTGATGGCTGTACGGTAATGTAGGTCACTAGCCTTGAACAAAACAGAATGCTACTTCCCACAATGTAAACTCCCCATAAGTTGTCATCTTTCTTATGCCGCCAGCGTGTCTAGTTTAATTGTAAGCGTTGGCAAACAAACGAACTGATTACCTGGTCATTTAGCCACCCTATACCTTAAATGAAACCACGTTTTTATATTTAAACACAAGAAAACAGAAACAGAGCAATTACAAAATAATAAAATAAAGTCTCGAAAAATGAAAAAAAAAAATAGAAATAAGAAGACCATATGAGCATTTGCTCATAATAGAGATGATAATTTGTGCCTACAATATACTGTTATCATGATTATTACCCGGTTTTATCCCTCCACCCCCTCCCACTCAGTGTTATTTAGGGTACGCGTAAGCTTGTTCACTCCCTTCGAAAGCACCCCCTAAGTCCGGTGTGTAAAGTCCATTAGAGCCGATTTTTTTTTCTTCTGTGTATTACGAGCCGGACTGTCTTGCTTGAAAAGGACCCCTTTACCGGAGATTTTGGGGAACATGAATGCGGTCCCTTCGTTCCCATAGTGGAGGGGGGGGGGGGGGGGGGGTGGGTTGCGCGGGTTTTTATCCCCGGTGACCTAAGACGCTGCATTAGCATTCTTGCAATAACTGCTTACTATGTACCCATATACTATACACCTCGCTATACAATAAATGAAGACATTGCCATGTATTGTTACTTGCAGGTGCTGTACGTGACTTGTCTGGTAGTTATACAATCTCTTTCTTGGTCTCCGGTGTTGTGACGTCAGTTGCTGCATCACTTGTCATCGTCATCCTCGTTATCCGTCGTGTTAAGAGAGGTCACTAGAGGGCGTCTGTCAATACCTGATGCAAAGAGATTCGATCATACACAGTATGTCCTCCGTAGGAGACCTGATGAGAGTGCCATTCGCACATAATGCAAGTTTGGCCAACTGGATTCCATTTGGTTTCAACATGGCGCATATGCTTCTCGCCCCCCAAAACAGTACTCGACATAATGTATTCAACTCGAACCAGGTTGGCTTTATAACCCTCCTGCCTGACCAACCAAGCTCTGCTTCACTTTGTGATGCTGCCGACTGCGGGCGCTACTCGCTTTATGCGGTCAGTGCCATACGGCACTGTATGCAACATATCTGCAATGGTTGTTTTGTTGACACAAATGATTCCCATTTCCAATAACGGAGGTGCTAGCACTGACATTAAATGATTGCCTACTAGAACCGGATGTTTTCTGTTTATAGCCTACGGAAATTTAGTAGTTAACGGTTAATTACAGTCGAACCTGTTTTAGTGGCCACATGTTAAAACTAATAGAAAATGGGCAACTTGTCCATTGCGGTCGTCTCTAGGAAGTAATGTATGTAGAAGAACCTGTCTAGATAGACCATCTTTCTATAGTGGCCACTTTTTAATTAGATAGATTTGACTGTATCTTCAATCTCGTGCAATCGCCACCCCTTCATTCTAACGATGTACAAAGTTTATTCCAGACGTTTAATGCATACAAGGTTGACGTAGTGATGATGAGTCAGAGTATTTGTTTACATTTATATTTCAATATTATAAAACGATTTCATCGTGCAGTGGTGCATGTACATAGTAATGTAATCCTACAAAATATGACAACGTATTATATCGTTAATATCATATAATCTGTGTAGCTGCGATACAATGTATGTTTTTATTTCGTTGCATTAGACTTTCATTATATTAAGTTTAACTAGAAAACCATATTGCCACCTTAATCGTGATATGGCATCTATAAATTAAAACTTCAAGCAACCCGTTATGTAAAGACCTATACCATAAATCAAACTCCTAAGAATATTTTCTTTGCTATGCTTTTGTATGTTTTTTTGTTGTTGTTGTTGCTGTTTTGTACTTAAAAGAAAAACAAACATTTTGAGCCGCAGCACTTTATTTGCAGTACACTTTAAATGGTACTGTCACAATAATAATTATACGTTAATAGGTGTCCCTAGCTTTGCATAGGAACGTTTGTATGTGTGTGTATTTTGTATTTTTGAGGTTGCCGTGAGTAGGTGTTTTACAATAACTTTTACTGATTATACATTATTGATATATTTACGAAAGTAGAAGGAAATTACAATAGCATAGGCAGAATAATCATTATGGTAGACTATGCAAGATCATTATAAATACCTTTATGTTGTTTATCATTTAAGTATTTTGTCTTAGTGAATAGTGTCACGTTGGAAAACGCAATCAGCGATTTTATCACAATATCCTTTTTTCTTTCATTAAACTAGGAACTAAATAAAGCGAATTATAGCGTGTACTTGTGACAGAGAGGGAGGAAGAGAGGTAGAGAGAGAGAGAGAGAGAGCGAGAGTGAATGTGCCATCGGTGGATGTAATTAGTGTAGAAATTATACAGTGTTCCGCGAAGCATTGAATGTGTTGTCACGGGTTACTGTCTGAAAAGGTTGAGACTACCATTGAAAGGAAAGTGGAATGGCATTACACCTGTTATAGACAGGAAGTGTTTTTTTTTGTAGTTGACTGTATATAATGTCCTGGAGTAACACTGGCTAGGGCCACACCCAAAGAAGTTGGCTTGGTGTACGGAGGTCTTGGTGTACGTAGCAGCTTGCTTCAAAGCATTATAGTTAGCTGCTTGTACACACATTGTAGAAGACAAGTTGAGAAAGATGTGGCTTCTTGCTTTATAAGTTTTGCTACATGAGAATTTGCAGCTTTAAGTAGAACCGATACTTTCCATCGGTATTAAAGTGAAATCATGATACTGTATTATTTTACTACATTGATGATTGTATAATCTTGTACTGTAATGAAGGGTGATTTTATTCAAATGACAAATTGAAGTACGAGAAAGTTATAACATGTTGTTTCACCTTTTGTTATCAATTATATTTTGGGCAAAGAAATTAATGATTAAGAAGGGGAAAATATTTACAATTTGTATTGGTGCATGTTTCACCTATAAGAAGAATCTATAGTAGAGAAATGTTTGTGCCTGAAATCTGTACATTTTAGATGGCACAGGGGCTTGGGAGACAAGCGGAGATTTCTACGACTACGAGAGTTGATGCGAGACGGGACATTCGGACACGTGACCGACAGATCACCAAGAACATGGCGTCTTTAGTAGAGAACGCAATATGAACATTATGGTGAGCGATTATGGTGCCGAGAATGTTGACGAGACTATTATGGAACTTGAGATAAATAGTTCGATGAACTTGAAAGTCACATCTGAAAAGATGTCAAAGGCTTAGCAGAGCCATATGGACTATTTCGTGTTTGAGTGTGTATTGTTGATGCATGCATGGAATAAAGACGACGAAGTTAGAGGGTGAAGTTAGCGGACAATACAGGTCTGGAGTTAACCGTTCACGTGACAAGAAGTCAGTTGTTGATTGTCTTGAAGAGAACATGATTTTTTTTTGAAGGTATAATTTGTAAAGTTAATAACTAAATAAACGACAATATACTGGTCTGTTTATTGAATGAGGTAAAGTTTCGCAAGAACGAGATGTGTATGAGTTAATTTATTGAGTTACAGATGTGCTATACATTTAGACAATTCAGGTCTGTTTATATAGAACATTATTGGTGTAGACTTCATGTATAACAAATTATAGAAAGATTTGATACATGTTACAAAGGTGTTGATCATATATTTGATTGACAAGGTTGATTTTATTTTGATGGGACCGAGTGTTTTTTTTTAAAGATATTGTGAGAGGATATTTATTTTGTTCGTACCATTCTCTTTTTGTCGGAGAATGGTACTATTCTTTGCTTTATAATAAAGCTTGATTATAATTACGAGTATCGTAATGGCATGTGTTTAGGTTTATTTATTTTGAGTGTACCATGTGACAAATAGATTAGACACGCGTTATACACAGTACCTTCCACTCTCTTTCTGTTTCTGTCACTTTCTCTATCTCTCAATTTCTTATTTCTCCCTTTATCATGCTTATATTTCAATCTCATTTTGATGGTGTGAGTATTTACACATTATGTTTACATGTAAAAATTTGTAAAAAAAAAAAAAGATTCATTTATTTATCTCCTTCATATTTTACATCCAAGATCACGTATTATTTCATAATTGAAACAGAAACCAATTTCTACCAAATAAAATGCCATGAATTTCGTGAAACATTTCAACCATTGCATGTACCCTTGGTTCACCTCCTCAAATACTGGTGATACAATTTGGCATGGAAAAGTGCTTTGAAGAATGGGAGAACAGAATAATACCAATTGATGATGCCGCTGTCACACAGCCATGCAAGCCGACACAATCTCGGCCATATGCATATTGGTTTGTTTTCGGTGTGAGGGAGAGAGAGAGGGAGAGAGAGAGAGAGAGAGAGAGAGAAAGGGGGACTCACATGAGAGAGCTGAAGAGAGAGAGAGAGAGAGAGAGAGAGAGAGAGAGAGAGAGATGATAATTGGGTAAATGAATAAAGAGAGAGAGAGAAAGAAAGATAAACAGGGTTTATAGAAAGAAAAAAAGACAAGAGAGAGAGAGAGAGAGAAAGAAAGGGGTAAAGAGAAAGATCAATCTTTACAATAATATGATTGCTCTGGATACGACCTAATTATTACTGTAACATTTCATAGCACCCTCTGAATATATAGTTAAAATAACAATTTGTATATTGAGCGTATAATCTATGTATACGTTTTAGATCTTTCAATAAAGTGAGACGTACAAGGTGCTCTCTAATATTAATACATTTTATCCAGAGGTAGAGGGTTTTTTCTTCTCCAGAATTTAAGAAAAGATATATCTGAAAGTTACTTTGAAGAAAATTAATTCACACATAGTAAATGTTCAGTTTCAATAACGATGATAAGAGTATCAGCATTACGGTACAAAGACAAATTACCATTTAGAAATATTTCATTAAAGATTGGGAAATATTTTTCAAGGAGTTCAATATCATCGTAACTACAAAATAGTGTATTCGTGGAAAAGGTACTACAAACCCCACAGTCGTCATCGTTATACGATAATACGTTTAGTGTAACTTAGGTTGAATCATCTCCTGTTAATATCAACCATTTGATACAATATGAGGAAATCAGACCATCGTTAATATCGCGGATGGCAAGTGAGTGCATGGATGTTCGATGTAGTATAACGTTTAGTGGCAAACCACTCCCATTGGCCGTTCAAAACTGATCAATGCTCATCACTCTCTATTTTCTTCTTTATTTCCTGTCTTTTCTCTTTCATTTCCTCCCGTATTTTCTTTTTGATCTCCGCCCGTATTATCGCCTCCATCTGCTCCCGTCTTTTCGTTTTCATCGCCGCCCGTCTTTCCTCCTTCATCCCCTCCCTTCTTTTCTCCTTCATCAACTTCTTTCTCTCCTTCTGGTTTCTCATCTCCATGTGCCTGTTTATCCTTCCCTTCATCCTTCTTTCCCTCCTTGGAGTCCTTGCCCGTCTCCACATTAGACGGAGGATCCTTCTTCGCTTCTGCTGGAGGCCTAACGGGCTTGCGAACTCCCGGCCCCGCTTTTTTTGCGGCCACCTTGCCTTTCATCGCCAGTGCAGCAATCTTTTTGGCTAGATCAGCTTGATTACCAGCCTTTGGCGCTGGCATTGGATAATGCGGTTTGATCCTCTTGATGTCGACGCTGACGTTGGTGTAGAGAGTATGGAGGTCGTACACGGGGGTCGGATAAGCGATGTCCGACAACCCATCCATTTTGTATCGCCCACTGAAAGTTTTCAGCAAATTGTATCTGAAGGAAAGAACAATTCAGAGGGTTAATGGAGAAAACAGTAAACCATTGTATTTTTGCATCTTAAAATTAAGTAAACAAAGCAACAACAACACAAATTGAGAATTTCGCTCCCCATTTAACCCTCTAAGTAAAATCTTGTAAGTAAGTGATTGGCCTATATACACTCGGCAAAAAAGAAAAGAAAATGGACACTATTTACAGTACAAATCTTCATATAAAGATTTAATACAAACTTATCTTTTCTTTACCAAACTAATTAAAGATGTGTCTTCTTTAAGATTGGATTTGCAATTGGAATCATAAGATACATGGATGAGTGAGCAAAGCCATTAACAATAAATGAGTCTCTGAAAGAAAATTTTAAAAAAAAGGGTCATCTGTCTATCAAATGTTGACGAACATTGGAGGTATCCTATGGCCCGATCTTCCATCAACTGAGGTGGAAAATGAAAAGGAGAGGCATCTTGAACGTGCATGTCAAAACCATACATTCCTGACTTATCCTGAGACTACATATCATGGCATCCAGGGCTAAATCATCATCTTTGTTTTCACTGTTGAACAAGAATGCCTTACAGATACACATGATCAACTTTTGAATGGCTACTTGCTCTATTTCTGCAATGTTTTTAATCGAACCTTCTAAAGGTTATATAAATGAATGTGCCCATCGATGTTGGCAAACTTTCCTTTAATTTGATACATCTATTTCATCATAATTTTATTGGCAGATTATATGATATTTTTTGACAATATAAAGTGTCTATTTTCTTGTTTGGCTTAGTGTAGAATTCTCAAAAGACGTATACGCATAAATATTTTACCTCTAGTTTCTTTTTATTAATCTAGAAAAAACATTAAGGAAAATTTACAAAATTGTGACATGTTTTGCTATATCATGGAATAAAAGAAAAACAGTGAAAATCAATTGGGGCATACTAAATTTTTAAATTTGGGGGAACTTTCAGTGTATCAGTTTAAACAAATAAAGTTTCAACATTTAGAAGAAATCATTCTTACTATCGTCACAAGAGGGAGCTAGTTTACTAGTCATTAGTACAATTATTTGACTTGTAAACGGGATATTTATATTATTTGTGCTACCACTGTATTCACTTTTTTATATTTCCAAACAGTTTGACTGAAACTGATCCCCATAATCTCTTTGAGTAAGTAAGGATATGGATCGTGATGAAGACAAAGTTTTTCAGTCGATAGGGTCGATGCCATGTCAAGATGTTTTTAGTTTTGCCATGAAAACTCTGTAGATCGCGGACAAATATATACCTTTTATTGGGTTGGTTTCGTGAAATGAATCCACGATCGCATCCAAGGTAAATGCAATGCTTACCTGTCCTTTGCCAGGGGTGCGCTTTTGTGATGATGTCTGATGACGTCATAATGAGCGATGGGTCCTTTATGGCGGGTGATCTCGAGGCCAACGTCTTTTACCCTCTTCCATATTTCATCATCCTCACCACCCCATCCCCAGTAAACATTTGGGAAGCCGTTGATGCTTCGGATGTTGCCTTTAGTAAGACCAGTGACGGCACCGAAGAAGTTATCATACGGTAATCTAGAATAAAATTGGAAAAACGATTCATGCTGGTCATTGCTCACAAGGATATTATCTCAGGACTATTAACGACAATATCGACAACTTTAAATTTGCGAGAGTCTGATATTTTAGATTTTGGTATCGTCTTCTTTAAAGGAGTACGATATATGGTCCGGTGGCGATTGTGCCGAAACCAATTTCCAATTAACTCTTATCGAATTCCAAACGTCAACAATGGAACCAAATGCCTAATATGCTTAACCCTAAATAAAACCTCAAAACCAGTTCATAACCTATAGCCCTAACTCTGTTGAGGTGTCGTGGTCGGGTTGATATGTCACCGGACGGTGGATCACAAGGTCCGCGGTTCAAGTCCCACCGCGGCACTAATGTCCTTTGGCAAGACATTGATCTACATTTGCCACTCTCCACCAAAGTATTAAATGCACTGTAAACAAATAATAGTCGAAATAACTCAATAAAATTGAGGAAAAGAATTGCCTTATTTTTATTAAGTAAATATTACCTACGGCATCTTAAGTAGAATTTACTTATTTTGCTGAATAAATTTTTACTCAGTTAAATCGAGTTACATTAACGTAAATAATTTAAGTATTGTAATCATTTTAGATAATTAAAAAAAAGCTATGATAGGATTACATATTGCACGATTTGGTACCCATCTAATCTAACAAGTAACATCCACCAATTCTATTTAAGATTAATCACTAATCACTAACACAACTTCTATTTAAGATTAAGATTCGACACATATTGAAAGGCTCCAAATTTTATATATACTTGATCGTAGCATCTTAAAAGGAAAATTGGTTGACAATTTCCTGAAATATCAAGTTTTTATTTGTTTTGAACTGGGTAACAATTAAAAATTGTCTTGTCTTTGCTTAGCCATGTTAAATGAATTAGTAAATGTTTTAAAGTCCTTAAATTTTCATTCAACCACAAAAAAGAATTGTTTTATTTAAAAAAGAGTTTAATTTTGTCTTAATGAATATTCATAAATTATGTAAATATTTCTATTACGCACTGCATCATCGGTCCTTACTTTAAAAAGATAAGAATAATCAACATAAATTGTTTGAGTAATACGTATAATTTCTGATTTTGAGTTAAAATTACTAAATTAATACAAGCTGAAATTACTTAAAGTTTTTATGTATTTGATTTTACTTAAATATTCCACGTATGTTCTACTAAATTGAAAGTTTGAGTTAGCAAGACTTAAATTTAGTGCGTAAGTGGCAAAACTAATGTTTTCAAGTAAATTCTACATGGAAAACATACGTAAAAATTACCAATGAACAAATTATTTTTTACAGTGTGGGTACCGGGTAGGATGCGAAAGCTAATGTGGTTTATGACGTCTGGTTGGAATACTCCCCAGGGAGTGGATCATGCGCATACCTTGTGTGCGGGTAGGCATGAATTCGATGACCGGGGTAATAATATATATCTGTAAAGCGCATTGATAGGGCCTGCGGTCCTGAAATGCGCTATATAGGGACGAACTATTATTATTATTATCAAATGAAGCAAGTAAGTGTCGCCAAATCAAACATCGGATACACCTCCACAAATCAGATTCGATTATGGTACATTGTCAGTATATTTGAAGAAGAAAAAAAGCTAACGACTGACATATACCTATAATAACGATGTTCCGTGTTTATATAGCGACTTAATACATCGACGATGTTTCTAAGCACTTTACAGACATATTATTACTCCGGTCATTAGATTCAGGCTTGCCCGTACACAATGTATGCATATTCTCCACTCCCTGGGGAGCATTTCAGCCAGGCGTAATCTTACACACGCTCCCAAATGCTGAGCAAACTACATTAATGTTCGCATCCTACCGGGTACCCATTTAACACCTGGGTGGAGAGTGGCAAATATAGATTAGTGTCTTGCCAAATGACGGTAATGCTGGGCTGGGATTTGTACGCCGAACCTTATGATCTACAGTCCGGTGACTTATCCACTAGACCACAACACCTACTTAGAAACCATTCACTGAAGTGTATAATGTCTTTACTTGTAATTCCACCTATCAGCACCGGAGACAAAATGTCTTGGCATACTGGAACAACCGTAATAATTCCGGTCATCGATGGGTACATGGTCGACGTCATGGATGACGAAACAATCGTAGTCGGTGAAGTTAAGTGATTCGAGGAAGCCGATGTTCATGAGCATCGCACGGTTGAAGAGTTCTTGATTGGCCTAGGGAAAATAGAGAGAAGGAAAAACCAAATGCTATCAAAATAGTGGCTACCCTATGTCGCCCCCTCCTCCCTTCTCTCTCCCCTCTCATCCTCTCTCCATTTCTCTCTATCTCTCTCTCTCTCTCTCTCTCCTTCTTTCTCCCTCTCTCTCCTTCTCTCTCTCTCTCTCTCTCTCTTACTCTTTCCCTCTCTCTCTCTAGCAAGGAGATGGTCGTGTAATATACAATGGACGATTCAGATTGTTGTGTACATAACTTTCTTGTTGTCTGTGGAGGAGGTTATTCAAAATGTATTTAAATTTTCACGACAACGTAGTCTAATTGACGAGAGACCTATTTGAGGCCTTTGAAAAGATGAAAGTAATGTGCAAACGTTATTCCTATGTCAAATATCATGGGAGGAATGCTATTATTCACAATACCGCTCCTTCAATAACCTCATATTAAAAATAAATATATCTATTGACGACCTAAACCTTTGGACTGAGATTTGAAGTCATATGTGTGACTCGTAACCCCATACTCTCCCATCGGTGTATAGTCATTTCCAGTGTTATTCAGCAACCGTGGTATGAGACAGTCAGCATAATATAAAACGAACCATTCGTAAAACACGATCAACCTTTCCCTTTCCTGAGTTCCAAGATAGTTTCTATCACAATGCGATCACATGAACATTAATGATGATGGTGGTAATGATGATAATAATATTAACAACAACATCAACAACAATAATAATAATAACAATAAAAAAGATGAAACTGGTCTAACACCTTGTCCAAGGGTGTAAGCGCCAAGCAATGACCTAGTCCAGGACCAGGACCAGGACAAAGCGCCTTTGTCAACAAACCAAAGTACTGCCACTACTTTCATTAGTTTCCGACATCAGTTTGCAGCAAGTGCAAATGTACCCCCCCCCCCAAGATCGACGACCCTATTTAAACAGAGCACAAAATGAAATAAAAGATGTCGACTTCATAGTCCTACCTGCTCAATAATAAAGAAGCTGAAATCGAGTAGCTGCCTCTGAAGCATCGGTAGCATGTATCGCAGAATGATTGGAAGATGATGAAAGCGATCTCGAAATGGTATTAAAACAGCAACCTAAACGGACAGAGAGGAATGGAATACATGGATGTGAGGAAAGAGCAAAAACATTTTATCAAACTTACTTGGGGATTGAAATATGTTTTTCCCACCGCTTCCTCAAAATGAAGATTTAGCAATTTTTTACAGTATTACAAAATTTGTATTCTAATGTCCATCTATTACTTTTATCTAGGTCACAAATAAGCGACCGTGAGAAAATCTTAAAATTTCCTAGTTTACAAACTGTACTTACAGCACTTTTGATTTTACAGGTACTCAGTATACCGTCCTCACTTTTCGTACTTGAAATGAGAGGTGTTCTAAATTGGGGGGAAGGGGATGAACGTTTTGACAATTTTGGAGGACGTCGTGCCCCCTCCCTGTCCTCATTGAAAACTTCATTTTGTTTTGAAGGCCTTATTGTCAGGTTAAGCAAAACGCGCTATAGAGTGGTTACGCTTCCTCATTTATGTGAAGCTCTTTCGCACCGTCCAGGATCACTCCACGAACTCACGCATGAGCAAATGTCTGTTGTACAGACATCACATGTAAAATGTAAGATATTTTTTTCGAACGGAGCAGTAAAATGATATAAAAATTGCCAACAACAGATCACATTTATAATGATCTTTGTATATATCTCTTTCACTAACTTTAACACTCAAATATAAAGTACACCAATATGGCTTCCTAAAAGTAATTATAGGCGTGAGTACGTGTGAGTTCGCCAAATGAGGCTGCGGGGGGGGGGGGGGGGTGCGGAGGATCTCGCAGAAAAGGTGAAGCGTGACCACTCGATGGTTGCTCAAGCTGATTTGGAAATCACATTCTCAAGCTCTCTTGTATACATAAACAAATCTCGGCCTATGTGATATCTGTAGTTTACACATTTTCTTCAAATAATTATCCAGTGTCTTATGCGAACTTAGAGCATAGGAGGAGAGGGAGGGATAAGAAAGGCAAATGGCAAAACGATCCTTTCATAGAGCAGGAGTAGATCCTTTGAATCTACACATTTGTTGTCAGTTTTTTTTTTAGACGACACCACGTCACTAAAGAAATTCGGAGCAATATTTACCTTCCATCTCGGTAAACAATTTACTGGTTTAAAATGTCCACCCGGCAGATACCAATAATTGCTTATATTCATTGCTTCCTGTTCAATGACTTGATCGAAGAGCCAATCAACGTGAGTAATATTTCCAGTCTTGGGATCGACGAGTTTCTTATAAAGAATCTCATTGGCTCGTTTCACAGCGGTCCGAACATTTTCCGCCAAGGGTCCAAAAATGATTTCCTCTGCATGGAACATTGAAATATCATTCAAATCCAGTTTCCTCTTGCCAACTGTATCACAGAAAAAATACATACATGTAGATGTCGTCAGGCAAATTCTTTTTGGAAAAAAATTGTTCGTATATATTTCAATTATATACAAAATTAATTCACTAAAATGGTTTGTTGCATGGTATTCATGGATTAATGAACTAATGAGCGATTTTTTTTTAAAATTGTATAATCATGTTTTGCATAGTACTTTCTGTATGTAGATGAATCAAATCATATACCCAACTTGTAGAAAACTATGTCACGTGGCACAAAAGTTTGTTTTTAATGAATAAACATGTTAAAAACGATTTCTGTTTCAATATGAATGAAGTCGGATGAAAAATCTGAAAATCCTTTCCGTACTCGTATTTGCAGTTCACCGTGTAATGCTATGGTCACATTACCCAAAAGTAGGCTGCTCGGCGGCCGAGCGGCGAGTTTTTAACCAATTCTGCCCGGCGGCTGCCCGGCCACCGAGCGGCGGCCGCCCAGGCACCGCTCGATTTTAGGGCATCGCTCGGTCGCCGCTGAAGTTTTAGCGCGGAGTTAAAATTTGGGCGGCGCCTGCTCACTTTTCACTCGCCGCCCAAAATACGCTCGGTGCCTGGTAGGTCGCCGCCCGGACACCGACCTAATCGCTGGGCGATGCCTAATTCCAGCAGCGACCGAGCAGGCTACTAATCGGCCGGTCGCTGCTCAGATTTGTGACCATAGCTTTACTGTAAGTGGGCCCCTATTTCCTGTCCCGTAATCCGTTCATATTCCTTAACTAATGTAATTAGTCAGTCTCGTAGTGCCATTATTTGGTATCTTTTCTTTCTTCCCGTATTTCCCCTGCCCGTCTTCCCTCTGCATTCCATCAATGTCCTTGTATTTCCTCTGTCCCTGTATTCCTTCTATCCCTGTACTCCTCCTGTCCCTGTATTCCCTCTATCCCTGTATTCCATGTGTCCATGTGTACCTGTATTCCCCTCTATCCCTGTATTCCCTCTGTCCCTGTATTCCCTCTATCCCTGTATTCCCTCTGTCCCTGTATTTCCTCTGTCCCTGTATTCCCTACGTCCCTTTATTTCCTCTGTCCCTATATTCCCTCTTTCCCTGTATTACCTCTGTCCCTGTATTCCCTCTATCCCTGTATTCCCTCTATCCCTGTATTCCCTCTATCCTTGTATTCCCTCTGTCCCTGTATTCCCTCTATCCCTGTTTTCCCTCTATCCCTGTATTCCATCTATATCCCTGTATTCCATGTGTCCCTGTATTCCCCTATCCCTGTATTCAATGTGCTCCTGTATTCCATACATGGGCGTAGATCTGTAATTGATACCTATTGTTCGGGGGGGGGGATGATCTATTCATTCACCCCCCCCCCCCCTGAACAATAGGATTGACGCCCATGATTCCATATGTCCCTGCATTCCATCTGTTCTGTATTCCCTCTGTCCCTGTCTTCTCTACGTCCATATATTTTCTCTGTCCCGTAATCCTAGTGTCCATCCCATCTATCATGTCTATCACATATATCCCCTCTGCCCGTGTTTACCCTGTCCCGTACTCCCTTTATCACGCAATCCCTTTATATTGAAGTATGTCCTATTTCCCTTTTTGTCCCGTATTCAAATTATATTTCATTATTCACACTGTGTCTTATGTCCTCTGAAGTTCCGTATTTTCTCGGTGAACTGATACATTTTCTTACCTAGTCCTGGTATATCGATTTCAGGACATATCGGTTTTGCGGTACATGAGAAAGGACCTATGCATCACAAAAGAGAACAAAAATCAGAATAATTATTTAGTAAGAGCCATTGTTGTTTTGAACACCAGAGCATTCGATACTCAAAAGAATAAATATTTTCAATAATTCAGGACGATAAGATAGCGAACCCAAATTTGTTACATCGTATTTTACATGACAACATGAATAATGGAATTAGATGACAAAGTATCAAATCTGTCTCCCTCAGTCTATATATATAATGGCTTGTAAAATTATCATTGTATGCAAATTATGCCGTCTTGCTATTGAAAGCTTACACAAAATGATGAGCTTAAAAAAACACGTTCATATTGGTTTATTGGATGTGAGTGACTGCTTAATAACACATAGATTGACGCTCAATACAGGCAAAAATAAAATATAAGATGTTTGGTTCGAGACAACAACTCCAACATTTTTGACACGTCAAGATTTATATTGATAAACAATTAGTTGAAACGAGTGACACAAATATATCGTGGAGTATGTATGATGAGCGTCTAACTTTTGAAGTTTTAGTCAAATTCTTCCCAAGGCTTTTAGGATAATGAATTAAATTACTTGCAGGGTGGTATTAGAACGGTCCAGGGGGCTTTAGGCATGGACCCACATGAGTGTCTGCTCTAAAATAGAAAGATCTCTCTTCTGGATGGTGCTCTCTCAGAATGTTTTAAGTAATGCATTGCGTCAACGAAATGCTCGTCCTTACCTTCGTAACAACTTATAAACCCTATTATGACATGCGAACATCAAGGTTAATGTCAAGGCTTACAAATTCTAAAAATAGGGGGTAGGAAGTTGGTTTAGCTTCGTTTCATACTTGCATTTTACTCTGATCATGAAATACTGTAAACTTCAAAATGTCTATACATACATGTAGTATTTTGTATTGAATAATTTCTTGATGATATATATAGGCCTATATCTACATCCTTAATACCCATCAGTATCATCTCTTCGCCATGAGCGTCCCTGGACGGTGTGTGCGCTCTATACGTTTACACTATTGTTATTATTATTAGTATTATTACTATTATTATTCAAAATGTAATAAGTAAACCAAATAAACAGCATACCGTGACCTGCTTGTAGTGAAGCTCCGATTTCCTTTTCTCTTTCTTTCTCTTCTCTCTCGTAATTTGCGACGACCTTTTCTTGCTCCAGCATCTGCGCCCTAATTCCGGATTGGTCGATCGCAGGCTCAACCATGAAAAGGTTCTTTAGCTCATCGTTAACATTGGATAAGTCGAACAAATCCCGAAGATCCCCGGAATTACTATGTTTATCTTTCAACGTCCGGGACCTTGCTTGAGACACAAAAGGCCCTGTAAAGAGGTTTAATATGCAAAGTCGAAAGTAATACCGAGTTCTAGTAACGATCGAAAATGAATTCTACAAAATCCGACAAAATTATCACCACATAATGTATAAGTAAAACGTATATCTGTCAAATAATTATCAAAGAAAACGGATAATTACTGAGTAATAAGCGAAATAATCAAGTCTTCACATGAAACGTCTGGCCTGAAGGAAGAATGGTATTATAAAAAGGACGGCGGCATATATCTCTGAATTCGACAAATGTATGCACCAAACTTGGTATAGTACCGTCTGGCGGACCAACTACACCACTTCAAATGCATGGAAGTTGTCATTCATGATACAATGACTTATAATGTATGTGGTCCACCCGATTTTATCCGGTTACTCTTCTCTTCAATCTAGTTGTTTTCCCTCTATTTCTGTATTTCTATTATGCTCTAATGATGGGCGTATGGCGTTTATGGGCATCTGGTTCCATCTACATGTAGTTTCTTTTTCGCTAAGCTAGCTCATTTTGGGACATTGGTTATGGTCGTCTGACACGCACCCTACCCTCACCATTTGAAATGTCTTGCAGTGGCCATTCATGATAAGAGATCGTACCGAGCATTTTTCATCAGGTTCAAACTAGTCCTTTTTTGGCTAATCTAGTTCAATTTTGTTTGCCCATTTTTGAGGGCCCTCCTGACCCCCAACCCTCCACCATATTGTGTACGGCAGACGTCCATTTTATGGCATTGTTTTGTCCATCGATCATTGCTATGTACGTGAGAAAAAGTTACCCTTTTCGCTAGGTTGACCTCCACTGGCTTTCATTATAAATACTCTGTACATCTGCGATAACCATCGTATACTGTGTGCACGATCAAAATGTCTAAATTGTTTTGATTTGGTTTGTATTGGTTGTTTCGTACTTTCGTTATCGGTAAAAAGGTGATATTTCTTCAAACCTAGTATTAGAATCAAATTTTGAAAATATCCTATTTATTCTCCAAGACCTACCTGTTAAGCTGTTATAATTCAAAAATTGCCATAGGACGAGAGTAGACACGACACTAGCACCAATGAGTAGATAGACCGCAGCGGACAAGCAAGTTCTGTTTGGTTTAAAAGGCAGACGACAGATGCCATCTCCCACTCTTGTGCCACCCGGCTCTCCGCCATTCTTCTCTCGTCTTGTTGATGCGTTGGTCAACAGACCTACACAAAACGAACCAATGGATTTCACTCCTCGTGAAAACTTCTTCGACATCCTGATCTTTAGTATCAACCTCTCGTTTCCTCCTCGTCAGTTACGGACACATACTTTACTTTCTAATCCAGCGATCAGTGATGACTGAAAGCAGCCAAATAGAAATATTCCCAAAGAGAAAGAAAAATGTGTGGCGCCTATACGTCGCTTACAATTTACGCTCATCTTACCAATACTCATATCTATCCATTGTTATGCAACTGTGTGTGTAGCATCTGTGACCAAAGAGCTTCGCACAGAAATAATCAATGACGGTTTAGAAAGCAGGTTCTAATAATCGAACCACCTTATTGATTATGCCATTCGCCAAGATTTTAATCTTGTAGCAGCTGGCTTGTAAAACGATATAACAACAAAAGATTATTGATTATTCCCAAAAGACCGGTTTACTTCAAATGCATGGACGCTACCTGTTGCTTTCTTTAAACAGTATGCCTAAAATTGTTAGTAAGCCGGCCTATTCCCAACTATCAGGGGATTTTCGTGGATGCAGGACTTGGCAACTCTAAAGTATGCAATCAGATGTATATTTAATAAGTAACCATCCATTAACCCACAACAGGTTTATATTTTTGTAAATTTCAATAGGCTTCTCGTTGTTACAACTGCGTACTACCCTTGGGTTGAAATTAACTTGCTTGAACTCTTGTGAAATTCGGATGCTGCATCCCCCTATCTCTCCCCCTCTCTCTCTCTCTATCTTTCTTTCATTCTCTCCCCTCCTCCTTCCTGTTCTTTCACCTTCTCTCCTTCTCCTTCTTCCTTGTCTATCCTATATTTATTATTTTCCCTTTTACCTCTCTGCCCTTGCACTAAACTGGTTATTTTCTCCCTTTTTTCGTGCTTGAATAAAAGTTTGATTTCTTCCTAAAAGAGGACATATAGTTTCACAAGCTCTGCTTCGTTTTATAGGTTCCCCCATTTTTTTCTCAAGATATGATGTAATTAAGAATGATTATATTTTCTGCATTTAAAAAAATAACAATAATGCAATATATATGTTCAATAAAGAAGTATGCACATCATTTAATAATTGCGACATTATTATTATTATACCGATTTTTGGTAATGCACTGCTTTGTTTTGTTAATGTTTTATTATATGTAATATGGGAAAGTGGGGATAACTTTGAACCATTTTAACTATTGAACCAAGAGTGGGGTAGGTCGGATGACCACTTCGTTCATGTCGTTTCGGACAGAGAAAAAAAGGGGGGGGGGATTGCAATACTATAAACCAGTTTGGGCTGTGGTATCCACAGGGACTGAATGACCCCAAACATCCACACATCTTTTCAACATGGGAGAGGCACCACTACATGCTTTGTAGAGGAATCACTCCCATTGTCACGTCATGAAGATATTTTGTTTGCCCTTCTGAAAATAATACTTGCAACTGTGTATCATGGAAGGCACCGTCGTTGTATTAATGGATAATGATTACATAATTTTCATGAGCACCTATCCAGTATTAATCTCTAAATACGGTCACTTTGTTAAAACAAAAGTGCACGACCATCACACTAATTAGAATGGAAACTTTTCTAATATCAGTTCTAAGAAAGTTGTGGGAAATGTCGAAAAATACCCCCACATCGGTGAAAAAAAAAGATAAGCATGATCAGAGGAGGAGGAGGGAGAGTGGGGGAGATAAAGAGAGGTACAGAGAGAAAGAGAGAGAGAAAACATATGAAAGAGAGAGAGGGAGAGAGATAGAGAGGGGGGGGGGGAAGAGTTAGTTATTTGAGAGAAAAAAACTTAAAACAGAAAACTCCATGTTTTTCACATTGCCCTTAGATAATAGTAATGGTGATACTTTTCATACTTTGGTATTGAAATCATACCAGTAACAAAGCCCTAAAAAAGAAAAACAAAGAAAAAGAGAGAGAGAGAGACAAGAGAAGAGAGAGAATGAGAGAGAGAGAGAAAGAAAGAGAGAGAGAGAGAGAGAGAGAGAGAGAGAAAAAAGTGGGCTGAGCATGAGGAGGGAACGTAATGTCACAACATATTTTGTTCAACGCCTGTTCCCCCTGTTTGTACATCCTAGTCGTGTTATGGGTTAATTTCAATCAATACCTTCTCCGGTTTATTTGGTGAGGTGTACAGTACACAATTCGATGGAGGGGGGGGGGGGGGGGGGAGGTTCAAAGACGCAGACTGTCCGAAGGGCTTCTAATCGATGAGACGATCGATCAAAGCTGATTTCCCATTTACTACATTTTAAGTTGGATGGATAGATCAATGTGCACTTACAACTTAACAGCCATTCAAGGGCACACCGCCTTGACATTGCATGATCTGAGAAAACTTGACCCCCTCAATAACAGTAATGATAATAAATATAATACTAAGCAGATACTAAACAAGTCAGGGCCCTGGGGCCAGTTTCTCGGAATTGTTTACTGATGTGTAATTCATGTCCAAACTACATGTAGTTTTCCCCTGCCGTCTTTAATGAGCACTGAACCTGTACAAGAGTAGAGCGTGATAATATACGGGCATCTCGCAGCCAAATAGAAAGATATAATGGGCACTATGCTGCTCGAATATGAAGGCAATCATGCACCTCGATGCCTGAAACTATATTAACTTTGCGAGTGACCAAAGCGAACGAGGATGTAGAAGACACTTCATTATCTGTAGAATCTAACTTCTTCATTAAATACAAAGTAGACATACTAGATTTCACGCATGAGTGATTAAAATGAATTTGAAGAGAGGAAACCAAAAAGTCATTTGGCGGACGGTATCTGAATTTCAAAGAGAAAATCACATTTCTAGAAAGCCGATTTTCTGCCGTTTCACATGACACCTCAGTCAGGAAAAATGAGCTAGGAATAACAAAGTTCTGTTTGTTTAAAGTAGTGCTTGCATTTCCGTAATTTAATCAAACGAATGTGTTTTCTCTGGCTGCCTGCTGTAGCAACAAGCAGAATCGACAAAAGACTTAACTCCGTTTATTTGACAATCAGCCATGCATGAAGTCTTTCGTCTATGGTTGATTGTCAACGAAACGGAGTTAAGTCTTTTGTTAATTCCGTTTGTTGCTACGGCAGGTATAGAGTGAAAACGAATACGTTTACTAAAATTAAAAGTTGTATCCTAACTATGCGCCTGATATGTATATAAAACACAATTGAAGAAAAATCACGATGACAAAATTGACAATCAACCATAATAATGATTAGGAGAATACTATTAATAATCATCATCATCATAATAATAATAATAATAATAATAATAATAATAATAATAATAATAATACTAATAATAATGATAATAGTTTTTGTTTATTCATTTCATTTGTTATCATTCTCAAACATAAATAGAAAGAATATAAAGTGATGACATGTGCAGTTCATGGTTGATAATCAAGAAACTTGCAATAAACAAATGTACAACATGACTTTGATCATAAAACGATTAATTAATGCACGAGAAATTCTATTTGGTAATTTACCAAGCACCTGCACAAAACAAGACATGAATACAAAACACAGTTTGTTCGAAATACAGAGGCCTGCATCGTAGCAAAAAGCTTGTAATTGAAGGCCCCTGGGCAAATTAACAAACCTGCAACCACACACGCATACATACACCCAGGCAAAGATGGACTGACACAATAAACATAACAACAACAGTAAGAACAATAGTCATAGTAGCAATACTAATTATAAGGTTTTATATTGATACTGATCTTCATGCGATACCTGCAATTTACTATTACCCAAGCAATTGACAGCTACCAATTTACACCTGATTCCATTTTATTTTATTTTATTTTATTTCTGCATTTTTCCAAAAACAATAACTGAATAACAAAGAACGTGTAAACGTAAGTTATCTCATTCCATTCATTTATTCACACGTCGAGATCAAAACAAAATTATTATAATCTTCAAAATATTAAACGTACGCAATCAAGTATGTGAAGTGGGAGGATCATAAAAAGCACATAAATGGCTAGTTAAAAGTAATCCTCACAAAAATATACAAAATAACAATAAAGTTAGTACATAACTTACATAAAATTACGATTACAAAAAAATAACAATAAAGTTAGTACATAACTTACATAAAATTACGATTACAAAAAAAGAAGATGAAGACTATGTAAAAGGATGAAACATTGCATAAACATTAAAATTATTAGTTATTTTTCAAAAAAAAATTGCTGATATATTCGTTAAATTAGTTGATTGTCTTACTATTCTTGATTGGCATAAGAAGGCTATTCCAAAAAAAACTGAGCCGTCCTAGAAGATGGAATATTTAGTTATCGAGATACGATTAAACGGCTTGGAGGATGAATATTTTGGGAATTCCTAGTAATTTAATTATGTACATACAAATTTTAAGTGATATAATTATCTTAAACTTCAGGAAGCATAATTATCGTTAAGTGGTTTCAACATGAATATTGCAGTTTCCAAAAAAATGATTTAATACCAATATGCAAACAATAATAACTTCATGTCGAAATGTGATTTACATACATATAAACATATAAAAATGAACCTAATATTTCTATAATATAGTATTACAAAAAAGTATTATCCTAACTTTATATGGAAAAGTGCAGGAGACCGCCATCATAAGCGACGGTTAACTAGGATGGCGGCCTCAAAAGAAAAATATAAAGGTGAAATGTGAATGCAAATGTGTTCTTACGATCTTGGTGCATGACTTTATGAGTGTATCGTGTATGTGTGTGTGCGTGTGTTTGTGAGAGTGTGTGTAGTTAATTGTGGATGTACACGTAGCTTTGTGTTGTATGGTGGAGAAGAAACAAATGTGGTCTTTCGAATTAAGGGACAAAGAATACGAATAGCAAAAATGACTTTAAATGTGACCACAATTAGAGATGTTGACATCAATTATGTTGATGTTTTGATATGAGAGGGTTGTTTAAAAGACAGTGCTTTAAAAGAAGAAAAACAGATGAACATTGCCTTTTTAAATTTGGTAACGAGTTCCGAAAATCCCGTCCATCGATGTCTTACTGACCCATTTGGGTTAAATTATTTTATGATTTTTAAATATGTGTGAATATTTAAGTTTAAACTGTAAATAATATGAAATGGGGATGGGAGTTGCTTGTGAGATCATTTATAAATTGAAAATGCCTGACTTAAAAATATGAATAGGGTAGGTGCAGGGAATTGGAGACCGCAATTGGAGACCACCAAGCTTGAACCCATCACTGCCTGTCCGTGTTGGCTCCAATATTGCTATATCGCCATTTGTGGCCTTTAAGAACACTACTGCATATATCCAAGCCATTTCGAAGACTGCAATGTGCTCTTTCTCCGAGAAAATTGGCAAAATTGACCAAGGTAACCAATTTTTATCGTAAAATTTTGCTCTGACACAATTTTTTTTCTTCACAGAATGTTGTGGTGTATGCACATATTGAGGGGTGGCTCTTAAAAAGTAGTTTTAAAATGAAGTTTATGAAGTGTGCCAACCTTCACAGAAAACTTATGGCCATTGTATGTGGTGAATGGGTGTTGCACAGCACATTATGAATGGTGTCTGATCAGAAATGTGTGCAGGCATTAGGGGACACCAGGTCCAAGATTTATTATTATCATTACTATTATTCATTTATTGGTATATAATGATCGACCAGCAGCACAAGGCTGAAAGCGTCAATTTACAAAAGTACAGTAATGTAAATTATTCACGGCTAACAAATAACAAACAACCAAATTTGCGTTTATGTCGTGGCTTTATTAACATTTTGAGATGGACGCTTATTTTGCACATTTTGATTTTCTGTGTGTCATAACAAAATAACACAGATATATTGAATCATAAAAAATGCTTACAAATGCAATGCTAGGCCCCCCGCCTATGAAATCGAGTGATGCCTAGGCTAAACTTATATACATTAAGTCATTGTATCAGCCCCCCGCCTATAAAATCGAGTGATGCCTAAAGTTATGCTAGGACCCCCGCCTATGAAATCGAGTGATGCCTAGGCTAAACTTATATACATTAAGTCATTATATCAGCCCCCCGCCTATAAAATCGAGTGATGCCTAAAGTTATAGAATATAGATGTATATATATACCAGCCTCTCCGCCTGTAAGATCGGATGATGCTTACAAATGCTAGGCCCCCCGCCTATGAAATCGAGTGATGCCTAGGCTAAACTTATATACATTAAGTCATTATATCAGCCCCCCGCCTATAAAATCGAGTGATGCCTAAAGTTATAGAATATAGATGTATACATATACCAGCCTCTCCGCCTGTAAGATCGGATGATGCCTAAGATTAAAGCGTGACACCCTGAGTTTGAAAATGTGTAGGTACAACTAGGTCCCCCCGCATTCAAATCGAATGGGGGCCGGAAAACTAAGAATTGACATGCGAACAAATTCGACTGAATATACATTGGCAACCCCCTCGCATGTAAAAATTGAGTGGGGTCGAAAATTATCGGATGACAATTATTGATCAATAAACTTATCAGTACCATGTGATTAGTGATTTACCCATACAAAACCGGGTAGGGGCGAAACCCAATGGGAAAAATTCCCCTACGGCCCACTTTCTTTGTGCACGACGCAAGTTGATGTGCGACCAGGCCAAATGCCCCCGGCTCTGCATTAACTTCATAAATCACTGACCAATTTATTACATAAACCCTATCCGTACCTTTCATACCTGAAACCCTAAATCCTTTCCGTACTAATACGTATACCTTGATAGATAGATAGATAGATAATGGTTTTATTGAGAATAAAAGAGCAACAATGCATCGCGGCCTACAAGGCCGAATTGGGCAATGTTTTACAAATGTAAATTACAGTATATAAAAACATTCATATAAAATAACCTCAAATTATGAACTAAACTTGAATGAGTAGATTGGCTACTTCGAACCACCAAGCAATACTTAATTTATGCCACTAATATACTAAAAATACTTTTATTGGTGGAGATAATGGGGGAGGTGGTGGGAATGTTTTAGACTCCGTAAATTTTTCTTCTTGTCCATTCAAAATGAAAGCCATAACTAGAATGAAAGCCCCTTCGTGCTATTTTTAATTTGCTGGCGGTGTTTTCCGCGCTTGCTTGATAAGCGTACATACGCTTGTACATTTCCTTCCAATGTAATACAAAGTATTACATTTCCTAGCGCGTGAATTTCCCTCAAAAATGTAAACAACCTCTTGACCTACATTTTGTCAGCCTGTCAATAAACCATTTTAAATCGTTGTCTACTCTTTAAATTTTATTATTCACGGCTAACAAATAACAAACAACCAAATTTGCGTTTATGTCGTGGCTTTATTAACATTTTGAGATGGACGCTTATTTTGCACATTTTGATTTTCTGTGTGTCATAACAAAATAACACAGATATATTGAATCATAAAAAATGCTTACAAATGCAATGCTAGGCCCCCCGCCTATGAAATCGAGTGATGCCTAGGCTAAACTTATATACATTAAGTCATTGTATCAGCCCCCCGCCTATAAAATCGAGTGATGCCTAAAGTTATGCTAGGACCCCCGCCTATGAAATCGAGTGATGCCTAGGCTAAACTTATATACATTAAGTCATTATATCAGCCCCCCGCCTATAAAATCGAGTGATGCCTAAAGTTATAGAATATAGATGTATATATATACCAGCCTCTCCGCCTGTAAGATCGGATGATGCTTACAAATGCTAGGCCCCCCGCCTATGAAATCGAGTGATGCCTAGGCTAAACTTATATACATTAAGTCATTATATCAGCCCCCCCGCCTATAAAATCGAGTGATGCCTAAAGTTATAGAATATAGATGTATACATATACCAGCCTCTCCGCCTGTAAGATCGGATGATGCCTAAGATTAAAGCGTGACACCCTGAGTTTGAAAATGTGTAGGTACAACTAGGTCCCCCCGCATTCAAATCGAATGGGGGCCGGAAAACTAAGAATTGACATGCGAACAAATTCGACTGAATATACATTGGCAACCCCCTCGCATGTAAAAATTGAGTGGGGTCGAAAATTATCGGATGACAATTATTGATCAATAAACTTATCAGTACCATGTGATTAGTGATTTGGAGGCATAATTTGACAAATTACCGCCAAACGAGAATATATTTATATATGATCGGCCGCCAAATCACAACGTTGTCATCAAACGATTTTTGTGCACTAAGGGAATATCTATGCCTAACTATTTACACTTTGGTGAAATTAACATTTCAATTGGCCAAATTAACCAATGTACATGTACAAGCATGTACTTTTTCGCCCTTAAGCTAATTTATAACCCTATAACAGACTACAGAGTATCGTAATAAACTTATCTCTACAACACCGGCACATCATTATGCCTAATTCATTCCCCTCAAAGAAGTGACTAAACCGTTAATGCCCATTTCGAAATGAAGCATTCGCAAAACTGGTAATTTACCAATGTCCACCTAAACCTGCCCCATATAACCATTATTTACTCTCCACAACTTTGTTACTCCCAAAATAAGGCACTCTTATCCCAACAACAAAAACATGATCTTGCGGTGCCGGACTCAAACTTTTTTGCGGGATTTACTTTGCTACCCGAACAGACTTAAACATTGAAATATAAAAACGCTGAAATATAAGAACACTGAACTATAAGAACATTGAAATATAAGAACAAACAACGTGTTTTGTAACATTATCATTGTTTAACTACTTGGATGAACCGAGATAGGACAGGCCCTCCTTCAGGTCAGTGATAAACCTGTCCAAACCCTCATTGGAGAGATGCAATCCGTCCGGCCTATATAAAGCCCTATCCTTATGCCTTATGTCGGGGTGTGAAATGGCCTTTCCCCCATTCCTGCCGGCCAAGGCGCGAGCGTATCGGTTCGTGGCCCTCCTTCTATCGTCTAATTTTTTCTGCTCTTCCGGACTACAGCATTTATATTCTACCCGTTCTAGAATGTCAGACCATATTATTGTCGTCTCAGTGTTCGATGTGATTAATCTGTTCACCGCATTCGCCATCGCCCTCTTCGAACATCCCTCTATGTCATTCGTGCCCACGTGTAACACTAAAACGGTCGGCTTCGTCAGGCCACTGGTAATCGACTCTAGCCATGCGTTTGTTTGGTCCAAGCGAAGGCCCCGCTTTCCAGCCCAATGGTTGACCGTCCCCAAATCCATATCGGCGCAGCCAGTCCGCTCCGCCCTGCGATGGGCCCAGAAAAGGATAGAGTCGCCTACTAATACTATCCATATTTGTTCTGTGGACAAAATAAGAAAAGAGGACTGGGCAGCATTTTGTATTCCAAAGAACATGCATTAATGTGAACTTGAAATCCCATTGTATTTTCTTGCTCTTGTTTTGCATGTATGTTTGTTGTCTGCTTGACTTCGTTTTCATTTTCATGTTGTAGCACCATTATGATTATTATTGCTATTATTATTATTAGCTTATTTAACCTTTCGAGGCGAGGGACTTATTCATCTGTATATTATACATATATTCATTCCTGTGTATGCGGCCTCACCCTTACATTATTGACCTCATCATTCACTCTGTTATATTTTGTACGTATACCTGGCGAATCAAATCAAATCAAATCAACCCCAACGGTACTTTGCAACATTGCTCATATTTAAACAACCATATCAATATATCTGCGATGCGCGGAGGAAGCCCATCGACCCATGTGCTGTATTTGGGCGTCCGAGCAGCCCGCCATAGCAGCGGTTGTAGCCGCACCTATACGAAAAGAATGGGAGGAAAACTTCGCCGCCAACATATCCCTGTATGACATGCATCTCTTCATCATGGCACTGAACTCATGCCTGGTGAGAGGAAGTGAACCATATGAGCAAAAGAAAGCCTCCCCACTTCCCGGGCGCATTTTCAAATATCTAAGGACCGCCTTTACGGGACAACTACCCGCCTCAATTTCGTGTATTGAAATGGTGCAACCGTTTCCCCTCGGATCAGTTTTCGATTCCCTTAAAGAGAGACTCACCCGGCGATGTGGTGCACTGCCGGTGACTGGGCCACGTCCGTGAAACGCAGCATTCGATCCCGCCTATGCCGTGATGCCACTGTGTGATGTGCGACCAGGCCAAAATAATGATATGGACTCTCCTTTCTAATCAGGCCCAACGACAAAGGCCAGCCCAAAACCCGAGTATAATCCCGCTGGTCGCTCACGAGAAGAAATAATTCAGCGTTATATATCCAACTAATTATTCCAGTGCAGTACTAACTTTAGTATTAATCCAAATCGTCTAATAATGTTTTAGACTCCGTAAATTTTTCTTCTTGTCCATTCAAAATGAAAGCCATAACTAGAATGAAAGCCCCTTCGTGCTATTTTTAATTTGCTGGCGGTGTTTTCCGCGCTTGCTTGATAAGCGTACATACGCTTGTACATTTCCTTCCAATGTAATACAAAGTATTACATTTCCTAGCGCGTGAATTTCCCTCAAAAATGTAAACAACCTCTTGACCTACATTTTGTCAGCCTGTCAATAAACCATTTTAAATCGTTGTCTACTCTTTAAATTTTATTATATACCAGCAACACACGACAGTATCACTCAAAGAAGTTGCTGGCTATCCCATCCCGCACCCAACTCTACCAGAACTTATTTTTCCCTCGGACAGTAACTGCGTGGAATGCACTTTCGAAGATCACCCTTGACGCTACTTCACTGGAGGGCTTCAAGGGAGCGCTTCCACCCAGCATCTTGACCAAGAACTAGATAGTTTATTCCTCAGCACTACATCCTGACTTATGGTTCTTGCTGAGTATCGTCGTAGAAGTAGAAGTACATGTACAATAGTATTTCAAAGTTCGATGTTTTAATTCCATTTTCAACAAGAAAAATACAAATTATATGTAATAAAGGAATTACAATCAACAACAAGTGTACATGTTATTTTTCTTTGCATTACAACAAACACTTCCAACATTATTACTCATGTATAGTCCTATTGTTTTTTTTGTTGTTTTTTTTATACTTTTACCAGCATTTATAATATACCTGAATCCAGAATAAAAATAAACGTTCTCATATACTTTGTAAAGACAAAAAAACAAAACAAATAGTCAGAATGCGAATTGCATTAATTCCGTGTTATTAGTTAATACAAGGCATAATTTTTGTCCTTCCTAGCAACATTTAATGTATGTAATTCGCATTCTGACTATTGAAATACAGGTGAATGAAATATTTTCAAGTTTCAAGTTCAAGTTTCAAGTTTATTTGCTTCTCATTTCACAAACAAAAATTCACATAATTGACAAAAGTAGAACATAATATGAAATATACTAATGGTGTCACATTATATAATTAATTCTTTGAAAAGACGTCGAAATTAATTGTAATGAATAGAAGGTTTAATGTGAGGAACCTATTAAAAAGCTCAGCTTGTCGATTATAGGTTCCTATAAATAAAACTAACATTTGGTTGAAGTGGTTGTAATTGACAAAAGTAGAACATAATATGAAATATACTAAAGGTGTCACATTATATAATTAATTCTTTGAAAAGACGTCGAAATTAATTGTAATGAATAGAAGGTTATACAGAGTAAAATGTGAGGAACCTATTAAAAAGCTCAGCTTGTAGATTATACATGTAGGTTCCCATAAATAAAACTAACATTTGGTTGAAGTGGTTGTAATGGTAGAGGATGTATAGGTGGGCAAGAAGGCCTTGACATAAGATGATGTATACAACGTGAAACAGGCAAAAATAGCAAAAAATAGCAAATACAGCAAGCAAATTAATATGTTACCAAAGAAATGAGACGATGGTCACTTTAAAATATTGAGGTCATTAAACGAGGTCATTGAACGAGGTCACCCGAGCGAGACAGTAGATATACGAATCATTACGAAACATAGTAGATACATCTGTACAGCAGCATTATATTGCGTTCGTATATGTACATTGCGTGAAAGTATGTACTAGCAGAAGATATACAAGAGCAGGGGAAGGTATATGCATGGCTCATGAAAGTGAGAGTGATAAAGCGAATGGAGTAGAGAGAGAGAGGATGGGAGAAAATAGGAGGTACAAAGAGAGAAAGGAAGAGAGAGAGAGAGAGAATGAATATAATTAAATAAACATATTATTCCTAATTACATGTTATACATTAATGAAAATTAAGAGAGTCAGATTTCGGCGAGACAACAATAATCATCATGCGAAAAGAGAGAAAAGGGAAGGGTAAAGGACAAAAAGAAGGAGAGAAGTTTGAAGAGAGAGAGAAAGAGGGAGAGGGAGAGATGGGGGTCGTTTGTTGTGAATGTCGAGTATGCCGAGGACAGTCAATGACCCGATGCTGGTTGGTTAATTGTCCATGTACAGAAATATTTTGGGCCACATTGTTTTTAAAATCGTTTCAAAATTACAGTAAGTTCATTGGCTACATATATCTCTATCAAAAAGTGTTTGAACTAACCATAACAATCCCATTTTCATTAAAATTGTATATAAAATGTCTTGATTTGTAACTGTCCCTCATTACCTGCACATGCAGGTAATGAGAGACATGTGGTGCTGCCGTCATTAATCATTGTTATCTTATTAATCAGTTACATCATGCCCACAATTTTGTTACCAAATAAAGAGAAGAAGTTACTGAAGAGAATCCAAAACTTTGTGTATGTGTAACAATTTTCTTGTTTATGTAAATTATGTAAATGTGCTTAAGGGTCTCCAATTCCCTGCACCTACCCTATCTTGTATTTGTAATGCTTATAAACGATGAAACAAAGGTTCCGTGTGTGATAAATGATTTGAGTTAGAAATCATGCGAATCACTCTCTTTTGAAGCAAAAATAAGGAATTATTTCTTGTTTAACTACAATTGCCTCATACAATATTGCAATACAGCACTTGTGATGAAATTAAAGCATTATACAATATACTCATAGATCTTTCAGAAAGACTTTTCTTTAACTTAAGCAGTATTCCTACATTCTTTGATATTCACGTAAGTAAATGGAGTATACGCTCATTAAAATTTCAATGAGGGTCCATAGTAACTCTTCACATTTTTTACAAATTGTTCTTCAATGAGAGACTAGCCGTCGATTTCAATATCAAACATCAATTATATCTTGTATATTAGTCATACACCCGTTAAAAATGATAACTTAAAAATATATGCCAGGGGAGTTACAATATTAAAGATTATTTGTTTCAACAAGTAAACATCTATACTATCAAGGCCACTATACATGTATTTGGTAGAATCAAGTGATGAACCACATCAATAATGTCAAAACCATTGGTTGGAGTAAGAAATAAAAAAAAATTACAAGGGGAATCAATGAAGTACTTAGTGTATTCATACCACCGGAATCAAAGTTAGCAGATAAATTAGGGCCTACATCTATATAATACTCATCACAATCGTTTGAAATTTTAATTGGATATATAAATTGTTATTCATTAATGAAGACAAAGTCACTACTTCTACATTTGTTTTGCCTAAGAGTTCATTTACAGTTTTCCATAATAAATTATTGTTATTTTAATTAGTTTCTATGTTGCTAGAATAATATAAACCAGGATAACCTGGGTGGAAAGTGGCAAATGTGAATTAATTTCTTGCCAAAGGAGATTAGCATAAATAATACCTGGCTGGAATTCGAACCATCAAGCCTTAACGAATAAAACGAAGATTATCTGCGATCGTGGGCAGAAAATAATCCACGGATTTGGTACAGGTGATAGGGAGGTGATGTTAAAGCCCCACTTTCCTACTTGTAGCTACTTGCTCCCTCTATATAGAAGACTTCCCCAATCGGTGCCTGTTTGCCCCCCATGACCCTCTTCATCTTATGTTAGTTGAGAGCTGAGTTAATAAAATAGCCACCTGTCAGTGACCTAGCTGTGTGGTCTAATCCCTTCTAGCCCAGTTGTATTGACGGTCTTTAAGGGAAACCTCACCCCCCAAAATAAGTTTAGTTATGATGAACGGTAAGATGTATTACCTTTCTTACTTACTTGGGTGTAGAGACGTAAAGCTGTAGCTTAATTGCCACTCGTCACGTATTTCTGCCTTTTGATGTACAATATTCCTAACGAAAGTGTACAAGGGATAAATAAATGAAAATATTCTTGACATCACAGGCGGTGCTACAGGGGGGGGGGGGGGGGTCACATTTTCCCTTTATACATAGGAAAAGGTAAAATTACAGTTGATGAAAAAACACATAATAGTGGAACAATTAAAAACTAATTTATTAAAAAACCAAAATATAGCAGTTGACGTATCTTTTTTATTTTTGCGGAACATTCTCCTTCACCCTCTTGATGTCGACGCTGACGTTGGTGTAGAGAGTATGGAGGTCGTACACGGGGGTCGGATAAACGATGTCCGACAATCCATCTATTCCGGTTCGACCTTTGTATGTGCTCAAAAGAGCTCCCCTGAAGGAAGAATCAGAGGAAAGAACAAATACATTGATTACCGGGTATGATTTCATTGTAGCTTTGCATTGCAATTCGGAAGTGCTTGTCATCAGGAACAACACACTGAAAATCTAAGACCGCACTATGAACATGACTGACAAAGAAAGCGGACAAAATATACAGTTCCTCAGGTAGACAAAGGAACATCCCTTCACTGCTATTATGTAAAAATGTGTAGAACAGGTGTCACATGCATATTCACCTTTTTACATAATAGCAGTGAAGGGATGTTCCTTTGTCTACCTGAGGAATTGTATATGGGGCCAGTCACCACGAAATGAGTCCAGTGTCGCATTAGGCTCAATCGTAGTAATAGCGATGTATAGTGTGTATGTACTGAAAATTGACCCACCTACCACATTTAAGATTTTTCCAAAAAATCGACTTTAAGTTATTAATGTCTTGTAGTTTATGTCCCCAGAGCTTAGGTCACGAAAATATCTCCTTCTAACATTTTTTGGCAAATAATATAGGCTATGTTACGCATCATTAACTTTACACCTAATTATCTCAAAACTTGGTAATCCCATTGTTTATAAAGTCCAATTAGGTTTTTTTTCATATTTCTGGATATAATTTATCAATTTTAATGTGTGACCCCTTAATTTAAAGCTTCCTTAATGTAGATTCATATAATATTTAAAAACAGGAATAACAATTTTGACCAACTGGACTCATTTCGTGGTGACAGGCCCCATATTTTGTCCGCTTTCTTTGTCAGTCATATTCATAGTGCCGGGAAAGTGGTTACTTTCAAAATGGCGTCCAAGAAGGCCGCCAACATTAAATTAGTGACAAATCATGATAGGCACTGTTGGTCATAATGGTGAAATAATTATTTTACCCCATTAATGGAATGATTTGACGATGATTTATTCCTAAAAGATCTAGATAATAGTATACATTCTCAGATTTTATTGAATAATAGTTTGTGAGTGTTTGTTTTGCGTGACTGCTAAAGCATGTGTGTATATCTATTTTCGAAATGTTATTTTGGTGTCTATACCTAGGTTTTCGGAATCGAAGAATCCATTCATACCACTTACAGTTAGTTATGGCCATCAGAAGACCAGGAAATTCAAGATGGCGTCCAAAATGACCGCCAATCTCTTGAAAATAACAGGAAGTGACTTATTCTTGGCAGTATAGCTGTAAACAGCAAGATTTAAAGTGTGTTTTAAAGGTTATCATATTCACTTGTGCGCTTCAAATTATCAAAAAGATTTAGAGTAGCCTTATAGTTCTAAAAAAATACCAAAGATGGCCGCTGAACACTGAATTTAGCCATAGATCGTGACACTTTCATTTTAGAGATGTAATTTAGATGTGTATATCTGGGCTTTGGTAGTCAACAAATCCGTTGAGACTGTTCAAAATGTGTTATGGACACCAGAAAGCATGGCGTCCAAAATGGTAGCCAGTATCTCAACATAATAGGATTCGGGTTACTATTAAAAATTGAGAATTTTAAAATGTAAAAGTACATTTTATGGGTAAGAATATTCGATGGTGCAAGAAAAAGTATCATCAAGTTTAAGTTTAGCCCCCGCCCCCCCCCCCACTCAATGTTATTTAGGGTACGCATATGCTCGTTCCCTCTTTTTGAAAGCACCCCCTATCTGAGGACTGCCAGTATTTCTGAACCCCCCTTTCGCGGGCATTTCGTGGGCTTTTCCTGCCTTGCAGACCCCCCTAATTCAGGAAAAATGCTCAATGTACCCCCCTAAATTCGGAATAATTTCTCAGGAGTCCAAAGAGATGAGAGAAAAAAAGAAAAAACACCCCCTTTTTAAAGAAATCTCCGGGTGAAAAGTCAAATACACCCCTTTTTTTACAATTCTCGGGCCGGACTTTGTCGCACAAAAAGTACCCCTTTACCGGACATTTTGGCAACACGCATGCGGTCATTCCGACCTCTGAGTGGGGGGGCCGGGGTTTAGCCTTTTGGGAAACATTGTATTCAATATGGATGCCATTGTGCCATTCAAAATGGCTGCCGACACCATATATTAGCCAGAAAGCATTAGGTAACCCTCCCAGAAAAATGATATATAGGCGTCTTTACATTGGTTTCAGGGTCAAAATGTCATGTAGTTGGTATGTGTTCTGCATGGTGGGCAGTAACCTGTAACAAAAATCAAAATCAAAATCAAACAATAGCAGGAAAATTTAAATAATTCGTCGCTGTTTTCACGAAGTGACGGTAGTGAAAAAAAATTGCATTCACTTTGCGTTACGATTTTCCTCACTACCGTCACTTCGTGAAAACAAGGACGAATTGTAGGTATTAAACTCTAATTTCTATACAATGGTGATACATATAATAGGTGTAAGTGTATTTCAGAGCTTAAGGAATAAACTTGTTTAATAAGAAATTTGGTAACAGTACAGTATTGTTGCCATTTGATATCCTGGAACGTACAGTCTGTCATAATTGCTTTGTCTGTAATTGACCTGGATTTAAGTAAAATTTCATTTTAAAGGTAGTGTATCGCTTTTTGCAGCCAACATCGAATCATGTAGAACTTTACATGTTATATGATTATGTCACGTATGTCCTTTCTATGAAATGTAAACGTTAGTAGTGTCCTCGTATTCAAATTATGCAAGTAAACCCGTTTACTTTCTAGAATTCACTGTCAAACACTATTGAGTGACTGACTGGCCTTGTATTCTTTGGTATAGGATTTCCCGGCCAAATTCGCGAGTTTGTCATTCAAATTAATTTGTCTTGCGTTCAAATTCTACGGTTTTAGTGCAGTCAGGTATATCTCGGATTTATATTCCTTTTTCTAGTTTTTAAATCTATGGAATTTTCGTTAGAATCTACGTATGTTTCATTCAAATTAATGAACGATGTGCTTCTATCGGTATTTGGTCATTCGATTTGGCGCAACACAATTTTCTGACAACGCGACGGTGTACTTTTAGCATTCTAATTCATTTGTAGCATTCAACTTAGCACTTTGTGCACTTAAATTGATGGTCAATATACATTTCTCGTTTATTACACACTTTTTACAGCTCATTCTTTTCTTTCAAGATTGTTTTTCATGTGTATTTCAACATATTTCATTTTATTGCATTCATACACTTATACTTATTAGATATATCTGATATTCATCAGCATTTAAGTTTGATTGTTAAGAAGAAAAAAACGACTTGCATCTACGGACCTAATGGTCTCAATATATTTGTAAATGTTTATGTAAGGAAGTTGTTTGTCTTATGTTTCATCATAAATTTTTCATAATTTCATCATAAATTCATCATAAATTCATCATAATTTCATCATAATTTCATTATGGAAGAAGGGTACAATATTGTGACTGGGGTAGGGACTAGAGTCAGCAATTTGAACATGATTCATTATTTAGCCAAGTCTTTAGCCATCGATCTGCTGGCGGGCAAGTAAAGTATGAAACTCTTTAAGAAAAACAGAAGGGGTGTGCTGGGTATAAGAGACGATGAAGAAACAGTCAATGAAAAGTCGTAGTAGGGTTGACTTGCTAATTTATTCTATGTCAACTAATTCCATCACACTTGCTCCGTGAAAACTGTATGAACAAAACATGATAAAGAAAAAGAACAGATTATAAGTAATTGTTCATACAGGCATTTTCGAATACATGTGTATAAATCAGTTCGCCTATTAAATGCAGTGATTAATAACAAATGAATTTCTTCTCTTTGTCTCTTATCATTTGTGTATATGCAATTATCTATAAACAATACCTTCACTCAAGTCACGTGACCAATATCCGTGGTAGATAGTTTGAATCACAAAGACTTATTAGCATAACGCATATCAATGACTGCGTCCTTCTTATAGCGGACACGTCATTCGTATCGTTAATATCGTATACCTATTTACGTGCATACAATTAACATTGCCTTACGTAGCACCCTAGCTTACACTCTATATCGTATATATCGTATACCTGTTTTACGTGCATCTAATTTGCATATATATAACGTCCACTACAGCCGTATACGGTATCATACGTGTCCGTGCATACACTAATACTACACACACCATTCATTATCACTTAAGCATATTAGATTACATTCATATCATCATTTCTCATTATTTATACTATTTATACTCGTTATACATTAATATATCGAATTAACGAACCTTCTTGCCTCCTTATTGTTGCAAACGGGTTGGCTTCGTATCAATAACAGGTGTAATTTAGGACAAGATTTCGGTGCGAACATCCAATTCGTTGCTACTGCTATGTCGGAATTAGGAAAGCGTAGATGGCGCTATTTCAGCCCATGACGTAAGTCAGAATACTCCTTTTTGTCAGATAAAATAACTCTCATAAACGATCACATTAACATGGCTCCTTTAAATTAATAATTAATTTACCCCTTTTTAGCTTCATAGAAATGACTTGGATTATTTGTTCCTTATCAACATTAATAGTTCAAAATATATCAATATATGTATACATATAGATCTACATCTCAAAATTTCAATTTCTACTTATCTTGAAACGTACATGATCAATTGCGCATGCAGGAAAACAAATCTTTATTCAAGATTTACAGTTCAAATTGTATCGTGAGATTACTTCATCTCTAGTACAGAGCTTGTACCAAGTATCTTATTACAGCATCTGAGTTAAATTAAATTTAACCGCGAGTCTCAAACACTCAGACCTTGCAACTCACCATTTATGACTAGCAATTAGCTGTATTTGCAAGTACTGGATTTAGAAATCGAGAAAATAACCTGGATCAACTCTCAGTTCAAATACTCTGCATGAATTTACGTTGCAAAAGGGGGGTTTCAATTCAGGTTCACATCTAATGCTCATTCATGTATACAATACATACAAGCATAATGATGAAATTGAACTGAAATACCCTTTAAATACATTCTTATAAGTGCAATCACATTGTAATTTTTTGCAAGGTAATTAATGCGATAAAATGAGGTATATCAACTTAATTTCCGTTTTCTACAAATATAGTTGTCATATGCTCGATCTTCCAATTTGATAAGATTACATTTTTTCAAACAGAGAACAAAAAACAAACAGCAATAAAGGTCATTACAGCTCATTCGGAAATGTCGTCAATCCACAAAAAGAGTTCTTGTTGTTCAATCAGATCAATTAATTAGTTCAAGAGTTTACTCAGTTCAATTAGACTTCATTTCAGCTGATGTGCGTCTGTAGTTACAGTTCCAGCATAGTCTTTGTTACAGACCAATTACAGATATTCTTGGTTCTAAAACTTCAATTAGATTATTTGACTAGTCTTATTCTAGACTTTCAGATTTTGCGGGTAATTCGAATTTTGGATAGTCTTATGTTCAGACTTCTATATTTACTTAAATCTATCAAAACCTATTTGTGAGGGATATTAATTACCTTACAGTATTCAAGGCTCCTTGGTCGGGAATCCGTCCTGGTCTTCACGCGGAAGCAGCAAAACCAGTTTGTGTATCGGACGCTCTAGTTCTTTCACAGGTCCTTTACGCTTACCGCTGTCGTCAAGTTCGGAGTCACCCTTTACGAGCTTCACTTTACGAATGAGTCCATCGGTAGAAGGAAAGACCTCGCTTATCCTTGCTAGGGACCATTGATTTCGTGGCAAGTTCTCGTCTTTCATGATGACGATATCCCCAATCTTAGCATCCCGTCGGGGCCGAGTCCATTTCTGGCGTGTCTGTAAGTTCTGGAGAAACTCCTTTCTCCAACGATCCCAGAACTCGTTGATCAGATGTTGTACCCTCCTCCAACGCTTTCTGGAGTACAAATCAGCGTCCTGAAAATTGCCTGGTGGAGGAAGTAAGACTTTCGACTTCATGGTTATGAGATGATTTGGCGTAAGAGGAGCCAAATATGTTGGGTCGTTCAGGTCAGTCACAGTCAGCGGCCTGCTATTGACAATTGCAGCCGCCTCATACATCAGTGTTCTCAGTGATTCATCATTGAGTTGTCTACTCGATTGATACAGCAAAGTTTCAAGCACTCTCCTGGCAGATCTTATTTGGCGCTCCCATACTCCACCCATATGGCTTGCCGCGGGGACGTTGAAAGTGAACTGTACGTAGTCACATCCTTCTTTCATTAGAGTGCCTTTGACATGTTCGTGATTCATTTCTGACCACGCTTTCCTTAACTCTGCTTCTGCGCCAACGAAGTTCGTTCCCCTGTCGCATCTCAGTTGACGTATTGGACCCCTCAGAGCAGCAAAGCGACGATATCCCTGAATGAATGAGTCTGTAGTCAGACTATTGAGTGTCTCAATATGCACGGCTCTCGAAGGCATGCATGTGAAGAGGAGTCCATATCGCTTCATCTCCTTTCTACCTTCCTTTATCACCCATGGGCCAAAGCAGTCGATGCCACAGTAAGTGAAAGGTGCTGCAGGTAACACACGGTCAGACGGTAGATCAGACATCTTCTGTATTTGTGCGGGACTACGTAGCCTATTGCATATGACACATTTTCGTATGAAATTGGCCACTCGATTACTGCTTCCAAGAACCCAAAATCCATTCTCTCTTATCTGGTTCAATGTCATGCCTCTTCCTTGATGAGCAGTCAACTCATGACAGTGACGTATCACAAGGTCCGTTACGTGGCTTCTTTGTGGGAGAATCAGGGGATGCTTTCTGTCATATGAGTCGTCTCCCCTTCGAATTCTTCCTCCAACTCTTAGAATTCCCTTTTTATCCAGGAAAGTGTCAAGTCCATGGAGACGACTTTCTTTCTTTATTTGACGTCTTCTCTGCCTGTCATTCAGATCCTGTTTCCTCTGGATTGACTTCAGGATTTCTATTTCTTCCCCAAAGGCTTCACTCTGGACGTGTCTCAGTATCTCAGTTTCTGCCTGTTGTAGATTCTGCACCGAGACTTTGCCTTGGGAAGTTGAGTCATCATTTGCCTGTCTTGTACGTTTTCTTTGACAACGTTGTTTCAGTCTTGTGATGAACAGCAGACAATAAGCCATCGCCCTCTTTGCTCTATACCATGTCGGGAATCGGTCTAGGCGACTCAGATCAAACTTGGAGTCACCCATTACAGTCGCGTTCACCATAGACTTCTTCACCTCGGGGTCACCTGGTGAAACCTCGAATTCCTCCTGATCATCAGCGCGAGGAACCGTCTCTTCCCATAGAAAATCTGGGCCAGTGAACCAGTTCGAAGTGATGAGTTGGTCAACGGTAAACCCTCTGGAAGCTCCATCTGCTGGATTGTCCTGTGTTCGAACGTGCTTCCACTGTGATGATTCTGAGTGTTGTCTGATCTCACAGATCCTATTTGCTACGAACACATGGAACCGCTTCGATTCATTGTTTATGTATCCAAGTACCACATTGCTGTCTGTCCAGTAGATATGCTCAATGTCCTCCAAGGCTAACTCTCGCTGAAGAAATGTGCTCACCCTAATGGAAACAACGGCAGCTGATAGTTCCAAACGGGGTATTGTTACTGCCTTGAGCGGGGCAATCCTGGACTTTGCCATCACCAGGATACAGTGGACTCTTCCCTCTCCATTCTTAATTCTCATGTATGAGCATTGGCCGTATCCCTCGGAACTAGCATCGGAGAAGTGGTGCATCTGCATGGTCGTAACCTCACCGAAGTCTGCAGGTTTGTAGCATCTCTGTATTGATAGGGAGTCAAGATTATGCAGATCAGTTGTCCATTTCTCCCATCTTTCTCTGAGATGATCTGGCAGGGGGTCGTCCCAATCAGCAGACATCTTACACAGCTCTTGCAGAATCTGCTTACCAGGTAAGACAATCGGGGCTAGTAATCCCATAGGGTCATAGATCGACATCACGGTTGACAGTATTCCGCGCCTGGTTAGAGGTCTGTCATCGAGTGTGACTCTGAATTGGAACGTGTCAGATTCCACACACCATTGCACCCCAAGTGCCTTCTGCAAAGGAAGCTTATCCTGTAGGAGATTAGTCTTGGTAGTGCCCTTTGCTCTATCCTCTTCCGGAACTGTTTCCAGCACTTCTTGGGTGTTTGAGATGAATTTGTGCAAGTGGAGGCCTCCTTTCTTGCACATCTCTCTGGTTCTCGAGATCAGATTCTTGGCCTCTTCTTTGGTAGGAACAGATATTAGCCCATCGTCCACGTAGAAGTTATGATGTACAAAGTTCTTTACATCCTCTCCAAATTCAATAGCATGGTCGCTGGCAATCTGTTTCAAACAAAAGTTTGAGCATCCTGGAGACGACGTCGCCCCAAACAAATGGACAGTCATTCTTAGCTCATGGGGCTGTTGCAGAAAGTCTCCATCCTTCCACCACAAATACCGTAGGTATTTCCTATGATCTTCCTTCACCTTGAATTGGTAGAACATCTCACGTATATCGCAACAAAATGCGATTGGTTCCAGTCTGAACCTGCAAAGTACTCCCACTAGTGTGTTAGTCAGATCTGGTCCAGAAAGAAGCTGCTTGTTGAGAGATTCCTTTCCAAATTCTGCACTGCAATCAAACACAACTCGTAACTTGTTGGGTTGTACTACCCCATGATGGGAAATGTACCATGCTTGGCCGTTCTGCTTGTCAAATTCTGGTACACTTTCAGCATATCCTTTCTCCAAGAGAGCATCCATCTTTTCCGAGTATTTCTGATGATACTCAGAGTCTCTTTGAAACTTTCTCTTTAGATGACTCAATCTCCTTTCCGCCATGAATCTGTTGTTGGGAAGGTTGACGACATCTTCTTTAAAGGGAAGAGGAGTCTCGTAATGACCATCATCTGTGATATGGACATTCTCCGACATGATTCTCATAAATCTTGTATCATGTTGCGAAAATGGTACCTCACTTCTGCTCTCTGAGAAATCTCTTTCCATCAGCTTCAGCACAGACGAAGGGCTGATCTCTTCTTTGATTGTAACGTTGTGAGTGAACGTTACTCTCTTCTTGATGGACATGTCTCTTTCAGCTAGTTCAGCGGGTATTTCACGTGCTGTCAAGCGATGACTGTGGCCAACGTGATCATCGGGGTTGTAGTGCTGTTCATTTTGACTTGTAACACCCACTATGCTCCATCCCAAGTCAGTTTTCATTCCAAATGGACCGTCATCGTCTTGGGAGGGAATCACATCTCGAGGAGTCAGAGCTCTTCCACAATCATAGCCGATCAACAATCCTATTTCACAGTGCTTCAGAGGCAGAAGTTGGTCAGCAATTGGAACCAAATGTGGGAAAGAGCGAGCTACTTCAGGAGTGGGGATGTGTTCTCTGTTGGCTGGCATTATGTCTCTAGTGTATGCAGCTGGAAGGTGTATCACCTTTTCACTGTTAAAGGCTCGAGCTGTGAGTCCTTTAATCTTCTCACTTGGAATCCTTTCGTTCTTGGTCGACATTGTAGACAGAAGAAGGTTGACCCTCAGTCCATGAAGTCCTAAGGCATCCTTTGTAGAATTCAATATGAAGGTGGTATCCGATTGAGTATCTAATAGTGCGTATACGAGCCTCTCTTCCTTCATATTCTCATGAGACAGCCAGACTGGCACGATTGCCGCGCTTTTCACATAACTTGTGGCGTTAGAATTAACAAGTGTATGTGAATTTGAAGATTGTATTTCTTCCTGGTTCGATGTCCTTTCCCTTTCTTCTGAAGGTCTTCTGTCAAAGTGTAGTGGCGTAGGATGACGCTTGTTGCACTCTCTGCATGTGCTTCTCCTTCGACATTTTTTGGTCAGATGACCTCTCTTGAGACACCCGTAACACAAGCCCTTTTCTCTTATGAACTTCTTCCTCTCGGACATAGGCTGATTGACAAAGGCTTGACAATCCTCAAGGTGATGATGATTTCTACAGAATATACAGAAAGATTTCCGTTCTGGCCTCTTTGTCTCATCTTGGATGGAGCTGGTTCTCATAGTTAACGCTCTCATGGATTTTCCTCTGTCCTGTTTCGGTTTGTCCTCCTTCAGGCTACCAATGGACGTGATTGGGTCACATGCAATGTTACTCTCTTCCTCAATGAATGATGAGAAGGTACCGAATGAAGGAAATGTACCATGTGACCTCCTATGCTCATAGACTCGTCGGCTCCATTTAGTAACAAGCCAATCGGGAAGTTTGGATAGGAGTTTCCTATTCTCACGTTCGTCATCTAACTGTCGGAGGTTGCCGATCTTTTCTATTGCTGTTTGGCATTGTCGTAGGTAATCAGAGAATCTACGCAGTCCTCTGGAATCCTTTGTAGGTATCTTTGGCCAGTTATCCAGTCGGTCACGAAATGCATTCGAAATGATGAATGGATCACCATATCTCTGTTCTAGTTCACTCGTAGCTCGATTGTATGCCATATCATTGTGTATCAGAGAAAATCCTTGCACGAGTTCGAGAGGTGGGCCACGTAGATACTTCTTTAAGTAGAAGAATCGATCCCTTGCAGGAATACCTTGATGTTCCATTAAGATGTCGTAGGCCTGTTTCCAACTAGGGTATTGCAGTGGATCCCCAGAAAAGATATCTGGTTCTGGCAGTGGCAAGCGACTAATCTGTAGCTGAGTCAGCAAATTTAACAAGGGTTCTTTAGTCGGCAATTCTGTAGTCGGAACATCTTCAGTTGGCACATCTTTGGTCGGCACATCTTTAGTCGGCACATCATCCTGGCTTTCAAACGAGCATTCATTCACCCATTTTTGACAGGATGATAGTCTTTTCGATGAAACTTTAGATTTTCTTGACGATTCTTGTTCGAGGAGGTGTTCTTGTACTCCTTTCATCAGCTCTGAGTGTTCTTGTTCGATGTTGTCGAGCCTTTCATGGCTGTCATCGTCGATTCCTGCCAACTCCAATAGAATCTGAAGGTCTTCTTGAGCAGATATGGCGTTGTCCATCACCTGCTGCAGAGCGTCCCTACCTTGTCGAATAACTTTGACATCACTGATGTCGCTCAAGGTAGCTCTTAACTTATTCGACGCTCTACGCCAAGCACTAATGGATCTCTTAAATTCCTTCCCTTTTGTTTCAGCTTGATACTGCAGACCTTTCTCAGTGAGTTTGACTTCTCGCTTTGACCTTGTGTCCACAGCTTCAGCAACAGGGTTTTCCTTCTCCTTGTCCCCCATCATGTCCACTTCCGACATCTTGTACCAAATCACGTAATCTGAATCACGACGTCATCGCAGGTTGCAAGTCGTAGTGAAGTGAAGTTTTCACTGTAGAAACAGTCAATGAAAAGTCGTAGTAGGGTTGACTTGCTAATTTATTCTATGTCAACTAATTCCATCACACTTGCTCCGTGAAAACTGTATGAACAAAACATGATAAAGAAAAAGAACAGATTATAAGTAATTGTTCATACAGGCATTTTCGAATACATGTGTATAAATCAGTTCGCCTATTAAATGCAGTGATTAATAACAAATGAATTTCTTCTCTTTGTCTCTTATCATTTGTGTATATGCAATTATCTATAAACAATACCTTCACTCAAGTCACGTGACCAATATCCGTGGTAGATAGTTTGAATCACAAAGACTTATTAGCATAACGCATATCAATGACTGCGTCCTTCTTATAGCGGACACGTCATTCGTATCGTTAATATCGTATACCTATTTACGTGCATACAATTAACATTGCCTTACGTAGCACCCTAGCTTACACTCTATATCGTATATATCGTATACCTGTTTTACGTGCATCTAATTTGCATATATATAACGTCCACTACAGCCGTATACGGTATCATACGTGTCCGTGCATACACTAATACTACACACACCATTCATTATCACTTAAGCATATTAGATTACATTCATATCATCATTTCTCATTATTTATACTATTTATACTCGTTATACATTAATATATCGAATTAACGAACCTTCTTGCCTCCTTATTGTTGCAAACGGGTTGGCTTCGTATCAATAACAGGTGTAATTTAGGACAAGATTTCGGTGCGAACATCCAATTCGTTGCTACTGCTATGTCGGAATTAGGAAAGCGTAGATGGCGCTATTTCAGCCCATGACGTAAGTCAGAATACTCCTTTTTGTCAGATAAAATAACTCTCATAAACGATCACATTAACAGACGATGTGAATTACTTTTGTAAAATTCCGAGTCTGTAGTAAAAAGGGGCGATTGAGGGTACCCCCACCTTTCCCGGGTATATGAACATGTCCAGCAGAAATGCCATATCCCTTGATTTCGCCCCTTCTTTACTTTATGTCTGACTACACCCATCTGCATTGTCCTGAAAATGAATAAATGGAGTAACAGCTTAGGACCCAATGGCAAATCATGCATTTTAACTGCATTATTTAAAAACTGTAAAAGTTTGTTGCAATTCTTCCCCCTAACATTCCTAACTTGAATAAAAATATTACGAATACGAATGACAGGTGTTAATTTGAATGATAAAAATTACGCTTCGACAAGTGAATATTAATTTGAATGCTAGTTGAGCAGTTTCTAAATTGAATGACAGATCTATGAAACCCTTCGACCAAAATCCTAAATTAAATACAAAAACTGGAAAATTGAATGATAATTGGCATGGCAAAGCCGATCTGCGCTAACTTAAATGCAAAGTAAATGAATTCGAATGACAAACACGCGAATTTGGCCGGGAAATCCTATAATAGCATATTACATTAAGTAGCGTTGCGTACCGACTACGCCGAAGTTAGGCTGCGTACTCATGAAAAAATGACGCTTCGGCGTAGTCCCTGCGTAGGTTATGCGTATGATGGCGTATAGTTACGTACCCTAGTGCGTAGGCACCGCGTTCCTACGGCGTATGCAATCGGCGTAGGGTTACGAACGCTTGCGTAGGCCTGGCGTAGGGTTGTTTACTGTGTGCGAAAGTGCCATGTAAAAATGCAATAGACGCTCGTAGGAGCCATAGCCATAGGCGCTTTATAAACCTAGTTTTCTGCCCCTCAATCCACTGCTGCCTGCTGTCCAGAACACATCACTGCTGTTGGAATTACAGTTGACTGTTGTAATAACACAGGCAGAAAAAGATAATGAGTTGGTTGGGCCCTCGGCAAAAAGGTACAATACTCCAGCATCTGGATGCCCTGGAAAGACTAATTAGTCAAGTGGCAGAACATGAACGCTTGGGAGAAGAACAAGCACAAAGGAGGAAAGAAGCTAGAAGAAGAAAATGTGTGTGGGCAAAACCTTGGATCCAGCGCAGCCCCCTGCAGGGGCAATATGAACAGCTGATGAAAAAACTGCATGCTGAGGATGTTTCTGCATTTACCAATTTCATGCGGATGGGGCCACAAGATTTCCATGAACTTTTGACACGAATTGCACCGAGGATTACCAAACGAGATACTAACTACAGGAAGTCTCTGGAACCTGGTTTAAAGCTGGCTGTCACCTTGAGGTTTCTGGCCACCGGCAACAGCTACAACACTATTTCTGTGTTTATCCCACAAGTGTGCAAGGCAATAATCGATGAATTATCTGCCGAAGTTCTCATGTGCCCAGATACTCCAGAGGGATGGAAACAAATGGCCTCGACCACAACCCTTGCCCTTATTTCCTGTCATTTTTGCAGTAATTAAAGCAGACATAATTAAATCCTGCAGATATAGTTCAGCAGCGACAATAGAGTCCAGCGGGACGAATAAAATGTAGCACTGCAGGAATAGTAATGAATAGTCCAGCAGGGATCAAGCAGTCATTGTGGCTAGGCTGCGCGCAGGTTTGATCTAGTACGTCTTTATACGTTTTTAATGCTTTTATTTATTGGTATTTATTTATTTATTTCTGATGTTAATACAGGGTGGCACATATCACCAATTTGGTGGTCTTCCATGAGGCCCTGTTTGGTAATAATAAAAACAAATAACAGCATCAAAAACAAAATTGATAAATAAACATATAAACAGGTAAAATACAAATTAATTGGTATCCCCTTGAAATAACTGATAATTTAAAGGTAGGCGTTACTACTGCAGCTAGAAGGGATTAGACCACACAGCGAGCCAACAAGGTCACTGTGACAGGTGGCTATCTCATTAACTCAGCTCTCATTTAACATAAGAAAAAGAGGATCATGGGGGACCAACAGGCACCGATTTGGGAAGTTTTCTATATAGAGGGAGCAAGTAGCTACAAGTAGGACAGTGTGCCTTTAAGAATCATCCTTGATCATTTACAAGAAATAGGTGAATGGAATTTTCAAATTAACTACAATTTAAAAAAACTTTCATTTAATAATTTGATAAAGCTCAACGCACGGGATACCAAAATTGTTATATACATATTTACATTCAATTGCTCTTTAACTACACTAAGGTTGTTTACAAGATAGCTGAAAATGGATACATTACATGTATGAATACATGATATAACGATAACCATGTCAACCAAATTTTGCAATTTTGCAAATAGGAAAAAAATGGTTACCTTTGCACGAAACCACCAAAAAATCAGTTACACGTCATCTACAGATAACAGGGCTTTTAGAGCGTGTTTAAAACTGTTCAAAGTAGGTGACATTTTGACAGGACTTTTAAGTTGGTTCCATACTCTAATTCCAGAAATTAGAGGACTATTTTTATAAGTGTCCGTCCTAAATATGGGTACACACAATGCATCCCTTACAGCATGTCTTGTGTTGTGATCATGTAGTGAACTAACATGATGTAAATCTTGTTTTAAGTATGTTGGTGCCATGTCATGCATTGATTTATACATCATCACTGCTCGTCCAAACTGGAAACGTGTCTGAATAAGGCATCAATCCTAAGCGACTAAACATACCATTTGAAGATACTTCAAATCCTTCTCCCAGCACTACACGTGCAGCTCGTTTTTGAACCTTTTGTAATTTAATCGTTTGTCTTTGAAATCGCTCAGACCACACAGAGGAACAATAATCAAAATGAGGAAGTACGATGGCATTATACAGAAGTTTTAGAGATCTTGTCGGAACATAACTTTTGGCTCGCTTAATTACACTGATATTTCTTTGAGCAGTTTTAATAGCTTTTTCCACATGCTCCGTCCAACGTAACTCCTCGTCAATCATAACACCTAGGCATTTTGCCACTTTTACTCTTTTCAAACAGCTGCCGTTTAGTGTGACAGAAAAATCATTTACTCCGTTAAGAACTGATCGTGATCCAATAAGCATCACATTTGTCTTATCCGCATTAAGAACTAGACGGTTTGTTGTTACCCATGAAAATATGTTTTCCATACCTCTGGTTAGCTTTTGTTCTACTTCTGTGACATTACTCCCGCTGACTCTTAGAGTTGTGTCAACAATGCCATCATGAATACATTTGGGTAAACTATTTATGTAGATAGAAAAAAAGGAGTGGCCCTAGAACTCGAAGTAGCCCCTTTAAAACAAACCATCTGTTCTCGATTGGACAGATATGATACAAACCACTGAATACTAGTATCAGTCGTAATGGCTGCTGTTTGAGTCACTTTTCAATTTACTTGTCATGGATCCCATTGTGATAAGACCTGAATAACTGTAAATAGTTTTAAACTCAATGTCGGTCATTTTCTGAGACGTGTGGCCAGTATGGACGCAATATTTGATTTCCAGGTTTTCTGGTGGCCATACAATCCATTTTAAGTAGTAAGAATGGATTCTTAGATCCCCAAACATAGGTTTGGACACCAAAATCACATCTATAAGATGCACAATTCATGATTTATGGTATTGGCGGCCTTGAAAATAACCACTTTCCGAGGGTTTTTTTCTTAGATTTTGTGTATGTTCTTCTGTAGTACCGGAAATCGTTGAAAAATACGTCGTTGCAATTTTATTTGGATAAAACCTTATTCAACAGAATAGAAAGGATCTGTTACGTTGTCAAGCTATATTCATATATCATTAACGTATATGTTTATATATGCTTATGGCCCATGATCATATTCAATATACAACTATGCCGGCATCTAGCATGCACTAGAATGCATGTGTTATGTCCCGGGTTATAATGCCAAAATATATTTAAAAAAAACGTCATTTATACGCTAAACCAGGGGGCAATTAAAAAGTATGAGAGGGTAATGATACAAAAATCAATAAAATATATATTCATGTATGGTGTTGACTGTATTTGGTAAACTGTCAAGTAAATGCAGATACTTATATATGCGTCCGAACACCGTAAAGATACTATGTCCCTTTTGCAGCCAACATCAAATTCTGTAGAACTTTGCAGGAATTATGAATATGTCATGTATGTCCTATCTGTGAAATTTAAACGTTAGCAGTGTCCTCATATTCAAATTATACAAGGAAACCTGTTTTACTTGCTAGACTTCACTGTCAGACACTATTGGGTGACCGACCGGCTTTTTTCTTCTTCTTTGGTAATAACGTCCATAAAATGAGATGTAAAGGGTACATGAGCATTTGTCTACATCAATAACCCACTTCTTGTAATGGCCATTTGGTACAATGGTCTTAAAATCAGACTATTACACACTGGCTGTATAGCTCCTAAGTCGAATCGACAACTAATAGTCATTATTTTCCCACTTAAAGATATTTTCAAGCCCCCCCCCCCTTTTTTTTTTTTAGGGAAGTTCTAAATTAGTATTATCTTTCAAATACCATTGGAATTTAACCTTTTTATTTGTTTGGCCTGCAAATGGGACATAGTACCTTTAAGGCAAGTTTTTAAGATATTAAAAAAAAAAAAACCTGGGTAATCTATTGTGCAATTATAGGGTCAAAAATAATTAATAATTAACTGTTTATAATAAGGAAGGGGATATTTGAGTCATTCCTCGCAGCATGCATGGAAAGTTTGAGTAGGCCTATATAGAAATATTCATAATCAGATTGCATCCAAAGCAAATACAATGCCTACCTGTCCTTTGACTTCTGTGCACTTATGTGATGATGTTTAATGACGTTATAACGGGTAATGGGTCCTTTATCGCGGGTGATTTTGAGGCGAGCGTCGATGACCCTGTATAATATTTCATCATCCTCACCACCCCAACCCCAGTAAACGTTAGGGAAGCCGTTGATGCTTCGGATGTTGGCTTTAGTGAGACCAGTGACAGCTCCGAAGAAAGCATCATACGGGGGCCTGCGTCAGTGAAAAGAAAAGACTGCATAATCAACAATAGGCCAATTGTTTTCAAAGGCTCGATAAACGTAAGTAATAACGCATGCATTGACATGGCAAATCTACGAAATTCGTGAACAGATTATACAGCATATTCAGAAATTGTTTTTAAATAGGTTAACGCAATCGGTTTAGATAATAGGAAATGCAACTGATATGCTGCCGAATCCTGAGTAAAACACTTACGCTTTAACGATTATACAAAAAATAATATCTTGCAAATATTAAAATAACGCTTACAAGGATAGTTTTCAGGACTATTAATGACAATATGGAGGGACTGCGTGTTTGTGAGGGTCTATGATATGTTGTACACTTTGGAACCGTAGGAGTACAACACATGATCTGGTGGTGATTGCGCCAAGATCAATATCTAACTCTTATCGAATTCCAAACTTCAACACAGGACCAAATACCTAATATGCTTAACCCTAAATCTAACCTCTAGACACGATGACAACCTATAACTCACACTCTCAATGACGGTTATCCTATATGGACACAATAAAGAAATGAAATGAAATGAAAGTAAACTCGGAGCAAGTGTCACCAAAATAATGTCGGATTCACTTTTTTGAGGCGATTCGAGTATGATTGTCAGTTTATTTAAAGACTGAAAGAGCTGACCACTGGCCCACTTTAAAATTATTTACTGAAGTGTAACATTTCTTTACGTGTTATTCCATCTATCGGTATCAGAACTGGAGACAAAATGCCTGGGCATACTGGAACAGCCGTAATAATTACGGTCATCGACGGGTACATGGTCGACGTCATGGATGATGAAGCAATCGTAGTCGGTGAAGTTAAGTGATTCGAGGAACCCGACGTTCATGAGCATCGCACGGTTGAAGAGTTCTTGATTAGCCTGGGCAAACGAGAGAGAGAGAGAGAGAAAGATTGAGGAATAAAACCAAGTGTTATCACAATAGCGGATAGAAAACTGACTCTTACAAAGAGATAATTGTGTTATACAATGATTAATTCATTATTAACTCTTATCCTGCCACAGGGCTAATCCCCCCAGTGCCCGATTTATAACGAGATAATCGGATTAACGCGATGGTACTAACAATAGCGCCTGCAAAACACTAGGCACAGTCCAATGGGCATGAACAATAACTGCTATTACGAATGTTTGCTAGCATGCAAGAAGCAGAGTAACAGTAGCGTGCACGCAGCCTCATGGCTAGCCTATCCGATAGGCGTCGGGCTGTACAAGTATACTAATCGCGTTGTGGAGAGTGACATCGGCGCGGGCGTCAGCCCGAGCGCCTATCATCACTGGTCAACTCACACAGTTTTATCAGGTGGGCTGTATATCATACAGACCACCTTATATTTTTGTTAAAATTGCCTTTATTATTTATTTTTCTTAATTCTTACCACTTTTTTGTTCACAAGATAACTTGAAAATGAATCAATCAAATAACTTGAAATTTTGCACACATATGTATAAGCATATAGAGAACTCACAATAACGTTTTCAACCTTGACCTTGACTGATGACGTCATCTAGGCGCTATTTTGTGAATATTAACTCATGATCATATCTTCATAACCAAAACGTATTTCTCATTCATATTTATCATGATCAAGGTCAATATCAGTCCGGTCAATCTCAGGTCAAAAAACGCGCGCGTGCGCGTACGTCCGCGCGTCAGTGCGCGCGCAAAATTTTTAAATGCTCAAAATCGTCTCAAATTTATTTTGCATACGTTTCAGGTCATTTTAAGCATTTTATAAAAAATCGCTCGTACGAGCATGCGCGCGCGTTTTCGCGCGTAACACCATTACAAAACATAGAATCGCCATTTTTTTTTCTTTCATGATATTTCTATATTTTTTCAAGGAATTTGATACCAGGTTTATCTCTTTATGACCATTATTAACAAGATGAGCGGAAATTCAAGATAAATGTCAGTGCGCGCGAGGTCTTTTAATACATAGCATATATGGGCATAAACATGCCTATACAAAATCCGTTATAGCTCTTTGGAATGCACCGGGATCCTCAATTTTTTTTCATATTTAGATAGAGTATGAGTCGGAAATATGATTCCATGTCTCATTTGGCCATTAAGTGTATCGTTACATCATCACAATGGCCTTGGAACTAAAAATACGAATTTGCATATTATGACGTCAGCATATTTATGTAAAATTGATTGTATCTCTGTAAATATTGATCAATTTTTTTCAAAATTTCGATATGTTGTAGCTAAGACAATTCTCTACAAGCGCAGTAATAATCATTTTTCATTTTGATGACGTCATCATAGTGAAAATTTTGATTAAAGGCCTCATGTCAAAAACTTCATAATTTGCGTGTTATGCCTATAGAAGGTGAATTTAGTTCACGTTATGAATCTACATGATAATGTTTTTTAAGAATTTGTAAGCAGTATGTCGCTCATTTTTGCTCTATTTTGTCTCAAATTTTAGTTGACCAGCCCACCTATACTTGTTCCAAACAAGTATTATATGTCTAGTTTTCTTTGTTTTCAGTGTTTCGTTCGTAGAAAATCTACGAACCCCCTGCAAAGCTCTTTCATGAATATTTATGTAGCATGGACCAAAATAGGCCAATGAGCGATGAGGAACCTGGAGATGATATTTGATTGGTTGAATCAAAGTGGCCGATCACCAAATAAGGCTAGTCTTATGAATCATGCATGAAATGCGCTCGTCACACATACGATACACATATATGAATAATGATGAGTTGACCAGTGATGATAGGCGCTCGGGCTGTCGCCCGCGCCGATGTCAGTCTCCATAACGCGATTAGTACACTTGCCATTTAGCCCGACGCCTATCGGATAGGCTACCTCATGGCAGGCTATGAGTTAAACACAATTTTCTAATGTCTGTATACAGCATGATGTTTAAAATTAATTGGTCTTTTCACGACCGTATACTCTAAAAAATATTGGCCAAAAACTGAATTGCCCAATTTTTACCCAATATGAGGGCGATTATGTGTCCAACCAACTGTTATATAAATTTTAGATTTTGCAAGATTTACCCAGTTTGATAAAAAGAAAATACCCAACTTTTAACCAACACAAATTTACCCAATCAGAAATTCACCCGATTCTCATCATTAATGTGTTGCATAATTATATAGACACTAGTTGGGCAAATAAGTTGGATAACATATTATATGCAAAAGGACATTAGTGCCGCGGCGGGACTCGAACCACGGACCTTGTGATCCACAGTCGTGTGACATATCAACTCGACCACGACACCTTTACTATGAGATCATAACCCTATTGTTAGATAATAATATTGCCCGACTTACGTTTGCCCAGTTACATCTGCCCAACTTATATTGAATATGTAATTGGGTAAATACATGTAGTAAATCGTTGGGAGAAAATAACCCAAATGTTGTACAAAAATGGCCCAACTCTAATTTGCCCAATAACATTACCCGATTATTTTATCGGTTACTACATGGTTTGTAGGAAATAACCCAATTGTTGGACGACATTTGTCCAACATCGATTTGCCCAGTAACACCTACCCAACCTATTTTTACCTTTCATGAGGTAACTTCATATAATAGATGGTTGGGAGAAAATAACCCAATTATTTGACAAAATTTTCCCAACTTTGATTTGCCCAGTAACATCTACCCAACTTTTTTTTGTTTACAGTGTAGTCGTATTAAAGGGATCCGGTAACTTTGTCTCAGATTCTGAAACAAAATCCTGGATTAAGCTCATGCTGCAATGGTAATTATAAACCTTTAGGTCAGTCAGGAACCCCATGAGTTTTACAGGCCGATCGCCTGTCTGATTATCAAGATATTTATGATTAAAATTACAAATTTTGAAAACCGTTTGCCAAACGGTTTTCATAACACTACAGTCTATTGGGGGAAATGAGTATGATAAAACCGGTCACTCCAAGATGTTTTTACTTTTTTGAGGCACTTCTTGATCGTTTTGAGGAGGGGTTTTTCAGGGCTGCAATATTACACCATATCACAGACACTGATAACACATAGGGCCGTGCATCTCAGATTAAACATTGTCAAACGATGCCTTTAAAAAGAGACATGTACAGATAAAGTATGACAAATGCATGTATTCATCACATTTGTGTCCTTGTTTGTTATTGCTTGTTTAAAATATGACATTACTATTACAGATTACACATGAGCAAGAAGAAGGGTTATTTTTTAACATGTTCTAAGCAGGCCTAAACTACGCTTGCATGTGACCACTGCAAATAAAGCACAAACGTCACGAAATGTTATGTTGAGAGGAGAGCTGACGAGGAATAGGCTACATCAAGAGAATGAAAGACCTGGCAAGACAGAGGTCTATAGTTTAATCATCACGTTTATCATTGCGGTTACCAATACTATTATCTATTCTGGACCAATCCTGGTAACAGAGAGATTATTGGTGTAAAAACGGAACAAACGTATTAATCTCCCTCCTACCCACACGGAAGAGAAGATTCGAAAACAAGGTAAACAGGTTAAGGGATGGAGAATAATTATATATATATATATATATATATATCGATACTGACGGAGATCCAGCTGGGGATGGTCATAGAAGAATGGAAGATTTTCTCTTGAGAAGTATGATGTTAAGGAAAAAGGAATGGAGACGGTGATAAAGGAATAATTATAACCACGGCAAAAATGAAGAGATACACTGACAGCACAGTACAGGGAAGATACCCTGTTTCAGCAAAACTTACAACAAAAAAGGTTCTAGCAAGAAATCAATGGAAATTGTAACTTCCATCACTAGAACCGATAGTTATAATTGCCTCCCGGAGCAGCATCTGGTGACCCCCACAATACCACCATCGAGAAGCTCAGTGGTTGAAGACAAGCAAACAGGAATGTGCCAATGTGCTTCCCCCAAGATGACTTACAAATCAACAAGAATCAGCTAGAAATGGTCATTCAGAAGATGGCACGTAGAAGGCTGCTGGTCCAGACGCAAAGCAGGCCTTATGGATTAAATAATTCAAAATTGTCCACGAGAGGCTGATGATGCAATTAAAAAGAATGTGCAAGAGGAAACAGGAGTACAAAGTATCAGCTACATGCATCGACAAAGGAGTGATGTAAGGAAGCAAGTAAAGGACATTAAATTGACAGTGGCATAGATTGACATTGACATTGACATTGATGATTGATATGACACGGTTCCACACTCCTGAACTCCGAGTCTAGATGGAAATACTGGGAGTACACAATCAGGAAGTTCCTCAGCAAAACTCTGACAAGATAGAAAACTGTGCTGGAAAGCAATGATGAAATGCACGGAGATGTTAGTATCAAGAGAAGAATCTTTCAAGGCGATAGTCTACATGTATATCCACTCCTGTTCGTCTTGGCAATGACACAAGGACACAAGTGGTTGGGGTACCTAGTCTTTGGATATGAATCCAAACATGAATCATCTGAATTTTGAATCGAATTTAAGATAGAAAGGCAAAGCAACTCCCGGACCGGCAAACACGCCGAAAATTCGAAATCGAAAAAAAAATCGACCTCTGGAGTGTTTTTTTTTTTAAGCGACTGCCGAATTTTCACCGATTTTTGCAGTGTAAATGCAAACTTAGGTAAGATACCGATTTTTGCTCACGTGACTCTCCTCGCTTCCGTGCTAATTCATGCAGGGCACCGACGAATAGCGCATGCGAAATATTCTCCCCCAAAATCTGTATGAGCGAACTTCGACGGTTTTTCGAAATGGTGTTTTCGAAGTGTAAATGGGCCAAATATGTGATTTTGAGCATTTTTATATTTTGACGCGTGCGCGGACTTTATTATGCCTGATATTTCCCCTTGGCCTGAAGTTTATGTGTACCAAATTTAATCAAGTTTTGATGGTTGGTTATGAATATGATTGATTTTTAAAAATGGCGCCTATATGACGTCACGGTTGAGTGATCACACCGAGACGGGGATGTTTTCTAAACCTGACCAAAGGGAATCAATGGGCAAAAATTGATGGTGATCGGATTGTACGTTTTAGAGAATAATCTGACCATAACAAAACGTACAGAAAGGGAGAATAAAGAACAATGTTTAAAGATTCTGGCGAAATCAAATAGTGATCTGCAGCTCACCTAATAAGAATAATTATAATAATACTGATGATAATGAAAAAAATGGTAACAACATCAATCATTATAATAATAATAAAACAAATAACCATCATAATAATGATAATAATAATAACGATAATAAAAATAATAATAACAATAAAGTTTTAAAAATATATTAAGTGTACGACTAATACTACTACTATTATCACTCCTACTTATGATACTACTACTACTATACAAAATACTGATAATGATACTGATAATTATTGATAATAATAATAATAAAATAATTATTATAACAAAGAAGGCAGTATCGTTTGCCAAGAAAAGTCTCATCAGCATAAATACTGTCCTGAAGGCCCTACAGTTATCAATACCTCAGCATTGCTAGCCATTTGATACACCTGGATTGAGAAGGACAAACGGTCAAATCCAGGACCTCGCGTATAAGAGTCAAGAGCCTTCATCAACAAACCATAGTGCCCCTAATGTTATCCAATGAGCCAGTTCACGGTTGCAGTCTGAGCATGAGCAGATAAAGGTCATTGCAGAACAAATTTTGAAATTAACGGAGACGAAATACTGGATTCGTGCTCATGAAAGTTATATAACATTATTCATTCATGCACATTCAGTGCACTCCATGATACACAGGTGGAAGTATTCTTTGAAAAGGGGAAACAAAGGCTATTTCTATAGCACCTCCATCGCTGTAGGAGTGATTATTTCAAAATGTACAAAGTGGGACCTCTTCATGGTTTTAAGATCTGTGGATATTCGGGGTCATTGCAGTAATGTGCTAACCGTGAACTGGTCTATTCCGAAATCACTTCTCAGTAATTGCAAAAGCACACCCCCTCTCCTTCAAAGATCGACGTCCCTTTTAATACCAGAGCATGAAATGAAATAAAAGATGAATACAAACCTGCTCAACAACAAAGAAGCTGAATTCGAGTAGCTGCTTCTGAAGCATCGGTATCAGGTTTTGCAGAACAATTGGAAGATGATGGAAGCGATCTCGAAATGGTATTAAAATAGCAACCTGAACGGACACAGAAGAATGTAAAACATTCACGTGAGAACAAAGGGCCAATGCTTTTGATCGAACGTTTTTCAAGGCTCTAATTTAGTTCGGTAATGTGTCATGCAACTAGAATGATCAATGGGTTTATTTGTTAACGACTGAAACTTAATATGTAATTAGAGTATGTAGTTATGAGCAGCGTTAAGACATCATTTAGACACTTTTTTAATCTCGGTTTAATTTGTATATTCTAAATGGGGTGAACGATATCTGTAGGTCCCAATTTTTCTGTTATATCTTTATAATTAAAGAGTGTATTATGCGAGAGAGTGTAAGAAGAGGAAGAGATATAAACTGTCATTGACCCGGAATGAAAATGTTAATAAAAACAAATTTCATAATGAAGGGGTGAAGTTTTTAAATCGACAAATTTTTCGTCAGTTTTTTTTAGACGACACCAGTCACTCAAGAAATTCGAAGCCATATTTACCTTCCATCTCGGTAAACAATTTGTTGGTTTCCAATGTCCACCCGGAAGATACCAATAATTGCTTATATTCATTGCTTCCGGGTCAAGGACTTGATCGAAGAGCCAATCAACGTGTGTAATGTTTCCAGTCTTGGGATCGACGAGTTTTTTAAGAAGAATCTCATTGGCTCTTTTCACAGCAGTCCGAACTTTTCCCGCAGAGGGTCCGAAAATGTGTTCCTCTGCGTGGGCTGTTGTTGTTTCGCTCAAATTTAGTTTTCTCTGTCCAACTGTATTACAGGAAATATATGGTGGTATCATTATGTCAAAAACCTTTAGGAAAACAATTTATTCACAAAAAAACTATTTCATTTGATCAAAAAGTAATTTATCGAAATATTTAGTTTCATATTGTTAATGCGTTAATCAGTTATAAGCATACTTACTATTTTCGATAGTCTTGTCTTTATGTATAGGTCGGAATAAATACATTTTATGAAGAAAAAAATGAGCGGTTGAGCTAGCAATTTTTTTCAAATGACATAAACAAAATGCGTGAAATTTCCAAATAACTCAGCACATTATATAGCATATGTTTGAATATCTTAATCAGTGAAATATATGATTTTTCACGCATTGCCAATTTGCTCTTATAATATAATATGTTAAATTAATATTTCGTCATCAGTATAATACGATATAAAATTACATATTCAGGCATCTCAATACTCGAAGGAATCATCCTGTTTTCAATTTTGCGACCAAGTAAAGAGAGCGAGGGAGAAAAAACACTTTGGTTCTCTGCGTGCTATGTATTCCCTCTGTCCCTATATTCCCTTTGTCCCTGTTTTCACTCTGTCCCTGTATTCCCTCTGTCCCTGTTTTCACTCTGTCCCTGTATTCCCTCTGTCCCTGTATTCCCTCTGTCCCTGTATTCCCTATGTCCCTGTATTCCCTCTGTCCCTGTATTCCCTCTGGCCCTGTATCCCCTCTGTCCCTGTATTCCCTATGTCCCTGTATTCCATCTGTCCCTGTATTCCCTCTGTCCCTGTTTTCCCTCTGTTCCTGTATTCCCTCTGGCCCTGTATCCCCTCTGTCCCTGTATTCCCTATGTCCCTGTATTCCCTCTGTCCCAGCGGCTGGCTGAGTCGTTGCGAAATGTTGGGCCCGATTTTAAACCCCCCGCCCCCCTTTGAAAAAATCCTGTGTACCCCACTGTTCACGTCTATCCCATATTCCCTCTGTCTCGCGTTCACTCTTCCCCGAACTTACTTTGTCACGCTTTCCCTTTATATTAAAGAATTCTCTCTGTCCAAAATTCCCTCTGTAATCCCGTATGGTCTTGTTAAACTGATGCATTTACTTACCTAGTCCTGGTATATCAGAGTCTGGACATATCGGTTTCGTGGTACATGAGAAAGGACCTATGTATGAATGAAGAGAACAAATATCATAAGAATCAAGAATAAGGTTAACATATTTAGAATACAGGTGTGTTTTGGGGGGACACCTTCACACTTTCAATCGGAGAAAACTAAACATACCTATGCTTTGTGATTTAGAAAATTAATGGAATTGCTTCGTTTTACTGAGACACCTTCAACCAGCCATCCATCATTAATTTACCACGCTTGTTGATAACCTCCTGGCATCATCATTTCATGCTGTTGACGAGTCTAAAGCGACGGCAGACTGGCCATTCTGAATTCGAGGAGATTTCCCCACGGGCCGCTCGATATTATGGCTGAAGGTCAGGTTGATCTGTGGTCTGAGGGCCGGTTGATCAAATAAGGAGTACGATACGAAAGAAAATACTAGCCAATCGTGCGTACAAATCATGGGCTCATTCTTTATTTGGTAAAATATCAGGGGTAAACAAATAAGCCCCTCCCCCTTGGGCATAATTTGGAAAGAGAAAACGGGGACGGGGGCGGGGGGGGGGGGGGTGGGGGGGGGGGTATTGTTAGAAAAAATGAAACAGATATAAACTAATGTCATACATTCACGTAGCCTTGAACATTGCTGCTTTTCTTTTCGTCTGCCACTGATTTCATTTTTAATCAACATGTATTCTGTCAATTTTTTATGTTTTATTATTTGATGTAGAAGAATGTAGAACAATAACAACTAGATTTGATTTCGTCAATGCTGACGAATAGGTGATCTGCAGCAGATCGATGTGAGCTGAATGACGAAGAAACGATCGACTGACGGCATCTAACGTACGGTCGAAAATCGCTCATTGATAAAAGGCCTTGAGCTTTGGCCTCTGAGCCGGCTAGATAGGCCAAGAGCTTAATTGCAATGACGACCTTCGTCATTGCCTTGTTTTCGTTCACATTCTGCCCCATTAATATTCTCCTGGTTTTCCTTATCGTCCAAAAATCGCATTCGTTTTGCACGTAGTGCTTGTCATTCCTAGTTAGGTGCTTTCCTCATGTCCTTTTCCATTCAAATTTCATAGGCATAGTCTCTAACATCTCTTCAAGGTCACTACATTCTTCGATTTTCGAAATCACTCATGCATAACCGTCCAGGCACCATTTTGACTGTTTCTGGTCCATTTTAAGGCCTTTCTATCTTCCTTCCTATCTCCACTATCCTAGTTCCTACAAACTTCTAACAAATTCCTCTAGATAGTCTAAGAGATGTTCCTTCCTCTGCGACGTATAACCTGCCCTTCAAAATGCCATCTTCATACTCAAAATTCAAATCTGAAACCGACTCCATCAAAAATCTCTAAAATTCTTGAAAAATTGACCCCTAAATAATCTTAAACTGCCATAACTTCCTCATATAAATTCCGTTTTGTATTTAAATCTCACGGTATCTTTATCTCATAATTGCAGATAGCCATGCCAAATTTCACGCTCCAATGATTCTGCAAAACATAAATAGCGCCCTCTAAAGTTCTGGGAATTGGCTTTCTTTCTGTGGCCGTATCTCCATTATGGCTTGGCAGAACCGTACCCTTTTTTGGATTTAGATACTTGAAGATATGCCCTTTCCAGCCATATACAACATTATATACCCTATCACTGACCAAATTTGAGAAAATTACCCTCCAAATTCGCAATTTTTAAGAAAATTCCGAAATAACTTCAACTTGCTCTAAAATAGCGATCGTTATACCTACATCATTGAAACTTGGCAGAAACATGTATCCATACACGTTACAACTGTTTGCTAAGTTTGGTAAAATTCGAATATGTCAGCGCAAAGTTATCGCCCAAAATTATGAATTTACTATGCATTACGTAATAGCGCGTTTTATGCGTGCAATACATTGCGCTTAAAAAACAATGGTGTCAAACTGACTGCAATGAAGTGCTCTTTCGAATGATACCAAGTATAGTATATGTTCACATAGAAAATTGTGAGTAAATCGCATTTGAACAAAGGTCACTATACGAATTCCGCCGAGTTTCCGCCCGAATCTAACACGTATCGGCTAGGACGTCATTTTTTTCAGACTGCTTTTCGCCCCTTAAATGTCCTTTTTTTTCCTTGAAAATTTGCAGTGGCATACCGAGTTCCAATACGCAGGGCACCTCATGGCCGGATTTTTGAAATTGGTCAAGGGGGCCATTCAAGACGCCATTTTGTTCTATAAATCTATTTTACATCATGTGTTTCGATAGGATTATCATAGAAAAAAAGAGAGTAGTTTACAATAACAACCATGAAATTCTCTTTCTAATGATACCAAATACGGCCCATAAAGAGACATAAAGAGAGAGAGAAAAAACAATTTAACTCCGGTCATAATCCTGTACGTTTTCCGCCCATGCATTACACGCATTGTCTATGGGGCATATCGGGTTCATGCTTTTGGCCCCCAGAACGATCTTTATTGCAATGACGAACATGCACCAAATCCCATTGGTTTTTTCAAGCTTCGTAGGTATAGCCACTACCATCCCATCAAGGTCACTGTTGAGGCCTTTCTTTCGTCCTACCTATCTCCAATATCACAGAAGCTACAGACTTCGTACAAATTGTTCTGGATAGTCCGAGAGAAGCTCTTTCGTTTGACACGTAGAAACATGGCGTCATTGCACGCACATCGTTGTGATACGATTGCATTTCTAGTATTACTTACTGTTCCTGTCAAAGCAAGATTCTCTAACCTTCTTTACGTGTAATGTGACCCATGAACTTCAACTGCCTAATCAGCATCTCATGTATCATTTTCCTTTGCACACCCAGCTCGTGTAAGAACTTCCTCATTACTAACTTTGTCAGTCCAGGGGATTTTCATAATTCTTCTTAAAAACCACATTTCGCAACTTTCCAAACGCTTTTTAGTATCAGAGGCTAAAGTCCATGTTTCACTATAATACATAAGTACTGGGTACATGTAACAATTCAGTACTCTTATTCTGGTCCTCATACTCATTGTTCGATTTGTTAGAATTTTGCCTAACTTTGAAAAAGCAGATTTAGTGAGAGCTCCATCAAGATTATTTGTTTCAATAAGTGAACACTTATACTATCATGTCCACTAGATTTTGTAGAATTTAGGTGTTGAACCACATTAATAACCTCATAAACATTGGTTGGAGTACTTATTTTGTATATGGACTTATTGTAGTCCATGTCACCTGAATCAATATTAGCTGCTAAATTAGGGCCTACATAATATAGTACTCATAATATAGTACTCATTAAAAGCTTTTGACATTTTGATTGGATCTGTTATTTGTTGTTCATTAAATAAGAAACATTTATTACTTTCTGTATTTTTCTTGCCTAAGAGTTCCTTTACAGTTTACATAATAGATTATTGTTAGTTTTATTACTTTCTATGTTGTTAGAGTAATATAACATCTTGGCCAATCGTATAAGATATGTGAGATGATTCCTGTACGTTTTATACTTCTTAAGCTTATCGTTCCATTTACTTGTAAGAGCTTCCTTATACAACTTATTACGAGCAACTATGGAGCGCAAAATACCTTTAGTAACCCATGGATGTTTGGCCTTTTTACCTTTTTTTTTATTTTGACAATAGGTATATTCTTATGATAATAATAAAATATAATTTTCAGAAATTGTTCATATGCTACATTACGTCAGATACACACAATACATCGACCCATTCTTCTTGGGCTAAATCTAAGTTTAACGATTCAATATTTTGTTTTGTTCAAGTTCGTTTTCTATGCACTGCACAATTAATTCTAGTCAAATTTGTAAAGCTTTATGGGGCCAGCAGTTATGAATATCTTGATGACTACCGTAACATTACATACAAACGGGCTATCAGTCGCAGTTCTCTGAGGGTTTTTTGTCATTTCTTTTTATTTGATAAGTTTTTATTGATCCAGTAATATTTTGAGTTTATGCTTTCAGCTAGAAAGTCTACATCCAACTAGTACTGCAGCAAAGAAACATTCATACCGCACCTATCTTACATTCATTATATGTTTGAAACGCTTTAGCGACCTTGGTACTAATGTGTCTCCATTTTCAGTTCCATATAATGTTGAGTGCTCTTCACGGTTGCTCACTGTCAGCCTCATATCGTTGAGGATGATGGAAGCAGCCATATGTTTGTGTTTACCTTATGCATTAGAAGTATTTTTTTAATGACATCTTTTTAGGATTGATATGTATTTCAATGGTGCTATTCTAGTGTAAACATTTAGTTATATTCATAACGTATCTACTTTGATACAATGAGATACAATTGGAATACTTGTCTGTTTCAAAATGTTTTAATAAGTATTTTGTTGAGTTCCTTGTGATGAAAATTTTTTGTTGTTATACATTTAAACTTTGTATGTGGGTTATCTAGTTGCAAAGTTATAAGAATTTCAGGAAATGGCGGCAATTTTGGGCGCCAGTTTGGATTCCGGGAATGGTTCAAGTGGTTTAAAGCTACTTGTGTGTTTCAAAATGTATCAACAAGTATTTTACAGGTTCCTTATGCTAAAAAACATACATTTAGACATTTAAACTTTGTAACCGACAACAACGAAACACGTGTGGTTTGCTTTAGTATTATTCTTTTTATTTCCTTCCTATATTCACGCAGAAAAGATTGCTAGCCTTCAAACAACAAAGGGTTCCCAACCAGATGTCTATACTATCGGGTATTTGGCTGTTTTCCATTATTCAACGTGTGAAGGTGTGAAGAAGAAATATTGGTTCCATATGGTGATATGACGCAAGCCCTCTGGTAGTCTCTGACTCTATTCTGACTGAGGGGCATTTTGACCCCACCCCATCCCCGCACTGTTAATTTATAAGTTTCATTTTCTAGATCATTTCGCATGATTGTATCCTATTTCCTAGACAATTTTGATGGAGATGGTAATAATGCCATTATCTAGAGGAATTTGTTAGAAGTTTTTATATATAGCGTAAACTTGTATAACATTCATATGTCTTTACCTAATCTTTTAATATTTGTACAGTATATGAATATTTTAGCATTTGTTGTAATTTGATGTTACATGTATTGTACGGCCCCATTGTAAACCAGCCAAGTAGCTGAACTGGGCTTTTACCGTGCTTAAATAAATGAATCAAATCAAATCAAATAATTGAAAATAGCTAAGAGGATCAACAATATAAAGAGATTCCAGAAATCATTTGTAAATTTGGGGGGACCTGATAGAAAGAAAATGTTTTTTTTTTAATTTATTTTTACTTTTGTAGAAAGTCCATTTTGGTTTTGAATGGGTTCATAACTTTCTTACTTTTTGTCCTATTAAATTAAATGTTCACATGTCTTCTCTGATTTGTCTGCTTTCGTTTAAAGTAATTGTCTGTTACTATTGTATTTCCCTTTCAATCTTATCAGGTAATTTTGTGTAGGTAGAATCGTAGATAGTATAAATTTGTAAATAGGTTTTTATTTAAGAATAGCCTATAAAGTTGCCTAGTTAAAAATGTAGCTTAGAATTGGTTATTGTCATCATACTATTATGAATGTAATTGAACAGTAACTCTGAACTGCATCAAAATGAATTGAATATGTTATTAACAACATACCATGACATGCTTGTGGTAAAGCTCTGATTTCCTGTTCTTGTCCTTTCCTCCCTGTCCTGTACTTTGCAACGGCCTTGTCCAGCTCCACTATTTGCGTCTTAAAGATGGATTGGTCGATCGCAGGCTCAAACATGGTAACGTTCCTTAGATTATCCTTAATATTTGATAAGTCGAACAAACCTAGAAGATCTCTGGAATTACTAGATTTGTCTTTCAAAATCCGGTACTGAGACGCCAACTTTCCTGTAAAGAAGTTTACAAAGCAAACAAATCTTAAAGGTCATCTCGAGTTCTGGTAATGATCGAAAGTAGATTCTACAGAATCTCACCGAATTATTAAAACACATTTACTTGAAGTAAACAGCATATCTGCAAAAGAATTCTCAAATAATAAAATGCGCAAAATTTAGAAAAAGACATCTCATAAAATAAATGGAATATTATAGGGACAATAAACCTTTTCAGATGTGAACACAAAATAAATATAAATATTGGATAACATTGTAACAATAAAATTGGTCAAATTCTGAACGAACAAATATTTGGGGTTAAGCACGAGGGATACTGGCTACGTGAATTCTTCTGAACTGACGTCACATTGAAGGAGTAAATGTTATTGGCTCAAAATCGTCGTTGAGGCAAATTGCACATAATACACGTTGTTAGGTAGGACGAGCCATAAACCATGCACTTGTTGTCTTACGTGGCAACACTACTTCTATGACTACTAGGACACATTATAGCAGGAGAAAGTAACCATGTTTGTAATACTTGCAATGTTGCCATGTCCCAGCACAAGTATTACGTGGCAACAACTGCTTTTATGACTACTGAGACCCATTACAGCAGATGAATGTAACCATGTTTGTTATACTTGCAGTGATGCCAAGTCCAATCAGAATGATAGCACAAAACGGCATGTGAAAAATCACCAACATTACCCTAAAATCAACAAGTTCAAAGAATGACCCATATTAATGCCTATTGTGGCCTCCCCAATGAGTATTAGCGAAGATTGGTCATCAGTCCCGAAATAAAACATGCGAGCATATTGTAGGACAGAAATCATGGCTACAGTTTTCTATATCAAGATTTTAAAGATATCAATTCATGCTCCCTTCGTCTCGGAATAAGACCTACCTGTTGAGCTGCCAATATTCTCAGATTGCCAAAGGGCAAGATAAATTACAGTACTAGCACAGATGAGTACATAAACAGCAGTTATGGTTATGTTTTGTTTCAAGAACTTGCAGGAACATGATCCTATAGATTTGACTCCTGGAGTCGGCATCTTGATTTAATCTCTCGTTTCTTCCTCTCCGGTTACTTACAAATAAATATTTATCTAACAATCATTGGTGACTGAATGAGCTGAACCAGCGAATTGAAAATCACTTTACTACAATAGGCCGCACGCCGCACGCACAGCCTATATCTATATGAATATTTTGCATGGATCGATACCGGTGTGAAAAAAATAATTGTCCATGTGTCCGATGCCAATTATCCCTAGATAAATCAAGGGATATCTGTCCACAACGCTCCGTTGGACAATTATCACTGGTGCACCTCTAGGGATAAATGTCCAGGCACAGAATTAGTGTCCATCTTGTGAGTCGATTTTATGGATTATTTGCTCATAATAAATCATTTGGCGAATGATATAGAATAATCTCAGGTTGGGTGATATAAAGCGTGACGAATATGTTTATTTTTTGTTTGTTTAAGAGCTAATTTGTCTTATAAGTTATATATACAGTATATCATGTATATGGGCCCATCATCGAGGGACACCCTCCAACCTCAAGATTTTGATCCTGAGACAAAATAAATCTCATCGAAAATATAAAGTGACAACATACAACTAAAGCCGTGGAGGTTAAGTGCAATTTACTCAAATAAACCAAAAACTGCTGTCTGTTAAACAGAAATATGAATTAATTTCCGGAGAAGCCTTGAACAGAGACATTTCACATCATGCGGCGAACTTAAGCATAACGGCCGCTCGCGTATAACGCTTGGCGCTGATTATCTCGTCGCGTTCCGTTCCGACTAGTTTTGTTAAAGGGATAGTTGAGTTCTGTTTTCAGACCGCAAATGCCTTCAAAATGCATGGTTTTTTCTCCTAATCTTATCTATGACATTTCTAGTGCCCTTTTAGAACCTAAAATTGCTATGAAGGTAATTTTAGACCCGAAAATGTGTGAAATTTAACCAATACGATCATACCAGTTCAGCTCCACTTTCCAAAAAATACGGTGACCATTAATTAATTATTTAATTAAAAATAACAATACATGGGCAGGCTGGTCGTGCGTAATATCAGGCGCGGATCAAGGGGGGGGGGGGTATTGAAAAGAGGGGAGAAAGGGAAAAAAGAGAACGAAATAAGGTAGGGGGTTCAGTTGCGATTTTCCCCCCAACAAGGTGTAGATCGGGGGGAGGGGGGCACTGGCGTACTGATGGGGGAGGGGGCTTGGGGGAGACAGATGGCCCCAAATATAGTTCAAACGTGGTTTATTTTTAATTCGATACCGGTGATTTACAAATGTTGCTGAAATGATATAATTTTCCGAAATTTGTCCTCATCTTTATTTAATAATACTTTTTGAAGCGTTTGTTGGAAAATGGCAAATTCCTAAAGAAAGAAAGAAAGAATAGTAACCTGCCTTTCTCACAAAATAATAAGGTGTCAAAATTTGCTCATCTGCCCCCTGGATTTTACCTAGGGCCTTAAGGCGGGCACCTGGATGCTCATCTGACGGTAATTCAATGCTTAAAACCCCTGAGCTTCTAGGGTCTCCGCCCCCTGGACCTCACGCCAATTAGTGTCCTGCCAGTGTCACAAATAAGGTATAAAAATATGCTCATCTGACCGTAATTTATTGCCCGAAACCCCTGAGCTTCCGTGGGCTCCGCCCCTTGGACCCCACACCTATTCGTGACCTCCCAGTGTCACAAATAAGGTATCAAAATATGCTCATCTGACGGTAATTTATGTATAAAACCCCTGAGCTTCTGTGGGCACCGCCCCCTGGACCCCACACGATTTGTGTCCTGCCAGTGCCACAAATAAAGTATCAAAATATGCTCATCTGACCGTAATTTATTGCCCAAAACCCCTGAGCTTCCGGGGCTCCGCCCTCTGGGCCCCACGCCAATTCGTGACCTGCCAGTGTCACAAATAAGGTATAACATATGCTCACCTGACCGTTAGTAACTATGCCTATACCCCCTGAACTTCTGGGGGCTCCACCCATTGACCCCCGGCGGGGCTTCGCCGCTAGACCCCACGCAAATTTACGCTGCGCTCTACCTGATCGTAAATACTACCCCCACCCCCTCCCCCACCTACTTAGAGAAACGTTCAGCGGGGCTTGTATGTAAAAATAGGGTGATGCGGATTTTTGTTTGCTTACCCCCCCCCCCTGTTACACCCACAAATGTAATAACGCCCACAAATGTAATAACGCCCACAAATGTAATAACACCCACAAATGTAATAACACTTTACCCACAAATGTAATAACACTTTACCCACAAATGTAATAATTTTGAAGGGATATTTTGTCGAATTTGTTCAAAACTAAAACCCTGTAATAAAGCATGGGTATAGCGCGCAGTCTTTACTCCAGACCCGGTTATTTCAAAAAATTTAAAAATCTTCAAAACTAAGACCCCATAATCATTTTGTGGTTGATTTGTGGTTGATTCAAAATATTACATTTGTGGGTAAAGTGGTTATTACATTTGTGGGTAAAGTGTTATTACATTTGTGGGTGTTATTACATTTGTGGGTAAAGTGTTATTACATTTGTGGGCGTTATTACATTTGTGGGTGTAACAGGGTCCAGGGGGCAGAGCCCCCCGAAAGCTCAGGGGTTTTAGGCAATTTAATTACGGTCAGACGAGCAAAATTTGATTCTTTTTTTGTGACACTGTCAGGACACTAATTGACGTTGGGTTCCAACGGGCGGAGCCCCCGGAAGCCCAGGGGTTTTAGGCATTAAATTACCGTCAGATTAGAATCCAGGGGTCCGCCTTAGGGCCCTAGGTCCGGAGGCTCAGGGGTCTAAGGCAATAAATTACGGTCAGATGAGAGTCTAAGGGCCGCCTTAGGCCCATTGGTTGGGTTCAGGGGGCAGTGCCCCCAGAAGCCCAGAAGCGTTTAATTACCGACAGATAAACATATTTTGATACCTTATTTGTGACACAGCTGGCAGGACACTAATTGGCGTGGGGTCCAGGGGAGGGCCCCTAGGAGCTCAGGGGTTTTAGGCATTAAATATCCGTCAAATGAGCATATTTTGATACTTTATTTGTTACACTAGCAGGACACTACAGTTGCGTGGGGTCCTGAGGGCGGAGCCCCGAAAAGCTCAGGGGTTTTAGGCATTTAATTACGGTCAGATGAACATATTTTGATACCATATTTGTTACACTGGCAGGAAACTAATTGGCGTGAGGTCCAGGAAGCGGAGCCCCCAGAAGCCCAAAGGTTTCAGGCATTAAATTACCGTCAGATTAGCATCCAGGGATCCGCCTTAGGGTCCTAGGTGGGGTCCAGGTAGCCCAGCCTCTGTTTTTTTTTTTGTAGCAATGTTTGATTGTATTCATTCAGTACAAAATATATAACAAACAAACATACAGCTTCATTGATTTACATATCATATCAAAATATAAAGAAAATTGTACATCTCTCAAAAAATACATAAGATATTCAAATTAATTATACTTAACGAATATTATAAATTAAAGAGTTACCTACAGACAGACAGACACACCACACACGCTCACATACTCAGACACACATACAAACTTACATAATATCCCCCTCCCCCCTTCATTCCAAAGCTCAACAAATCCCCCCTCCCTTCCCGAGCATTCACATCTACATATTTGTTGGAAATCCTGTCTCTTCCTTTTTTATTTAAAAAAAATAAAAAAATGTCTGAGTCTGAGAAAGAAGTATTTGCCTCGCCGTCCATGTGGAAGTTGTCCCATTTTTTGAAGTGAAGTGTTAAAGTGCCTCTCTCCCCCGCTAATTCCTTTTCTTCTTGCCTATTTTCTATAATTCTTTTTTTAATTTCTTGAGGAATTGGGGGTCTATTTTTAGTTGAACTATATTTAAAAATCATATGTTTTATTAAAAGAATAATGTGATTTAACAGTTGTTCTTCTCCCGCGTTGGATCTTTTTATTCCGTGACCGTATCGAGCGCCCAATCAGCTGATAAAATAACACACCCTCAACGTTGAAAGTTAGACGGAGCCATTCCTCTCATGTGGACGGAAATTTGGGGAATTACGCGATCAGTGAAGAGACTGCGCTGTGTGTGTGGGATAAAAACAAAGAACGGACTGAATCTGGACTACGGTCCAGGGGGCAGAGCCACCGGAAGTTCAGGAGTTTGAGCATATTTTGATACTTTTTTGTGTGACACTGGCAGGACACTAATTGGCGTGGGGTCCAGGGGGCGGATCCCCCATAAGCTCAGGGGTTTTAGGCATTTAATTATGGTCAGATGAACATATTTTGATACTTTTTTTGTGACACTGGCAAGACACCTTTTGGCGTGAGGTCCAGGAGGCGGAAGCTCAGGGTTTTAGGCATTAAATTACCGTCAGATTAGCATCCAGGGGTCCAGGGGGCAGAGGCACTGGAAGTTCAGGGGTTTTAGGAATTTCATTATGGTCAGATGAGCATATTTTGATACCTTATTTGTGAAACTGGCAGGTCACTTATTGTCATGGGGTCCAGGGAGCGGAGCCCCCGGAAGCTCAGGGGTTTTAGGCATTAAATTATGGTCAGATGAGTACCCAGAGGCCCGCCGTAGGGTCCTTGGTTGGGTCTAAGGGCAGGGCCCCCGAAAGATCAGGGACTTAGGAATTTACATGTAATTATGGTCAGATGAGCATATTTGATACCTTATTTGGGACACTGGCAGGACACTAATTCGCGTGAGGTCCAGGAGGCAGAGGCCCCCCAGAGCTCAAGGGTTTTAGGCATCAAATTACCGTAAAATGAGAATCCAAGGGCCCGCCTTAGGGCTCTTTTAATCACGGTCAGATGAGCATATTTTGATACAGGGGCGTAGACAACGGGGGGGATGAGGGGGATGCATCCCCCCACCTCACAAGGTGGGGGGGGGGGGGGGGGGGTGGCATCCCCCCAGGTTTTGGGGAATGATATTTGCTTACTTAATAAGTCATAATGATGATAATAATAGTAATAATAATAATGATAACAATTATAATAATCATAATATTAATAATTATGATTATGATAATAATAATCCTCATCATTATTGTAATTGTGTTTATTGTTATTAGCCGCATTCACACGGTGAAAGCCAATTCAGACGGTAAAAAAAAAGAAAATCTTACAAGTATTTCGTGGTTATCTTGTGGTTTGGAAACCACAAGATAACCACAAGATTAAACAGGAGCGGATCTACGGGGGGGTTTAGGGGGTTTAAACCCCCCTTGGGCGGCCTCCCCCCCCAAAAAAAAAAAGTAAAAAAAATAAAAAAAAATAAAAAAAGAAAGAAAAAAGAACGCACGCTGGAGAGAAACCCTTTCAAGTGCAAATATTGTGAGAAAATATTCAACTCATCTCAGGCGCGGATCTACGGGGGGGTTGGGGGTTTAACCCCCCCCCCCTCCTTGGGCGGCCAAAAAAAGGAGGAAAAAAAAAGGAAAAAAAAAAAAAAAAAAAAAAAAAAAACGCACGCTGGAGAGAACCCTTTCAAGTGCAAATATTGTGAGAAGATATTCAATTCATCTGGTAACTTAACCAAACACATGATAACTCTGGATATAACTGTGTATTAAACTGTTACTTGATTTAAAAAGACGTTATCATGCACTGCTTTTTATGGTCTCCATTGTGTTAATAGATGCCAGGAAAACATCACTTACGGGGTTCAAATAAACACCCAAAAAAAAATCGGCTCGCCGCTTCGCGGCTCGTGGACGATGCTCCGCATCGTCATTATTTTGGTCAACCCCCCCCCCCTTAGCAAAAAGCTAGATCCGCCCCTGCAGTCATCCCCCCAGGTGTACGAACCTGTATACGCCACTGTTTTGATATATCATTATTTTGTGACACTGACAGGTCACTATTCTTTCTTTCTTTCTCTCATTCTTTCCATTTCTCTTTAATATCCTTTTTCAAAAAAGTGTGGGGGGAGCTCAAGGCCCTCGAGCCCCGCCGTTCCGCGGGCGCTGACATGTAGGGGGCCGTTTCTTGAAACCGTCATAACTACAAGATCAACGAAATCTCGCCACTGTCACGCAACTTGTCAGCTAAGTGTTTCACAAAGCCGTCTTTGCCAAGATGAGCGACAACTTCCGCGACAAGCGAGTTGTCACTACTCCGAACCTGTCATATCTTTTTAATTGCTGTAAAGCGCCATCACAAGTCAGTTTGTTGCCATTCCATGGGCCGCAAAATGGACGATTAGTTTCACTATCATTTTGAGAAAAATATAGACGAGTTCGGTACGTAATATTATTCTCGGGGATGAAAAGAAAGGTATTTTGCCTAAAATTCCTCGTCACAATAAACAAAAAAGTACGTATTGATAAACTATCACATTACGGTATCCTTCAACTAACTTTTCAGTCGAAAAATACTCACCGGTTTTTCTTCAATTTAAGAATCTTGACAGAAATATGCAAATCGTTTGGTGATCTACATTTGATAATGACACTATTTTTTATTTATTTTAGGAGAATTTATATGTATATATTTATTTTTGAACAATTTTAGCCCCAAACCTTGTTTTGGGTTATTCTTGATAAATCAAATGGATCGTGACAAAGACTATGTTCTTGAGGTGCTAGTATCGCGATATATCGATATCATGTCTGTCATGGCTTTGTCATGGCTTTGTGAAACGGTTTATCCACTTCATGACATCTCCGTAGGTCGCCGACAAAGATATGACTGTCATGGAGTTGGTTTCGAGAAACGGCCCCCAGGCCTCTAAATAAATCCAGGTGCAAAATATATATACAGTGATGTGCTGTTAAAAACACGGACAGCGATGTGCTGCCATCAGTTGGACGCTTCCTTCAATGCCCTTTTAAAGGCATCCAGAGAAAGGAAGTCTGCCGGGGGCCGTTTCTCGAAACCAACTCCATGACAGTCATATCTTTGTCGGCGACCTACGGAGATGTCATGAAGCGGATAAACCGTTTCACAAAGCCATGACAGACATGATATCGATATATCGCGATACTAGCAGCTCAAGAACATAGTCTTTGTCACGATCCACTTGATTTATCAAGAATAACCCAAAACAAGTTTTGGGGCTAAAATTGTTCCAAAAAAAATATATACATATACATTCTCCTAAAATAAATAATAAATAGTGTCATTATCATATTTACATCATCAAACGATTTGCATATTTCTATAAAGATTCTTAAATTGAAGAAAAACCGGTGAGTGTTTTTTTTCGACAGTCGAATCAAAAGTTAGTTGAAGGATACCGTAATGTGATAGTTTATCAATACGTACTTTTTTGTTTATTGTGACGAGAAATTTTAGGCAAAATGTCTTTTCTCAGCTAGATTTTATTCTAGAGTCTCATAAATACTCGTTATATAATTGATTTGATATTGCAAATATAATTTGGAAGAAGTAATTAGAGAGGGAATAATAATGCACATAGGCCCCAAAGGTATGACCGTATCCTAAGAAAAGACTATGGATCGACTATGGAAAACGGTGTGTAACATTCTTACCTCTCTTATTTATATGTTATAGTTTAATGATGTGTGATTTAATGTTTATATTCAGCTTTTTAAAGTTTCTGTTTAATTTGTATTCTCACTTTTGTACATTTGCATTTCGCATCCCAGAGAATTACGTACCGAACTCGTCTATATTTTTCTCAAAATGATAGTGAAACTAATCGTCCATTTCGCGGCCCATGGAATGGCAACAAACTGACTTGTGATGGCGCTTTACAGCAATTAAAAAGATATGACAGGTTCGGAGCAGTGACAACTCGCTTGTCGCGGAAGTTGTCGCTCACCTTGGCAAAGACGGCTTCGTGAAACACTTAGCTGACAAGTTGCGTGACAGTGGCGAGATGTCGTTGATCTTGTAGTTATGACGGTTTCGAGAAACGGCCCCCCGGGTCCTTCTTGATGAGGTTGTTCTACTCTTTACTAGTACGAGGGAAGAAGGATGAGAGGAAAGTCTGGTTGTTGCAGTAAGGTGTCCAAAAGCAAGAGCTGTGTCCCCTGGTGCGTGATGATGATTATGTTAAGAACTGGTTCCAGTTAACGTCAACCATGTCATATCTGATCCTGTAGAGCATTGACAGTCGTTGTTGTTGACGCCTACTTTCTAGAGAATGCCATTGGAGGTCTCTCAGTGCTTTGGTTGTGAGCAAGGCCATCAGCGATTTTCTTCCTTTTTTTTTTTTGGGGGGGGGAGGGTCAAGACACAGTATAATAGACCAGTTCGTAGTTAGCACATGGGTCATATGACCCCAAATATCCACATATCTTTTAAACATAGATAAATCCAACTTTGTGCCTTTTGAATAATCACAGCTAAAGTCATGGAAGTGATTCTTTGTTTGCCCTCTTGAAAAGATTACTTCCACCTGTGTTCAATAGAATGCATCACAGGTGCATGCATAAATAATAATTACATAACTTTCGTGAGCATGTATTAGTCTGAGCAGTGGGTTTTACAATTTTGTTCAAGTGACCTTTAGCTGCGCATGCGCAGATCAATCCGCGCATGCTCAGATTATACCTACGAACTGGTATATTAGGGCCGTATTCTGATTACACTCGACAATAATAAGGGAGTTTACAGATAGCACATGGTACAAATGACCCCAAATATCAACAGATCTTTTACACATGGAGAAGTTCCACTTTAAGCATCTTATAATAAGAACTGCCAAAGTCCTAGATGTGCTTCATGAATACCTTTTGTTTGCCCTTTTGAAAAGAATACTTCCACCTGCGTATCATAGAATGTACCATTGGTTCATAAATGAATAATGTTACATAACTTTCATGAGCGCATATCCAGTATTCATCTCTGTGGGTTTTACCATTTTGGTACAAATGACCTTTATCTGCCCATGCGCAGATTGTATCTGTAAACTCCCTTATAGAAGTGACACTCACTGTTCGGACGATGGGTTTGTACTTTGCTTGTTAACTCTCCCCCTCCCACCCCACCTGTCTCTCTCTCTCTCACCTCTCCCTCTCCTTATTACCCTGCTGTTTCTTTCCGTCTGATCATATTATTTACCCACATCTTTAGTTCATATTTCCTATTTTCCAACCCCCCCCCCCCCCCGTCTCACTCTTACTCACTCTCTCTCTCTCTCTCTCTTCTTCTTCTTCTCTCTCTCTCTCTCTTCTTCTTCTTCTCTGTCTCTGTCGGGACTTCCACCTTTGTTTTTCCCTCGCCATTATCATCATTATAATCATCCGCATCATCATCATGAACATCAATAATCACCATCATCAATCATCATTATCATCACCATCAACATCACGAACATCATCACTATCATCATAATCACCATCATCAATCATCACCATCATCATCATCAACCTCATCATCATTATCATAATCATCATCATTGTCATTATCATAATCATCATCAATCATCATCATCGTCACCATCATGATAATCCCCATCATCAATCATAATCATCATCATCACCAATCGTTACCATCACCAATCATCATCATCATCATCATTATCACCATCATCATCATCATCATCGTAGTCATCATCATCATCATTATTACCATCATCACCATCATTATCACCATCACCAATCATCATCGTCATCATCACCATCATCATATACATCATCATCCTTATCATCGTCATCATCACCATCATCACCAATCTTCACCATCATCATTCATCATCATTATCAACATCATCAATCATCATCGTCATCATCACCATCATCATATACATCATCATCCTTATCATCGTCATCATCACCATCATCACCAATCTTCACCATCATCATTCATCATCATTATCAACATCATCATCATAATCACTATCATCAATCATCATAATTACCATCGCCATCATCATCCTCAATATCATCATTATCATCTCACCATCATCAATCATCATCATCGCCATCATCGGCATCATCGGCATCATCACCATCATCATCAATCATCAACGTCACCATCACCATCATCAATTAGCACCATCATCAATTATCACCACCATCAATCATTAACATCGTCATAATCATCATGATCATCATAATCGCCATCATAATCATCATCATCAGTCATCATCATCATCATAATCACCGTCATCAATCAACATCATCACCACCATCATCAGAATGAGGTTGATGAACATCATTATCATCATAATCCCTATCATCAATCATCATCAGTATCATCATCATTATCAATCATTACCATTATCACCATCATCAATCATTATCATCAAAATCATCATCATCGTCATCAATCACCATCACCATCATCATCATCATTTTCACCAATGTTATCATCATCATTATTACTATCACAGTCATCGTCATCATCACCAATTCCCCCAGCTCTCTCTCTCTCTCTCTCTCTCTCTCTCTCTTTCTTCCTTTGTCCTAGTTTCTCTAACTCTTCAATCTCTTTTCTTATATTATCCCTGTCTTCCTCTGCCTGTCCATCGTCTGTGAGACTTACATCTAAAACGTCGAAGTATCTCAAGATAGAACTTTTTTTAATAGAATATATCAATCCGGCAGAGCTTGATAAATCAACAAAGCATGTAAATTTACCCTTAGTTCATCATAATCATCTCCAGTTAAGTTCAACCTATACACGTCATGCCATCAATTAATATCAACAAATCACTTGTAGAGATTACTGAATAACATTTATCAATAACACCATATATGGGTTATAGATTTGGGATGGAAGCTCCAGTGCCGACTAATATTAAGATTCGTAGGAATAGAGCCTTATAATATATTCGTGTATAACTCATATCACAGTATAGTAGACCAGCCAAACATAAACATGGGCTGTAGAAAAAGTTCCCATGGAATTTGGGGGGCAATGCATAGCATCCATGCTAAATCTTTTGCAAAACACAAAGGAGTAAGGACAATAACCCCCTGGAAAATTACCCCCTTCTCTAGGACAACCAAGGACAACCACCCTCTAGGACAATTACACCCCTCCCCCTCTAAAGGAAAACCAAAGACAACCACCCCCGAGAACAATTACTTCATGCTGTTACATGCCATATTTAGAATATTAAGGCATTTGAAGAGCCATGATTTTCAGGGAACATTTTGTTATCTGTTGTTCTTCCACACTTGCATAATAACAATGATAAAGCTAAAAAATTAATTGTCACCCCTTCCCAGAACTCTACCTTCTCTTTAATGTTTTTGTATACACCATAAATCTGTCTATTGAAATTATTCATCTTGATTAAAGATAAACTCCAGTTCTGGTAAAAATAAAGAAAATTAATTATCACAGAATCAAACGAAACTTACACTGAATGTTCAAGATTACAAATAAATGATATGTGCCAAAGAATTTTGGAAGAAAATGTATACTGGCTGAGTAATGAGCATAGAAAGACAAGGAAATCAAGGTAGTACTAGCCCCGACACCATGTGTGTTGTCCCATATATAGCTTTCTGTGTACAGTGCTTGTTACTTTACCAAGACTCGGTCAAATTGATTATGATTTTGATGACTCCAGAACCTTGTAGTGTACACCAATACTTACATGCTACATGATCAACTGTTTCTGATCCTTTCCACACCTTTTATTTCACGATGCAATCGCATTACCAGTACTAAAGTTTATCTTTAAGCATATTACATGTGTTGTTATGCCTCACACAGAAAAGAAATGATCAGATAATGTGATGGATAAGTCATTTGTGTGGTCCCCAAAGAATCGACTTCTTTTTACAGGATGCACATTTTGAGTGGATACAGACTGTACATGTACCGTATATGGCGATTCTCACATATAAGCTGCATTAGTCCAAGGGCCAAAAACTGAAAAGGCCCCTCCCCCCACAATCTGAAATAATTTGTTTTCTGTTAGTTAGGACCGTTCCCAATCGGAATGTGCTTGTTGGTTCTAAAGTATGTAGTGGAGGTGACCACTAGGGCTATTATCATGTTAACGGATCAAGAACATTTTAGAATTTTAGAAAGCTAATTCAACTTCAAACACATTTAATTATTATATTTTTTAATCATCAAAAAAAAAGATAAAAAACAAAACAACAAATACTGATTAACTTGGGCGAGTGTGTAACTTTCCTCCATGTTGCTATTCTACTTTTTTTTATATAGGTGTTGCGCACTTTCCCATTGTTGATCCTTCCAACCTTAGAAAATAGCGAAAGATGCCTGAGGAGTATGCCTACTCATGTCATAAATCATCACCCTAGATATGACGTCACATTCACACATATCACAAAGAGCCTCTAGTCTACATTTAAATACGTGAACTCTAAACCCGATTACGACTGCTTCAAAGCAGACGGAATGTTCTTTATCTTTCAAGTCTCTTTCAATTTGTCATACCGTTCCAACGTTCTACGTGTATTGTCTTGTGCATTTCGTTGAAATTTAACAGTAAGTTCCGTTATAAGTTCCGTCATAAACTAGAATAAAAAAAAGTATAAAATATAATCTTCGACATCACATTTTAATTAATGACTTTGAAGAATCCTCGATGTCTACTTTGAATCCAATCTGATGAAAATATCGGCATTAAAGGCCCCTTATACTGCAATTGAAGTTTGTCGGGTGGTCAATAATTAAGGGCAAAACATGGTGACACTATTATTAAAGAAAAACGAATAGAAATTAAGAGCAAAAGCTTTTTGTCCACAAATTGTAATTTCCTATTATACCTATCCAATACTAACAACAATTTCGTCTAACTTATCGTTACCTGAAATGGCTCAAATTACATTGCAATCAAATTGGAAGATCGAATACATTGATGTATATGTTTACATTTGATTTTGTGCTGTTCAATTATATATGTGTGGTATTTATTAAATTCAGTTTTTTTCTTGATGTGTATGGTAACGGCCGTGGTGGTCACATCCACCACCAACTTTATGACAAGAACGAACAGATTATGATAGCTGAGGGTTTTGGATAACAGATATAAATCATATGATATGGCTGATATTCTGCTTGTTTTATATTTTGTGTTTGGTTCACAGAAGTCAACTTTTTTAATATTCGGTTCCTTGGCAACAGCAATTTTTAGTAATGACTGTGGCTTCAAATGACCCATTTAAACAAATATATATAATCAAACGGTCACCTAAAATTATTAGACGATGAATATTTGTTTCATGTTATTGAAAAACAATAATAGTATTTTTGGGGGTAAGGGGACATTTTTTTTGTGTGTGTGTCTCAAAATTTGAAAATTTGGCCTATCGATATTTCGTTTCGTTGGGGAGGGGGTAAGGTCAGCGTTTGGGGGTCACCCATTACCATTTTTTTTTTTTTTTTTTTTTTTTAATTATTATTATTATTTTATTATTTGAATAGACTAAAAAAAGGGGGGGGGTTCGTCCGAAACACACACATAAAAAAGTTAAAGGGGAGGGGTTCACCCCCCCCCCCCCTGCGTACGCGCCTGGCTAAAGGTCCTATTAAATCAGAAATACTCAATTTCAGATTGTTTCTCGGTGGGTGGGGCCTTTTTTATTATTGGCCCATGGACTAATGTTGCTAATACCTGTAAGAATTGCCATATACGGTACATGTACACTGTATTACGTACATGTACATCATTTTTTTTCAATCAAAATGCGCTTCCTGTAAAAACATATCAACTCATTTGGGATAGCATAACATGACTTATCCATTACAGTATCTGATAATTTCTTTTATTTGTGTGGCATGAAAACAAATATAATATGTTTAATCAAGAAAAGTGTTTTCATTGGCATCGTTTTTTTCATGTTAGTTTAGATAACCCCTATTCTTAGTAAGTGATACTTTTAATTTTCATTGCGTTATACATTTGTGGGTGTAATATCTAACTTTTAAATGTTTATTAAACCGTTTTATTACTTCAAACTCATGATATGAAAATGAAAATTATATCAATTGAAAGATCTTTCTCAGATAAAACATATTCGACCAAAAATGAAAAATTATGATTTTATTTACATTCTTTCAAATTTTGGTATTTTTAGTAAAGAAAAAGGCGCGTGGCATCCACTCCTATGTTATTCTTTAGTATTTTCGAACGGTCGCTACCCAAGTGTGAATCGATAATACCATTTAGGCACTGAAAGTTGGGTATTATGCGAAGGTGGCGTGGAAAAGTCACCGGACTATGAAGCACATGGTACAGGGTTCCGTCCTAATGAGTGAGCCTACACCCTTGCCAATATTAGGGGATGATAAATCAGCAATACCATTGTTTTTCATACTTTATTCATAATCATTCGGATTTCACAAAATGCATGAAACTTGGAAATGTACCTATTGCGTACTTAATACAATTATCGATAAACTCAGTGCCAAGATAAGGAGCTGAACATATAGACGGGTTGTCTTTGATAGTCTTTAACGAGCTCTGGAATAGTTGGTGTCGGTGAGTGTGTTGAGAAAGTCTACTATTTCTTCCTTTTCATCATAACAGGTTTTCTATATCCTTCCCTTTTTCTTCGCGTATTTTTTTCTCTTTACATTTGCTGATTGACCGGCCCTCGGGCGACAAATTCGACTGATCCTCAAGCCGAAATACCGAGAGGCCTTGTGAATAATCTCACTACTCTTCATGGTCAAGCCGACCATGCGTTCTCGTCGTCGTTGTCCTGTAAGTCATGACTGATCCTTTGTGACCCTGTTGATGGTTCTCCAGAATGTACTGTCTTGAGCCATACAATGGGCTGAGACGAATAATAAATTAACCCCTGTGTCGAGTTTGGTTTGAAAAATCAGATAACAGGATGTCGTACCATGCGTCGGTACTCCATCATGTCTATGGCAGCCGCGAACGGACCTCTGGGAAGAAGTTTGTGAAACTGTTGGGGCATGTGAGGAACAATCTTCCGGACGTGCGAAGTGTCACCTAGATTCCACTCACTATCTTTACCACTGTCAATTACCGTAGGTTGAAAGAAAGCGTGAGGGACGACATCTTCATCCCGACTGGCACTATGACGGATAACCTGAGGAACACTCGACCTCTCACCCGGAAGCGGAAGATGTTCGCGGAAGGGGTCATAATACATTGCTGAAGGCGGGAAGAGGTGATCACCATAAGCAGAAATTGTAGTTTTTCCTAATGGAGAAAAAAAAAATCTTATTTTAGATTACCCTCCTTACTGTACTATAAACATTATGATCGAACCTAAAAATAGCATTATACGTTTGAATCCGGTCCGGGACTATGGCATGGCATATACATGTAGGTTTATATGCTATCGGACTGCAAGTTTGTTTTGAAAGAAAACGCATTCATGTAAAAGATTTTAAATCTAAATATTGTGTTAAGTTCTTAAAATGTTGTGGCATCAACACACAAGTAAATAATGCAGGGCGTATAGCATTTTTTCGATCAGAGATATTAAGCCTAACTAACATTACGCATCGTCTACAATATCAAAGCTGATGACTGAACTTCATTCCATAAGTATTAGAAACCTTTATTTATTATTGCGACAAAATGTAATGTGAATTCTGTTACGCCAGTAGGCACACAACTTGTATTAAAGTGACAGCCTATAAGGGAGTTTACAGATAGCACATGGTACAAATGACCCCAAATATCCACAGATCTTGTACACATGGAGAAGTTCCACTTTGAGCATATTAGAATAATAACTGCCAAAGTCCTAGATGTGCTTCATGAATACCTTTTGTTTGCCCTCTTGAAAAGAATACTTCCACCTGCGTATCATAGAATGTACCGTTGGTACATAACTTTCATGAGCGCATATCCAGTATTCATCTCTGTGGGTTTTACCTTTTTGGTACAAATGACCTTTATCTGCCCATGCGCAGATTGTATCTGTAAACTCCCTTATTGCGGTCGTATGATTTCCTCTTTCGCGAGACGGGCAGGTTTGAAACTAGAAAGTTGAATAAGATGCTTACTCTGAATCGGCTGTCTCTGCAGCGCAAAGGAGAGGTGAGGGTGCGCTGGAGAGCCTAAATGGACAGGGAGATTGAACGGAGAATCCTCTCTCAATGCTGCTAACGAGAATGGGAAAGGCTGCGGATCACCTCCGGTCATCATCGAGCCGAGTACAACCTCTCTTGGTGAACTTGTTGGATTGCGGGCGTAGGTATGGCCTTTCATCAATATATCCACCTTTTCCCTATCACGGGAATATATTCATGAAAACAAATGAACAAACAAACTGAAAGTATAAGAGTATGCTAAAGACGGTCCAACTCAGATCAAAATACAACTTGACATATTATCTTGATGTATCCTCCGCCATCTGCAGTGTGTGTTGCATAAAGGGGAAGTACATACACGTTGATATGAAGTTAGTTTTAGAAGGAGCATATGTCCAGTTGAGAATGACAGTATGAGCAGAATATGACAGTTTGAGAAAACTCTGAAAAGTTTTTTTTTTTAATTATGACGTTTTAAAGTTTTAGTCGATTAAACACAAATCAGCAAGTCGATTTCCAGTCCCCTTTTTTCGTAATTCGTTTTTTCTTCTTTAACAATACCTTTCAGTACAGTTTGTTTAAGCTATGCCATAAGCAACATTTCTTTGTTAGTTTTCAAATACTTCCATGATATTCTTATCATTATGTACACCCAACATTCAAATTATGTGGTTTTCAATTCCATAATCTTGGTTAAAATCCATGTTTCTCCAATTTGCTCTCTACTAAAAATTGTTAAATTTCTATTTCTATTAATTAAAGAAAATATTGAATAATACATGCTCCTAGATATGATCATCGCACATTATGTTTCACATGTATGAAAACAAACACACATATTTTACTACAGGCGTCATTAGAGGGACATTTGGAGTGAAAAAATGATTCATTATAAAGTAGACATTATCATTATAATGATCGGAGGACAATTTGGTGTCTTCTTATCTATCCTCTTATTTATCATAGATAGAAGGCCCAATTTTGTTACATATCTCTCTCTATATATGCAATTTTACTAAAGGCGTCATTGGAGAGACATTTTGAGTGAAAAAATGAGTCATTAAGTAGACATTAGGGTTAGGGTTAGGTTTAGGGTTAGGGTTAATGTCCACTTAATGTACCATGTAGGGTTTATATATATACGTACATCTATATGTACATGTATATATATATATATTTCAGTGTGAGTTTGTGTGCGTGAGTGTGTGTGTATTCTTTCATCAACAACTACCAAAATGAAAATTAGTGAAATTTTCTGTTCAGGGCAAATGAGAGGAGACCTTGTAAGATAAGTAACAGCGTTGCTACTTTGTGTTCGATTGATTAAAACTTCAAGCTTCAAAATCTTTCATATTTTATCATAATTTGCTCAAACTTTCACTGACCTGTTTCTCTCAACTTTCTGGTTTTTTTAGAAACCAAATTAAATATTTGGGTGGACTTTCCTTTGTATTGAGTTCTGGTAAATCAATTACTTTGAAAAGAAACTGTCTGGAAACAATCTGCAAAGGTTGATTATGAAGCAGACACGAATATACTATGGTGTATTCAAATTATTAAAGTGTGGACTGAACACATTATGGCATGAAGTTGGGTCCAACTTTTTAGTTTTTTGTTCTCGTCATATTTCATTTTATCGATGTCACTCTCTTATAAAGTAAATCATAGAAGAAAAAAAAATATCCTGTAAACTCACAATTAAGACACATTCTACATATCTGGAAAATACTCCCTTGATAGTACAAAGAGCTAACTAACAAGTCATGTAAATATCTTTTAACAGTTTTAGGACGGGCTTTCAAGACTCGTGCTAAAATGGCAAACCCAGGCCGAAAGAGCGAAATTCGGGACGAAATTAAGTGAAGCAATAAGTCAGTTTTTATTCAGTATAACTTCATACCTTGAAAGGTTTTAAATGTATATTGTAGATAATCTTTTTCATCACATCTTCTTCGCAATTAAACAACAAATTGTTTAAAGTTCTTCTTTTTTCTGTTAACTCTCCCGGCAGTAACTTTGAAAGGTATCACAAATGTATACATGAACGTGGATATATACATAAATGAAAGGGAAATCAAGAAAGCTAGATGGATTGCTATTAAACATTTACTTCCTTCAAAGGGACTTGGTAACATTTTTCAGATGAGAAATGGTGCTAAGGTAGTGACTTCAATGCTAGATGTACAATTAAAGATAATCTGAAAGTTTGAGTGAAAACAGACCAGTATTAATGATACAAATTTAATTCTCCCAACTATATCATTACAATTTAATTACACTTCAGGTGAATGTAAATCGTCACACAGTACTGAATTAGCTCTATATACCATTCCAGACGTTTAAGTGTTGAAAGGTTTTTAAAAGCCTGTCTTAAAAATTCAAAAATGGTTGGGACAATTTACTGTTAGAGGGTGTTGCACAGTGACGCCTTCAAAGTATTTTTTAGGATGTTTTGTATGTTAGAGGGTTAGTACAATAGAAGGGATATAATAAGTAACATTTCATCCAAAAAATACGCAGTTTTTTCATCAACCTTCAACAATATTACCGAGTCACTTAAACTACTAAACAAAATTTAAGCCTCATAATTATTTCATGCACGTTGTTACAATGATCTAACATGGGGACATTCATCATCAACGCTAACTCATCCTTACCTCTCAAATTCGGAAAGCCTAGAAGAATCTCGGAATCCTTTGGCAAACGGATTGCTGTCAATTTTCAATCTAGTAATCTAATTACAAAGAAGATAATAATGACAAAATGGTAATGTTATCTAGAAAAAACAGTTAAATGTTATGTGCGATCAGTTTTCTACACACCTATTCTGGAAGAATTCAAAGCTATATAAATGTCCGGAAAACCTGCATTTAACGAGATATGGTATCGTGTTGTTTTTATCAATGATTTTCAAACCCACTGATGCCAGCAAGTAAAAGTCTCCTGGAGATAATCGGTACTAGACCAGATTATGGTCGTTTTGAATATATATTTAACCTTTGAGTGTGTGCGTGTGCGCGCTCACCCCACGTACGACTTCACTATTCCCCACGAATTCACCTACCCTATGGCCCGAATTCACAAAGGAGGTTTGTCGACAAACCTTGGTTTTCGTACGTCATATGACGCGTTTCGACGCGTTTTTACAAACCAGGTTTGTAAAAAACGCGTCATATGACGTACGAAAACCAAGGTTTGTCGACAAACCTCCTTTGTGAATTCGGGCCTCAGGGTCTGTATTCGCACGTAATTTTGTTGTACATAATATCTAGTATTCGAGCAAACGCGCACGTCACTAAGACGTACAAATAGAGAACAGTCCAGGTAGTGGACCATTTTGCCATTGCCCTACATGCATTCAGGTGAAGGGTACAAACTAGTAGGAATACTTCCGAAGGGGTGGATATAGTACAAACGTCATTTCCATTGCGATATTCTCTTGGCTAATCAATCATGTGAAGACATTACGGACAATAAACCAGCATGCCTGATATCATAAGGATTTTTGTACTTTTTATGTTGCATTCATATTCCAAACACAACCACGTGATGCACGAAAGACCGTTTCCACAGAGCTAGTCTTTGTGTGTCTTTCTCTATACATTTTAAGCGCTGTGGTACGTTTTGGTGTATAACGCAGTTTAAATAACAATTGTTCTTCTTGTTCATACTAATAATAATATTGGATATTTTTATAGCGCACATATCCACCCTGCAAGGTGCTCAAAGCGCTCCAATATTACCCCGGCTCTGCTAGGCTACCGATTTCGGTGCTCACAGCATTGATTGATTGATTTTTATTCGACAAGCTTCCAACATACAACAATATACAATAATAACAGATCAAAAATAAGTCAGCTTGAACAGGATAACCCACGAAAGCTCGAGAGCTTATTTCCAGTGGGGTCCCTTACAGACATGTATAAAATTAATAAGTTAAAATAGTAATATTTACAGACAGATAAGAAAATTAAAAGAACTACTTATTAAAGATAATAATAATAATAACAACATTAAACTGATGATAGAAATGATATTAAGTACAAGAAGAAAAAGAAGAAGGAGAAGGAGAAGAAGAAAAAGAGGATTAGTTATTCCTTCCTACCGGTACCCATTTACTTTACCTGGGTGGAGTGTGGCAAATGTAGATGAATGTCTTGCCAAAAGACATTAATCCCGCTTCGGGATTCGAACCGCGGTCCTTGTGATCGACAGTCCTGCGATTATCCACTCGTCCACGACACCTCTATTGTTTTTATTACTATCATTATTAGACTCACCAACTGATTTTGATAGGCCGTGACAGCTGTGAATGAGGTCTCAGAAAAGACAAATGTGCGGACATGTTGTGGTCTCGACCGACAAGCATTCATCACCTCATCCATGTCATCACCAGTGACATCGTGGCGCTTGTCGTTGTCCTCATGGTGGTCGTCTTCGTTGTCGACAATGGTCACGTTTTTGACGATGTGGATTCGAGGCTGGTAGCGGTGCATCGAATTCAGGATCACCTGCGAGTAAAATACAACACACATTGTTGGTCACGGTCCTGGATGTTGTTTTGCTTTTGGTAATTAAATCACACAAAAAACCTATAAAGTACACAACCGTTTTCCGTGCAAGTTGCCATCTTAAAATTAATAATAAGAGAACAGTGTCAATATAGTTTCTGAGGCCCATTTCCACAAACGCCCCTGGACCCTGTTTCATAAAAATTGTTTTCAATATCAAGCTGCAATAGCTGTTTTATAAGCTACTGAAATTGTTCGTAGTATACTGATCCCCCCCCCCCCTCCCTTCCTTCCTCAACCAGGCGCGTAGCCAGAGTTTGATATTTGGGGGGGGGGGGGCACATACATGTAATCGATCGAGGTCAAAAAAGGGGGTCTAAAAAAATGCAACCGATCCTGGAAATTTAGGGGGGCACGTGCCCCCCCCCCCCCCACCCCGTGGCTACGCGCCTGTCCTCAACACACACATTTTTAAAAAAATGCACACGCGCGTGCACATTTGCAAAAACTATGTGCATCCCCTGCAGTGTAAGTCTGGTTCCAAAATGTGAAAATCCTTTAATTTACATTATTGCAAGAAAGCAAACCGACTATAACATTAAGGGACATTACTCCACTGCCTGGACTGTCCACATTTTAAAATTTTGTTTAAAGATATTTTGTATTATTTTCTCTCAAATCAAATACATTTGTACAAATCATCTGCATACATTAATTTTAATCAAAACTACGTTCGCGCCCAGTAACACAGGCAAACGTATACGCGCAACCACAAAAACTAGCTATATGCACAAGATAATTACGTACGCATGCATACCCTGTTTGTTTGTTTGTGTATTAGTTGTTTATCTATTTGTGTTCAGAAGGGGTGAATTTCTGGCTAGTATTGTGAAGTCGCGGTGATAACGCACGCACGCACACTTTCTCTTTCTTCTCATATCCTTCTCTTTATTTCTTATATCAAGATTGTATTTTGTCATACCTGGCTAACTCGACACAAACTTTACACCTTTTCCTTTTTTGTTAAGATACTCTTCGATATTATTATGCATAAGTTGCATTACTTGAATATTTTTTCAACATAAGGAAAAGGAAAGGTTACAGTGGAAAATAAATGCTACTTTTAATTTAATAGAACTGAAAAGATAAAAACGGCTATAATATAGGTCTAGAGGTAATAATATTGTGTGAGTAAACGCAGCAGGAGATGAAGTTCAGTAGGTCTACGTTGCTTCATGTCTCGTCGACCGGCTGTGATTCGACTGAATAAAGTGGGATAATTTATGGTCCAATGAGTGCTGAAATTTGCTTGACCTTTGACCTTCCATTGAAAGCACTAAATGCTTTCTGTGTAAACACGATACGGTAGTATTTCATCTCCGAATGTCATAGAAGCATTTTCGCTGGGAAAGACGTTCGCCTAGCGCAGTACCCTCCTTAACATAAAAAAGAAAGAAAATAATGTGCGAACAAGAACGCAAGAGCAATAACAGTAATTAGAACGTCAATAGTCTGTTGCTTTTTAGTATTTTATGTAACATATTTATGTTTTTTTAATCATTTTTTTCTGTATAATTACAAATCGCCTTTTGTTTTCGGAGGGCCTTCAGCCTCATTCCCCCTAGTTAGAAGTACAGACTACGCCATTAAAACAAGCCGAGGAGACAATGTCGGTAAATGTCGGTAAATTTGGGACTTGAAACTTGAAAGAAAGCAGAGAGAAAATCCATTTCAAGTTGCTGATCAAACGGGTGTCTCTACGAAGAGCATGAATGATCTGATGTGTTTGAGTTCCGTTTGGGATATGACTAGCGCATGCTGCTATAAGTTCTGCTCCTACTACTAATACCTGGCTACTACTACTGTCACTGCTACTGCTGTTGCTGCTGCTACTACTACTACTACTAATAATAATAATACTACTACTACATTATTAGTAAAAGTAATAATAATAATAATAATAATAATAATACATGTAATAATAATAATAATGATGATGGTGGTCATGATAGTGATAATAATAATTTTAATTATGATAACAATAATAGTTATAATAAAAATAATGATAAAAATAATAATTTTTGAATTAGCTTTTAAATTAAAAAATAAACTCTAAATGCACCACAAAATTCTGAGATATAATCCACATATTTATTACCTGTCAATTTGTTCTTAAAAGTATTCTAGCAACTGGAGAATATGAAACTTTTAGTTTTGTCTTCATTTCTCTTGTGCATATCAGGTATTTTTTTAAAGGATTAACGACACCCCCCCCCCCCCCCACCCCCTGTACAATTTCCTTGATCTGACTTACGTGTCCACTTTTATCCAGTTCATTGTTGGTCAACTTGATCTTCTCGAATGAGAGGAGCTGTTTGAGCAACTGTTCTCCGGTGAACGGTGAATCGGGATGGCGGCTCAACCTCGGTGGCAACGACGGATCAGCCTTGCCGGCTACCAGCCATGATGATCGATGGTAGGCGTAGCGATATCGCTTGTTGTCTAGGGGCACGACGTCGATGTACACTGAGTAGGATGACATCGGGTGAAGCCCGGCAAAGGAAACCCGCAGCGTCGGGAACATGCGTCTGATGATGACAAGAAGTTTTAAAACGAAGGAATGATTACTCACAGATATTCCCCTATTGTAAAGGATAGGCTACGATGCCAAACTTTTTTTTTTTTGGGGGGGGGGGGGGAATCGAAGAGCAATAAAGTTCAAACGATCGTTATAAATACAGTGCAACGTAGTAAAGCAATTTACTCTTGTAAGAAAGAAAAAAAATAGTATGTGATCAAACAATAACATCGATATATTTAGCAGATTTGAGTTGATAATGAATGCAAGTTAAAACAAAATCTCACATGGCTTCTGCTTGCTTGCTTCGCTCTTTTGCAAAAATAGCAATCCATGCAATCAAAAATTTACCTTACAATCCCCAAATCAATATTTATTAGCAATAAACCCCCGTGATGAAAAAGCCGGGGCAATTCAAACGTGGTTTCCTTGCTGAACTGTACGGATCAAAGAAAGGTAAACAAAATCACCCCCCCCCCCCCCACAAGGTCTGGATATGCCACTGAATGTGATATTGCATATTAGAAAAAAGAGGAGTATGGTTTACAGCCGTTAAAGGAGTTGATATTTCTCCTTCCAATGGATTCAGCCAAGGTTGGGTAAATGTGTCAGTTAATAAAGACTGTTTTACACAGAGGCGTCATTTGTTTGACCTAGGGCTGCGTCAGTACTTGTCGTGGTCTTCGATGTAATAATGGTAATGGTGGTAATGGTATTGTAAGAAAAAGGTGAATGCAAAATGTTATTAAACAGGGCAAGCTTTACACGGATAACTGACAAACGCACTTAATGTCTTCATACGCAAATTAGCGTAGGAATTGACGCAATCGAAATGACGCCTCGTGTACTACTGAGAGCTATGTTACCTGCCAGATTTAGTGATAATCATCTCGGTCCCAAGTTCATGAAAACGATCCCAGAGTTCTTTAGTCTCTAGCTTACAACCGATCCCCGTCATCTCCTTCCAACACGCTGCTCCGTCCTTACAACTATCACAAACTGGACAAGCTCTCGTCTGCGGCATCCCCGAAGGCGAACCCGCTTCGTTACATGTCACGGCTCGCGGTCCGATGCCAAGTCGCTCGAATGCCGGCGATGTCGTCACGACTGGTTCGCGCAAAAGTGATACCAAGCTGTGTTGTTGCGGAAGCAGATGATGATGATGATGATTATGTTGTTGTTGTTGCTGAAGATGATTGCGTTGGAGGATGTGATGCGATTGCACGAGGTGCCTTCGCACTGGACGTTGGGCGTGGTCGCTGACTAACACCTGGCGTTGGTCTTCAATGTCATTTGGAGATGTAACGGCCTGACCATGTCTTGGTTGAATTGATGGTTGAGTTTGAGGGGCGACCTCTCTTCGATGAGCTTCTGATCGAAGGGGTGCTACAGGTGACGTGTTGTATGGGAGCGATCGAAGTCTTGGCGCAGGAGGAAGAGCGATGCGGGGGCGTTTTGCTGCGATGCCATCGTCAAATATATATCTAGGAGATCCAGATTTATCCAGCTTTCCTGCAGAGAATAAAAAGGAAAACCATCGTTTAACAAAAGGGCGAATATTGGCCTTAATAAAAGAAGGGACAAAACGTCATCATATTTTTCGATACAGTTTTACTTCTAAATTCTCTGACAAGTAAAGAAAGTAAAAATAATGAATAAAAAAGGATCATCACCTCGAGGGGTGCAGCGGGGCAATTTCCTCTTAACTAAAGGTTGCCACTTCGGCCACTTCCGAAGGGGGGCACCCCAAATTCTTCCAGTGGTTTTTAGGAGGAGTACATCCTGATATTATAGTTAGTTCCAATAGAAGCTGAAAAGTTTCGGTGAAACTTTCGGTGAAACTTTGAGCAAAAACCAATTAGAAATAAGATAATTATGACATTTTGAAGGTGCAAAAACAAATTGGCAACTCTGTGTCGTATCTTGCGAGGCCCCCTCCCTTTTCCCTGTACTAAAACACTTCAGAAATTCATATTTTCCATTAAGAAAATCTTTAAGCATACATTCACCCTAAATGTAATATTGCAATATGTTTTAAAACAAATCTACTCCATCATTTATAACTAAGAAAATGAAAAATTTTGACATTTTCTGTACAGTGCGAAATTGAAGAGGAGTTCGCAAGATACATCACAGTGTTGCCCATTTGTGTTATACTGATGACAACTCTAAAAAGTCATACATTTCCTATTTTAAACGGATATTGCTCAAACTGTCACTAATTGTTTCTCTCATTTTCAGCTTCAATTTCAGCTTCCAACCTAATATGCGGATGGACTTCCCCTTTCGCAGTATTGATCCAACCAAGGAATTTCAAAATCGACAACAAAAACAAACAAAGAACCACCAGTGCCATTACAACAGATTTTTGCGTCACCTATTACAACGTTGAAACATTAAATATATAGCCTATGCATATTACGCAATTCGAAATACAACAAGCCTACTAAGCTAATGAAAGTAGACTTCAGATCGATCGTCTTATTGACTTTTTTCATGTATGAAGATTTTGAATGGGTATGTCGAATAAATCACCAATTGGTCATGAAAAAAAAAAATTGTGAAAGAATGACATGTGAGAACACATTAAATGTATTGCAGAGTCTCACAAGAATAAATCACAAGAATAAGAATAACATACTAGAATGTAAGCATGAGCGTGTATAATTCTAGCAGCTGGTCTTTAAAAACTCATCACTTAATTTCTGTTTTATGTTCTGGCCTGTCTGTAGTACCATGGATATAACATAATACGAAAATATAACGAACAGTTATAACTTTACACAGTAATAACTTTACACAGCATGAATCATATTGGTATCACGATTAAGAGAAATAAATTACATCATGCTTCCTTCAATAATATAATGAAACTTACTTTTATTAGTACGGAGATCCATCGCGCCCAAAGAGGGTTATCAAAATGCGTGAAGAAGTTATTGTAGCGATCTAACCCCCTAAGTACGTGCAAGGCCTAGTTGCTTTCTGATTTAAAACTATTCAGATACAATTCCCACCTTTAATTATAGCTCAGGCATTCTTGTCCAAAGGTATGGTAGTTATTTGGCACTTACAAAAGAACTATAGTTTATTAGACGACGGGCTGATAATAATAATGACGTTACAATAAAAGGAAAAGCCTAGAACAAAAACGGGATAAAACGGCTGGAGGAGTGGAAAACAGGTGCCGGTATAATCCGCATGTTTCGCACGTTTTCAGGAGTTAGTCTTTCAGGCTTTTTGGTCGTACCCAATTAGCGAGTTTACATGAGATTTTAAAGAAGAAGCACAGCATAACTATTGGTTTCTCGACACTAGAAAGCATGTCCTTTTAAGTGAAAATAGACTTTCTAGTGATTCAAAAGAAAGGGGTTCAGAGCTCTCTGAACACCACCATTCCTTTCTTATTCATGCGCTGTGCAGGCATGGCACTGTTTACAAAAAGACATACATCGATTTGAGTTACTATCCAAAGAACGTAGCTTATGATGCGTAGATTCCAGCGTTGACAGTAGTCAATAACAATGTTATTACTACTCGAGCATCGCTGATTGTTCCGCAATGGCTTCCATTAATGACTTCATGATAATGCCCAATATAAAAAAAACCATTTAATATTAATCAAATGAATACAAATGTATAGATCAGGAATGTGGACATAAGACATTCATGAGATTTTTCCACAAAAATCTGGGAAGAGGTCACCAATAGACGTTTGGCATGGTTTGGGCACCTGGTGCGAAATGCCTCAGGATCGCCTTCCACTCCAAGACTTCCGTAACAACTTCACAGCTCCAAGACCCCCGGGACGCCCCCAATTCCGTATCGACACAGGATCATGGCTAGAGGATGCTGAAAGCCATGCACGGGACAGAACGGAATGGAGGCGACATATTTGTAAGGGAAGCAAAGGAACACCCCGTCCTGTGCCAATAAGTAAAGTCAAAGTCAAGAATGAAAAGGTAATATTTTGATTTCAAAAATAAAAAATGGAGACTCTGTACAAAACTGTAGTCTCTTATGTCTTTCGACTTACACAAGTAAATTAATTTACCCTGCAATTATCTACATGAAAGAAAACAAAACTGAATTAATATAACAACAATCAATGAGATACATGTACTTATTAAGAAAAAACGTTACCCCCCCCCCCCCGCCCGACTCAAGAAGGGGCGTAAATATACTTTTCAATGATTGAAGAAGAAAAAAATCCGTTTCGATCAACCATGAAATTGTTTTTAATCTAAATTTTCGCTTTGTATTAATGCAATGACCGTCACCTCTCATGGTTTACCCTTCCCGTGTATTTTTTTTTCTGTTCGGCGAAACATCAAATAACCCTTTGATTCACAAATTACTTGCATAATGGAACGAGATTTGCAAGTTGACACCAATCATAAAGACACGCTCTTCTTGTTTGCTAACCGAAATTAGTCCCCGTGTCGAGAATTATACTGCAAATAAATGAAATCATAAGGCACTCATATGCAGATCAATATGAATAAGAAGAAAGCTTAGCAAAAGAAAATCGCATCAACTATGATCATTTTCAAACCGAAGGCAATGTGTAGGATGAAGTACTGAAATATCAGAACCTCTATTTCAATTGAGACATTTTTTTTTCTTTTCAGAGGTGTGTTTCCGACTTCTTTGTTGCTCTCTTTACACGGTAAGTTTGGAGAGTCAACACCGTATATTAGATACATGTTAAACAGCATTATGCTAAATGTATTGATATTGAGTTCAGCTGGAAGACCCGGTATCCGCTTTCCTAGGGAATCGGTAGGGACTTTTAGATTTACACGACGAGAGCGTGGACTGCCGCGTGTGACATTGTGTTAAGGCACTGGGCCGTGCCCGGCAGTGCCTTAAAAGAACGTCACATTACCTTAAAAAAATGTCACACGTGGCGGTCCACGTTCTCGTCGTGTAAATCTAAAAGCCCAATGTTGTGTTAGTTTTCCGATTTCTTTGGGTGTGTTTTTTTAATTAAAAAAAGGAAGAAAATAATTCAATCATTATTATTATTAATATTGTTATTATTATTATTATTGTCATTATTATAATATATACATATATATATATATATACCCATATATATATATATATTTTTTATTTTGTTAGGGGGGGGGGTGTTGCATTCACTTTTTTGGTTTAACAATACCACTCTCTAATGGCGCGTCAAATACCAAGCGTCAGCGACTGACCCAGTGACGCAGTCACGCAATGTATGTATAATAATAATAATAATGTAACTTATATCGCGCCAAATCCACTCTGTGGAGTGCTCAAGGCGCGTGTAAACAGGAAAAACGATCAAGACTTGAAAAGGAATGTTTTGAGATGAGTTTTGAAAGAATCAGAGGATAAACATTTGTTGATGTCTTCAGGAAGGCCATTCCATAATTTAGGACTAGTATGTGTGTGTATACAAAATAACATTTTAATCTGTCACCCCGCACGATAACAAGTTGTATGAGAAAATATGAAATACGTATCAGCATTTGATCCCAAAGACTTTTGATAAATCAGACTAAGGGCAATATCAATACCCATCCCATAGAACTCATGTTCAGATTACGTGCTACATCATTACAATCGCCGTAGGCCCTACATATCAGTGGGTTATAGACAAGGTTATTAAAATTGCCTTAAAGGTAAAGACCAGTAATGGTCATGCGATTGCATTGTGAAAGAAACGTTGTGGAATCGATCAGAAAAGGTTGATCATCTAGCATCTAGCATCTGCAAGGTTCTGGAATCATCAAAATGATTAGAAATTTGGCCCATTCATTCATCTAGTTTTCTCAATTTGATAGTTGTATTTTTTTTCCTTATAATTGTTAATGCGTGTTTTTCGTTACGTATGTTTAATTATTGTATATACCATGTATATTTTACCTTTGTATGTATGTTTTGGATTCATGTTATTATTGTACATGTTTTTATGTGTATGCAGGGCTCTCTGGGAGAGCAGGTTCAGAAATGAACTTGAATGAGACCACCCTGTTAAAATAAAACTATAATAATAAAATAAATAAATAAATAAATTGTAATGAAATATTTTTATCTCTCTCTTTTTTTTCTTTCTTTCTTTCCTTTAAACAAAATTATTATCATCTCAAAAAATCTTATAACCATTCAAACTAACAGGGCATTGGGATTTCCTTTTTTTTTTTAGAGAGAGGGGGGGGGGGGCATTCGCATTCTGAGCACAATTTCTTGCATTTCATATATTCTGACATCGCCGGAAATGAGAGAAGACAATCTAAAAGGCGATATTAACAGGAATAAATGAGGACAATTCCCAGTCGAATTAAGTCAATAACACAACAAAAGTTCAGGGGAGGAAGTCAATAAGCCAGGCAAAAATCAAGAAATAATTTCATGATTTGCAGACAAGGACACGCGTGCTTGGAAGAAAAGATACATCGTTTGGTTCGGGTTGATTTCGCGCCTATTATCCGTCGTCTGGCCACACATGTTTTTGTGAAGAGTGTACAACCGAAAAGTTGTTTTTTATTTGAGTATTACAGACGCAGTATTTGATGTATAAACAATGAGCATGTGTATCTGAAATTTGCCGTTTCTTTGTATACTTTACCCAGCTCCCCCCCCCCCCCCTTTTTTTTTGTTCCCTCTCACTCTCTCTCTCTCTCTCTCTCCCTCCCTCTCTCTCTCTCTCTCTCTCTCTCTCTCTCTCTATATATATATATATCTTCCTTTCACCTTTCTCTCTATCTCTCGCTCTTTCTTTCTCTCAGCCTCTCTCTGCCTGTCTCTGTCTCTTCCTTTTTTTGTGCATGTTACTAAGGAAGTGACAACAGCATTAATTGAACAACAAATATTGGTCATCCCGGGGGCAGCAACAAAGTATTTTCAAATTATCACGTATTTCGAAATATAATTGTCCGCGTAGGCGCGTGGGGTATCTTTGTATCTCCTTGTTCAAAAGTGTTTTTTTTTTTAAGAGTCGACAAAAGCTGTGTGAAATTTGAGAAGACGATTATGTGGCTGAGTCGTTCTTGTATTTTTCTTTTCTTGATAAGAGGATGTTTTGGTTTGGGTTTTTTTTTAGGGGCAGGTGCGAAAGTCGACATAGGAAAGAGCGGCTTTTTATGTGATGCGACACTTGTACTTTGGTGGGGGGACCGGAGGGGGTCGCCTTTAATCATGGAACTCGAAGGGACTTTGGATGGTTGAGGACGCGAGAGTCAAATCACAAAAGGACATCAACAACACTGAAGAAAGATTTCTTTAAAACAATAAGTTGCCATTAATTTTCTGATAGATAGGGAGTGCGCACACACAGTCGTTGTTAATAAATGTAGTTTTACCGTTTTCGTGTAATTGAAAGAAGAAAAAAATGGTTATAGTTATGTTTACAAAACGGCCCTGCTTTGCAGGATCAGGAGAAGGCCCTGCCCTGAGAATTTTAATGGCAAATGCCCCTCATGATAATGAAGTTTTTTTGATTTTCTTTTAATTATGAAAAGCAAAACAAAATAAACGTTTGAATTGTATATAACGTTTACAGGTTAAAAATATCAAGTGATTCTTTTAAAGGGATAAGAGCCTTGAAATAGGAAGGTGAGAGAGCTAAGCAGCACGTTTCGGGCCCCTTATCCTTTTGAGAGAGCGAATTATGTAGGGCTGAAATATTTAACTACAATTCATTTTTTTCTCACCATGAAAAGTATCGCTAATATTTTACTCATAAAATTAATAATAGTGGCATTTCGACCTTTGTTTGGACATGCGAGTCCGATTTCAGATGGTCTTCTTTGGTAAGGGGGCGGGGGGGGGGGGGTAAAGAAAAATCGTGGGGGGCATCTTATATTGTGTCTCCCTTCCAAATTATGGGGGACGCCCCCGCTCCACCGAGACTTGCGCTTGCAATATAAATGAGCAGATAGACAGATAGTCGTCGCTAAAGACATTGATATCGAGAAAGAGAGTTAAAATTTAAGAAATATTTAAGGAGAACTGGAAAATAAAACAAGTGTTTAAAACAGTGATTATATTTGATTTATTAAAAAGATATCGATGTCTGATGGACTGTGGTTACAGTACTCCCCCCCCCCCACACACACACATATATATACACACGCACACACGTACACACACATACACACGCACACACACATATCGACACATGTTATTATAGATGTATGTAATTATCAAATTTTAATTCGAATATCCCCGTCCCTTTCGTACCTTCTTTAACATTTGTTCTCTCTTTTTTTCTTTACTCTTCCCTTTTTTTTTCTTGAAGCAATTTGAGAGTTTGTAGCAAGTATTCGTATACTTTATGTGTAATGAACATTTTTGACAAACTTTTTAAAGAAATGATACGACACCTCCATAAATATTTTAAATTGTCTCGTGATCACTCTATCAAAGCCTTTCAGAAATAATCATGAGAGATGATACACAAAATTGATACAAACCCGGAAAAAGGCATAAGTAATTGACTTCTTCTTTAAATAATTATATCTCTTTGGTGTTTTTTTTGGGGGGTAGGTCTTCAGTTCTTCTTCTTTTTTTTCCTCTAAGCCCTCTTTCCTCTGTGAAATTTCTTATTTTAATCGCTACTGATGATTTTTTGTTCATCTTAGTTCAATCTTCTCCTTTTCCTAAACCTCCCATACACCCTACCTTATCATGCTAAGTAAAGAATGAAATCTAAAAGGCAGTATTATCCTAAATTAGCCACAACTATTATTTACTCTATTCATACTCTCTTCCATGCGGATACCACTTTGAAGTTGCGGCGACTTTGAACCCTATATCAAACACAAATAGTACAAGAGCGTATTCGGATCTGGCTTTTCATCATGTCTGTGAATATGATATACCTCTTTGATGAATGTAATTACGACGTATTTCAACAACGGAATGAGACCCGGTATAAAGAAATCGGAAGTTAGAAACGTGACTAAACCTCAAAAGGACTTTTCTTTGACTTGAGTTTGACTAGCTATGAATACTTTTTTTTAAACAGCCGATAAAAGCAGCAGAGTAACTCAAAACCTTTTTTGTAACAATTAGCTCTCTCGAGCTCTTGGCTTCATTTTTCCGAAGGTAAACAGTATTCAAAGACCTCGAGCGCTTAATATTGGACTGGGTTGCAAGCTTGGTGAATGATAAAGTATTGGGATGGAAACAAGAGTAACATTTTCAAAATTCTCAGCATAGTTTTGGGTGAAATTGACTCGTGGTATGAAAGCCCAGGCTAGGCGCCGATATCAAATGTGTTGGAATAACATTCATCATGTTCACTTCATGCATGAATACAGGACTTCTAAAAGCCTCAAAAAACACTGAAGTTCACACCGTAGGGTATCCTAAATTTTACAAGGTATACTCTTAGATTAGGAAAGTTTGGAAGTTTAAAAATAACGATGATAATTTTAAAAAACTACTATATCTATACACTGAAGCATAAAAAAGCGCGCAGCGTATCCACGGGAACGAAGCTGGACGTGACTTAATAAGACAAAACTGGAGAACGTTCTTTGAAAGGTCGAACAGAAACAGGCTCTAATTTCACAATGACTGGAGTTGACGTTGATGATTTATTGCAGATAGTTGTTTAAAATAGCTCGGCAACTTTCATTTCAATAAACTGCTGCTTTCGGTTGTAATCTTGGATAGTTGCATTTCTTAAAAATGAATTGTAGAAAGTCAGAATTGCTAAAACACGCGAAGTGTCTTAAACGGTTGCTTCGAATTCCCCAAAATCCAAAACTTATAATATAAATTGGATCTTGAAGCGCTGTTCAGGAGAAGAGGGGGTGCAGTTGGGAAGTTTCCAGGTGGGGGTTTCCAAGTGAGGATTTCATGGGATGGGGGCTTTATACCCAATTACATATTCACAACATCTATTCCGAGATCTCCTCCTACAAAATATTCTTACACTAAACTTAACTTTTTCATGATAATTACAGTAGGTGACTGGTCGGGCATAGTCTTGATGGACACCCGAGCAGTGGTCCTGAACAATTAATCTTAACATTCTGATTGGGCGAAAGTGAAAATAAGGGGAATGAGTGGAAATACAAATGCTCATTGGACAGTGGGATATCCCTCCTACTACTTCTTGTGATGACTCAACTCTTTCTACCAGCCTAAACTGGTATTTGCAGAGGGATAAATTACCTGCCTATATGTATACAAGGGTTGACAACATTAACTTTCTTTTTCTTTGTTTCTAATAATAGGGACTATAAATTGAGGTCTTAAGTTCTGTCAACACTAATACACTGTCTACTAAATCGGATATATAACTAAAGGTCATAACCCAAATCTGTAAACATGTAATTTTTTGTATGAACAGGTTTAAACCTGACATTTCATTCATGTGAATTAACCTTAACTCCAATAAAATAAGGGGCATTCTCATTCTCTACAAACATCTTATTCTTGAAAAATTTTGACAAATGGAAAATGACTAGGTATCATCTCACTGTAGTTCGCTGACCTCAAGTAGGAATGAGGTTGATGAAATAGGATAGAGAGAGAGCGAGAGAGAGAGAGGAGGAATCACATGGTTTTAAAGGGAAATATCTCTACTTCGCTAAAAAATATAATTCTATATAATCACAAAATGCAAGGTATCAAGGCAACATTTTCCATATATTAGTTTACTGTTTTCTGCCACACTAGTACACACGACCGTGCATTCCACTCAATAGGGACTTTTAGATTCGCACGAAGACAACGGGGATTGCTACGATCGACGTTCTTTTAATGCACTGCCTTGAATGGACGTCACATGTATCAGTCCACGCAAATCTAAAAGTCCCTAATGTCTTGATGTCCACATCCCAGTTAGTTCTAGGTTTCCGTCTTGGTCTGGTATACTTTTACTTTCCTTCCAACTAATCTTTCAAGAGACGCTGATGTCTTTCAATATGGCCTTAATAATAGTAATAATAGGCATTTCTATAACGCCATCTATCTAGATCATTCTATTCCGAGGCACATTTATTATTACCCCGGCTTTAGCCTAGCAGCCGTTTATACAGCGCTCCAGCATTTCAAGGAATTAATTCCTGCCAGGTACCCATTTACATCACCTGGGTTGAGTGTGGCAAATGTAGATCAATGTCTTGCCAAAGGACATTAGTGCCGCGGCGGGACTCGAACCGCGGACCTTGCGATCGACAGTCCGGCGACGTATCCACTCGACCACGACAATTTCTATCAGGATATTTTAAGCCCTACCATTTGTAGTATTCCTCAGCTAGTATGTTATGATATTCTGATCATTCTCCTTTACAACAATTTTTCAAAAACTATGACTTTATGATCCATAATTTTTTTTAAAGTCCATGTTTTTGCTCCATACAATAGAAAACCAGATATTTGCAATTTACTAGTCTCACTTTTAGTTCAAAAATTATAACTACAGAAATTTTAAAATAAAACATGTCCAGTAACGGCACGGGTCACAAACGTGGGAAATATAGACTTATCCGATTCAACTGGATATTGATAATTGCCTTCAAACCGGCACCAACAAAATGCTTGGAATCCACATAAAGATACAACGGGAGTCACAACAACACACTGAACACACTTGTACACACTTGTACTTGTAGAGGTGTCGTGCAGGTCTAGCGGTTACGTCATTGGACTGTGGATCATATGGCTCAACGTTCGAGTCCCGCCGCGGCACTAATAATTGACTAGGAGAAAGAAAGGGGCGATTTCTCTTCACCTTTTCCAGAAATGATGATCCCCCCCCTACAGAATACGCATGGCTTTAGCTCTCTCGGACCTACCAATCCATGGGAAAGTAATGTGGTCGAGGGGTCGAGTAATCGCTACACGTAAGTGACTATAAAAATATTATGTATCGGATACAAATTATCATTAAGACTATTATAGTGAATGTACAATACTATAGGCAGATTGTATGCTACAATTCAGGAATAAAGGCGATAATTATGAATTTGTTCATTTAGGAAATATTTAGAAGTTTTGTATACCAAAACAAATTTTAACAAGCGAATTACAACGATGGCACAATCACAATCGGAAGTGTGTTTGATCTTACTATTATCTTTTTATAAACGACGTTATAGGTTATTGCCCTTTACACACATTAACCTAAAAATCCACGATACAAAAATAAAATAAAAAATAAAGAAAACAAAATCAACTTCACATGACAGTCTAGAGCTAGGAAGTATTCTGTTCATCTCTCACATGTACAGGTATGTGCTTATTGTTAAAACTTTTGGAGAACAAAAATTATGCATCACTTTCAGTTTTTATCTATATCACTATCCAATAAAACAAAACACAAAGGAAATATTAAAAATTGTGTTTGGATCTACCAAATATTGTATCACTATCTTCATACAAATATCATCTTTAAAATCATATTCTTTTTGGGGGATAAACAACATTATGTTTGTACTCATTGTGCTTTCTTGACCAACATTAATTATATGTGGACTTCAATGACATTAAAACCCATGTGGAGTTTTTGGTTGGCCTCAAAACTTTACCTCAGATTTCTTTCATTTCAATCAATAAATGGTAAAAGTTTACTAACGTTAGGCTGGGATTAGAACCCTCAATCTTTGTATGGAGAGTCAGGTGAATAAACCACTCTACCACTTCATATCCACTAATGTCCATGGACTTGACAATGACGCAAATTTAATCGTGTAATTCCTGGCATAAAATTGTATAGAGGTCGAGTTTATAAAAACAGTGACCAGCAGGGCCATGGTTTGTTTCCAATATTTTGTGTGTGACTCTTATTGTATTAATCTGTCATCAAATCTTCTGGATCTTCAAGACTTCTGGATATTTTCTGGATTAACAGAATTAAAACATTCCCAATTTTGGGGCACGAGATGACAATCGTTGGAAAGCCTACAAAAAATGTAAAAGTAAAAACAGAATGTTTGGTAAAACAATGAACCAAAATGAGGGCAATTATCTGTCTGATCAACTTTGGAGCATTATTGTGCCTGACCCTGGCCTGAGTGACTCTTGTTCGATTGTTATAGTTAACGGCCATGGTTATCATGAGGATTGGAATAGACATTAGCCAAGTTGGAAAACATTACCAAAGAGTTGGTAAAACATTCCCAAAGTTAAGCGTAACTTTGCTAAAGAGTTGGCCAAACATATATAATTACCGTCATGTTGGGTTCTGTTATAACCAAATAATTTCACAGGGTACCCACCTCCGTCCAATTCGACGTCCGTTTCGTCGAGCGAGTCGTGTCCCCTGTCATCCTCCTCCTTCTCCACCTCATCCTCCTCTTCATCCACGCGTAGAGAAGGCCTGGGATCCTTAGCGATCAGTGATGCGATAGAGAAGGCAGAAGCCCGGGCCGAGAGTCCGTTCGATTTCCCTTCTTTCTCACCCGTCCCAATGCCATCTCCATCCGTCATAGTTTTGAAGTTGTTTGTCGTCTCGTTGTTTCGGATTATAGACTTAAATTTCTCAATTTTCGCCATGCCCGTCATGATCTTTTAAAATATCAGTTGATAGGAAAATATATCTGGGGTGAGCAAGTTCATACAATTTCCTCTCGTTTTCGATATGGATCTCTGTCCCTTTTCTTTTTAAACAAGTGGGACAAAGTTTTGAGTAAGAGTTATCAGGTATCCAATAACTCACACACTGCCCTTTTCTTCCAATTTCTCAAAGAATTAAATAAAATGATGGATGTTGTCTTAAGACGTGTACGAGTAATGTTTTCTCAAACATAATCAAACTGAAACAAATTAATATCACCTCTGTATTTTGAAATATTTTAACCAGTTTAGTTCAATTTCAATATTCCTTGAGTTGAAAGACAGAAGTTTTGAGTCTACTCGAACAAGATGATGAAATATATAAAGTTGTGATGACGAGTGGCAATGGGAAGACTGCAACATCTAGCTCGAACTTGGTTGGTGGGCTCCAGTCGACTTCGAACGCTCACCACCGAGAATTGAGATGTGATTGGGGGACTCGGAGATTAAAGACGAGACGAAAGCACGCGAGAAAAAGTTGAGAAATTTCAGGTCGAGATGTCGTCTGCGCTGAACGCCTGGATCGGACTCGATAAAGAAAGTAGTACACACTATACACCAAGAGAAATATCTTCCCTACCCTAGAACACCCGAGTCCTCTTAACCGGCTCCTGAATCTCTAAACAAACTTTTAATGGGTTTCCTCTCTCTCTCTCTCTCTCTCTCTCTCTTCTCTCTCTTCTCTCTCTTCCAATCCGTCAGAGTGGAGTAATAAGAGTCAAGAAGCAATTTGACGCTAAATAGTCAGGTCTCTTTCAGCGCCATGGAGAGGTACATGCAGGAGCCCGACGATTGGCCAGTTTTGATTTACAATTGCCTTACCACAACTCCATTGAACTTCTCTCTCTCTCTCTCTCTCTCATTCTCTCTCTCTCTCTCTCCCTCTCCCTCTCTCATTCTCTCTCTCGCTCTCTCTTTAATATATTCTCTCAGAAATGATGACACACTCTCTATCCCTTTTTTTTTCGTTCTGCCCTCTAGTTCTGCCCTCTAGATTTCCCTCTCTCTCTATCTCTTCTCTGCTCTTCTCTTTCCCCTTTCTCCATATCTTTGACTGTCTCTCTCTCTCTCTCTCTCTCTCTCTATCCTCTTTCTCTCTCTCTTACTTTCTCTCTCTCTCTCTCTCTCTCTCTCTCTCTCCCTTTCACCTCTCATCTTTCACCTCCTCTCTCCCCCTTTACTGAACCTCTTTATTTTCCCCTTATTATTTAAGTGTCATTATTTGTTTATCTATTTATTTGTTCATTCATTTATTTGTATATTTGTATATTTGTTTATTAATTGTCTGTATTTATTTATTCATCTATTCCTTTTGTTCATTTTTTAATTCATTTATTCAATATATTTATTTACTCATTTTTCCATACCTATAATATGTGCCCCCCCCCCCCCTCTCTCTCTCTCTCTCTCTTTCACTACCTTAGGACTAAATAAGAAATAATAATATACAGATTCATCATCATGATCAGTCATACTGTATATACTTTTTTCTATCTCTTTGAGCATTTATGCCAAACATATCACAATTCTGACACCGCCTCTCTCTCTCTCTCTCTCTCTCTCTCTCTCTCTTACACTCATTCTTTCTCCTCCCTCTCCTTCTCTCTTTGAAAGATATTTAACACTAACACAAGTGTAAATATTTACTATGTAAACATGATGTAGTGTATAAAACAAGCCCGAAAAAAATAATAACTGAAAATCGACAGAATGAACACGAAAGTATTTGAGGCAAAGGTTTTTTTTTTCTTTTTTAATTCAATACACAAGGCACAAAATATACCTGTTTAAAATTAGGATAAGTAAAACGCACAAACGCATAAACTTGAATGTGTACATTACATCGGCAACAAAGCACATATCTACAGCACGTACCGAAAGCTAATTTGTATTTGGGGTAAAGTGCTAACCCCCCCCCCCCCCCCCCTCCCCCCCCCCCCCCTTCGCTCTGCCCACCTCTGCCTAAATATACAATGTGTGAAGAATAATATGTTGGAAGTCAAATGTTAAGTATAATCCCTTTTTTTTCCTCAAGAACTTTCGCCTTCACTGTATATGGATTAAGTTATTTTTGTTTTATTTCTGTTATAAGAATAGGATTCGGATTGCCTAGAACAATGAACAAACAAAAATATGTTTTCTTCAGAGTTATACATAAAGCCTGAATTTCGTACACAGATGTGTAGCATTATATTACGGATATTCATTCAATATTTTGACGCGGGGAAGCCGCTTTGTGGGAGAAATATTTTTTTAAATACCTGCCTCGTGATCACCCATCATGATATCAAATGAAACTCACACTGTGATGGTAGATATAAAACGTTCAAATAATAGAAAAAGTGTGGCTATACCCATCATCATAGAACCTAATCACAAGAAAGGATTCAGTTATGTGCGTACTTGTATTGTCTTGTGCTAACCTGGCGGGATGGGGGGGGGGGGGGTGGTGGCTGGAAGAGAGGTTGAATAACCAAGTCACAATGAGCTAAAGTAAGAAAATCATTAAAACGCTGACACCGAGAACACACTCACAACATTAATCTTCACTTGGGGGGGGGGCAGAAAAGACCATTTATAAAACCAATATCGAAAATGTAATCCAGTCGTTAAAGTTCACATTCTCTGGAGGCACCAGCCGTTTAGAGACACCAACGTATTATAAAGCATTCAGAGGGGACATCGTATACCAGAGCAAAACGCTATGCCTGGACTTACCGGTCTATAGGCCGCAGTCGATCGTGTCTCCGTCGGGCAGAACGAACAACGTGCATGATGGATGCACTCCCGATTTCAAAGATTTTTCTTTTCTTTTCCTTTATTTCCGTCTTGTTTTAATGTCACATGCAATGAATACGCTCGATTATGTTCAAACAACTTTCTATTGTTTTTTCCCCAATAAAAGAAATTGAAAACAGATTACAGTTATATCAATTTATGCACAAACTTGATATAAATAACATACCTTTTGACATGAAAATATATTTATGAGAATTTTACTTTACATACACATACAATACTAGACGATCAAATGATCACTTATCAGATTTTTCTTGCAAATTATATTTTTCACTAGACAAAACAGATAGAAATCATTTGATAAAACATTAACAGAAGGATTAACTTTGAAAGATTTCAATCACTTGTTAAGACTTCAATCGACTCTCTGCTTAGTTTGGTTTCCACCTCTTTGACTCTTTGATTAATACCGGTATATTTTCTTGCACGGTAACTGTTTATGTATATTCAATCTGTACATAATGAACATAGTTGTGTAAGCATTATAGTTTGTTGTTTTATTTTCTATCATTTTTGTTAATATGCTTATCTAAATCATAAAGTATTTACAATTTTATTTTATTATAGTCAGGGGTCAACTCTTTTCAAGCTATAAGCTTCTCAGTAGACCCCTCCACATTTTCCAAGTACATTGTTGATCTAGATCTCTTTCTGTTCATTATGCTCTGTATTTTTTCTCGAATCTCGAATGTGTGAAATAATAATCAAGTTTAATAAGTAAAACATATGCATTGAACCCTTAAACATTTGCCGTAATCAGGAAAGTTTAATCACATTAAATATCACATGTTGCTTGCTTGTAACATGATCGATAATTAAGTCACAGTGTCTTTTGTATTTGCTGCGATTGAATTGAATCTGTGAGACAGCTAATATTTTCTTTCCCATCTTTTGGCGCAAATTTCGACCTTTATTGTGAAGAATCGAGGGGAGGAGGAACCGGGAGGAGGAGTAGGGGTAGAAGGAGGATTCTGTGGATGAGTAGCTTAAGGAGTGGGATTTCTGAATGTGGAATTGATCTCGGGGAGAATGAATTACTTCATAGAATATGGGACAGAGAGTTGTGGCACTCCATGGTCGCCAACGTCTCAGGATATGGCACGAGAGAGAGAGATTGTGAAGACGAGATGTCATGGACATCGTCAGCGTAACTCGGTGGTTATTGGGGTGATACCGGGGGAGTAGACGGCCCTCGTAACGGCCCACCCAACTGGATCTCTCTCGCTTTCTCCCTCCCTCTCTCACTCTCTCTTCCTCTCCCTTCTAGATCCAAGGACCGTCGCATCTTCCTGCCTGTTACAAGGGATTGCTACAATGTGTGATTTATTTGGCGCTCCCGTGCGTTATGTCATCGCCACTTCGGTCCACAGACGATTGGTCGCCATGCATAGAACAGCAACATCAAGGGTTTTCTCTCTCCGTCTCTCTCTCTCTCTCTCTCTCTCCCTCTCTCTCTCTCCCTCCATTAATTTGTTTCATCTAGTGGATAAGTCAGACAACGTGGGGTTAAAGGTACTATGTCCCTTTTGCAGCCAACCTCAGATTCTGTAGAATTTTGCAGGAATCATGAATATGTCATGTATGTCCTATCTGTGAAATTTAAACGTAAGCAGTGTCCTCATATTCAAATTATGCAAGGAAACCTGTTTACTTGCTAGACTTCACTGTCAGACACTATTGAGTGACTGACTGGCTTTTTTTCTTCTTTGGTAATAACATACATGAAAAGAGTTGTAAAGGGTACATGAGCATTTGTCTACATCAATAACCCACTTCTTGTGATTGCCAAGATTAAACTGATTGAATCTTTGCGCAGCATAAAACGTACCATTTGGTACAATTGTCTGAAAATCAAGACTATTACTTTTGGGCTCTATAGCCCTAAAGTCGATTTGAAAACTAATAGTCGTTATTTTCCCACTTGAAGACATTTTCAAGCCCCACCTTTTTTAAGGAAGTTCTAAATTAGTATTATCTTTCAAATGCAGTTGGAATTTAACTTTTTTCATTTTTTTGGCCTGCAAATGGTACATAGTACCTTTAAATGTGTATAGTTACATCAAATTTCAAATTTTTCTAATTACTTCATATTATTTATTGGATTTTTACTTCTATTTGTTTGCTCCATGCTATATCAAGTGAATCTGAAAATGAAACACCATGTATCTACCATTAATATATGTATTTAAACGATCAATCTTTCTTCTAAATTCAATGCCACTTTTAACCTTTAAATATAAGACTTCAGTACGCAATGAATGGAAGAAAATCTGAAAATTCTCATCTGGCCGGCTAGGCAAGTTACACAAAATGCATGTAGTCAATCGATTTACAAAGTGGTTATATATTGTTTGACTTTTAAGGTTGGAAGTTTGAATGTTTATTAGCAACATCGTGTACGCATGAGGAGGATTTTTCTTTAAAGGTGGCGTACAAATTAAGAATTAATGAAGGAGACATCACTTTTATCCATGAGTTTGTGTCTTTATAAAGTGAATTTGAATAGAAGGGACAGGGGGGATGTTGAGTTTATATCGGGCGAAGAAAAAACTGAGAGGACAAAGAGAAAATCCTCCAAAGAAGGAATTAACGAACGAAAAAAATCATATCTGCAAGAAATGGAAAGAAGAACAATTAGGGCGTAGGAAAAATATATATAAAAATGGAAATAAAAAAAAGGGGGAAACAAGAAGAATAATTGTTGCAAAAGAAGAGGATGAAATCAAGTTCACTTTCATTTTGCTCATCAAAACAATTCCAAGAAATATATATTATTCGGATTTTACACAAAAGACCATGGGAATATAGTTCACATTCTGGTTATTTTCAAACCAGAGAAATGTCACAAACACAACTTGGTTAGTACTGTTGACGTGTAGTCTTCAAATAACATCATGAAGCCTTTTCTTTTCTTCTTGCTTTAGAAGTTTAGGACTGACATATTTGGTTAAAAACATTGAGAGATTAAAAATGTATCATTTAGATCACAATCTGGGCCAACAACTATACTTTCTTTTTTTCCACACAGTTAAGAAAATGGGGTAGCTACATGGGGTAAAGGGGCGAGGGGAAGATGGGTGTGCTCTTTATAATCAAAGAGACACAAAATAGAAGAGAGGGTGGGAGAGAGAGAGAGAGAGAGAGAGAGAAGAAAAAAGAGATAATGAGAGAGGAAAGAAAAGGGAGAGAAAGAGTGCAAGGGAAACACAAAAGAGCAAGGTACACGGCCAATTTCCTCACCCTTCCCCATTCAAAGGCCAGGTTATCTAGTATTTCGTAAGACTGGTGACCCACCCCCCCCCCCCCCATCCCATACATGCACATATGCGACCAGAGCCCCCTTAATGGCTGGAACCACGTTAAACCACTGACTTCAGGCATTCTCCAAGTTTAAAGGGATAAATATTCTCCATTAATTATTTAGTAACCATTTTTTTTTTGTCTTGGATGGCGTAATCCTTACTCTTTTCAATACATTTCTTCTTCAATGTCTACATACGTAAATAATCATGTCATCGAACGTAAAGGGCGCATCAATCAGATGAGATCGTCATTTTTTTAGCTTTCGCATTCGTTTACATTTCAAGGAATTGATCCGAGTAAAAGTTTGAAATTTACTATTTAGTATCCGTTCGGAATTATATTTCTCACCGGTATGATTTTTTTTAAAATAACAGCCTTACAAATATGAATAAGCATAAGCGGTTACAGTATTGCTGTTACAGTTACAATGCAAAATAGAATGATAAACTTTTGTTAATGGGTAATATACGTGATAATCCATTCTATACAGATGTAGACGAGTCTAGAGGTAGGTAGAGGAGAGTGGTAGAGCAGAGATAAAAGGGTAGAAAAGGAGAAAAACAGACACAGAGAGAGACAAAGACAGAGACAGGGACAGACAGACAGAGACAGATAGACAGACAGAGAGAGACAGATCGACAGACCATGGACCTATACTACAAGTAGTAGGTCCATGGACAGACAGAGAAAGAGAGAGAGAGAGCGCGCGTAGTACAAGAGTCGCATGATGTGCACAATGTTGAGCTGCTTACACTGCCGTAAAGAGGATAAATTAATCTTCTATGTTCAGATAGGCATGTTAACGTCGTATCTTACTAGCAGATGATGAAAATTACAAAGAAGGAAAAAAATATTGCAATGAAAATGTTATACCAGCGTATCTGGATGAGAAGTCTTTATCATTCCTTTTGATGTCAGAATATCTGGTCTTCGTCATACATTAGTTGTTGAGTGGTGTGTTTAGAATTGGGAGCTTTAAGAAGGCGTCGAGAAGTCGAGAAGTGAAAATTCTCCCCTTGTCAAATGGAAGGTCATTGACATACTTAACTCGAAATGATGTCGTCTTGATTCTGGAAGAGAAAGATAAAGAAATGAGAAATAGAGACAGAAAAAAAACAGAGAGAGTCAGAGAAAGACAGAGAGACCGGGAGACAAAGAGAGAGAGAGAGAGATTATCAAATTGTATTATTAAGATGAGGGGGGGGGGGCTGAATGATTTGCAGGGTTTTCTTGTTTGACCTTGATGCTGAGAGGATTCCTTATAAAATACAGGGGAAAAAAGTTGAAACATTACTGAGAGATAATTTTTTCAGAAAAGACCGATTATTGCAACAACAACGAAACAATTTTTTTAAATATGGATATAGCGTAGAAAAACAAATCATTTCGGGGAAAGGAATTACAATGATATGAAACATTTAGGATAATTGCCCACACACTTTATCTATATACCTAAAGAAGTAGATTAGGTCTTGAATATCAAATGACTACCTGGGCAAATGCCCTGCATATTTAAAAATTAAAAAAAGCGTATTTAAACAAAAATATTAATATTCAAGTATCACAATTATGAAATATGTAAAAAAGGCCGTTACCGTATGGGATATCTCATATTGAATTTCACCACTCCATCCGTCTTGCTCATCAAAATGTGTTTATTGAAAGCAAGAAAACACCTGTCATGCCTGCCACCAACCAACCATCTTCCTATAATCCGAAAACAAATATTTGATTTAAAGATTGGTTAACTTTGTCTCAGATTCTGAAACAAAATCCTGGATTTAGCTCATGCTGCAATCGTAATTATAAACCTTTAGGTCAGCCAGGAACCCCATGACTTTTACAATCAGATCGCCTGTCTGATTATCAAGATATTTATGATTGGAAATCAAAATCAAATTTTGCGTTTTCCTAACAGTTTTCATAACACTATGGGGGAAACGAGTATAACCGGTCACTCAAAGATTTGTACTCTTTGAGGCACTTCTTGATCATTCTGAAGCGCATTTTTTAAGGCTTCAATATTACACCATATCAAAGACACTAATAACACGTAGGGCCGTGCATCTCAGATTTAAACTTGGTTTATTAAACGATGCCTTTAAAGTACCCTCTAAATGCGTAAGAGTGAAATTCACTCTTATGGAAGTCATAAATAGGATCGCTTTATTTGGGATTGGAATCCCACGTTGAATAGTGGAATCCACTTTATGAAATAAAAATCAAAAATCAAGGATACAACCTTTTCTGATAGGCGGATACCATGATTTTTTAGAGTGAATTCAACTCCAAAACAAACTGATTCCCTATAATCATGACTATCAAAAGAGCGGATTTTTACTTCTCTGCGATTACTTTCGTAAAGTGTTCAAAGACCTGTTTTCGTGTACTGGCGAAGCGTGTGTCCGGCCACTTTTATAAATTTACGAATTTATAAGATGGCAAAAGTCGAGCTAAACTTGTTTGAATTTGATTTTCAACAAATTAACAGTGCGGAAAGATTATTGGTTTAAGAAAAGAAAAAAAAAAACATAAATGAGACGTAAAAGTTATCACCTATTGTATTTTATTCACATGAAATTATTTGTTTGGCTTTTTAAAAAAAGACCTGGAATATGATCATTCCATTGATGAATAATAAAATGCACACTGCCATACATCTCAATGCATTTTAAGCTTCGGTATGTCTTTTCTGCTCATCACACATGCACATATTAATCACATTAAATGAATTAGGCTCATTTATGTTTGTTTTCTCTTCTTTTGTTTCACTGTTAGCGAGAGAATGGTAAATGAAATGTTTTAACATAATTGTGACGTCACCTCTTTTGGAAGATTCGTGTGAATTAATTTATAATTTTACTTCTTGAATCGGTGGCAGTTTATTTCTTCCGTTGATACAGGTGTACATTGTTGTGAATATATGCTACGAGGGGGGGGGGGCGTAGAGGAATGAAGAAGGGGCTTGAAGAGGCAGGGTTTTCGCGCTACCTCTGATCCCACTTTAAGTCACCCCTGATAGCAAAAGCTCGTATAATTTTTCTAAAACGTGTAAACATGTCGTGGTAATTGCCGCGGAGTTGATATACAGCAGATTCTCCCCTCGCGGCGTCCCACGAGATAGCGGGAGACTGAGATAGCTTCGTTGCCTTGGTGGCTGCGCTCCTCTCGCTCGCCCGATATCTAGGAAATAAACCCGGGTCAAGTATTACTGATAACTATCGGAGGAAAGTTTGTGTTTTGTATTAGCGCGCTAAGTTGTAAAGAGACTGTTATGTTGATGGCTGAAAGCGGATGAGAGTTTGAAAGGGAGATGATGTAGATCGAGACGCGGAAGCGAATATGTTGGAAGCCGGTTTGAGGGGGAAAGGGGGGGGGGGGCTGTTTCCGAAACATAAGCATGCAGAGCTATCGATGGTGGATAGGAGCGTAATTACGCTAAGGCTATGCGGCGTTTCCTTCCATTTTTCTTTTTTACCACAAAATGTTTTTTTAAGAAAAACGAAAACAGACGCCCTTGTCTGAAATTCCTCCCCCCTCCTCCCCCCCCCCCCCTCTCCTGCCTCAACATTCTATTCATCCCATACATGGTGAAAAAAGGAGAGGAAGTCAGACTCACAATAAACGTGTTTCATCAAGGTATATACAAAATAAGTACAGTTTAAGACATCAAAGATTTAGTTAAAACATGCAATACAAATTAAAAACTAAGAGAGCCCATTGCGCCACATTGCGCCCAGAAAGGTTGCCCGAGAAAAGATGATTTAAATGTGTTCCCCCTATAATGTACCAAATATGTTATCCCTCCGCGTACCCTCCCCCTTAAAAAAACAAATACAGACCCCCCCCCCCCCCCCTCCCCCATCCCCTCCTCCCCCTTTCCTTTTGATCAGTAGGTTCCACCGTCTAATAGTGGGGGTACGGCAACGACGAAAAGCAAATGCGGCGCCGCTCTGGTGCGCTCTTTAGAGATAGGCAAGGAGATCCCAGTCTTCAAGAGGACAGGAACGATTTACGAAAAGCGAGTTGACATTATCTCATCCTCTCGCTCATCATCAAAGTCTTTTAATGAGTTGAAGTTTATACAACCTTTCATTAACCATCATAACTTGGGCTTTGTCATGTTTGTCCTCAGCCATAGGGATGTGTTCACACTTTCTTATCTTCTCTAATAAATGCCCGTTGTGTTCAAGGCGTCATTTCCCTTGCGCTAATACCAACCTTGCGCCATTATCTCATCCGTTCGCTCATTGATCATGCTAATAATGAGATGAAGTCTACATAAAACCTGTTACTAACTTGCATTACTGTGGCTATGACCTCAGCCACAGAGGGAGTGTTCCAAATTATGCAGTTAAATTATATATCAACAGTTATATGGAAAATGCCCGTTGCACACGAGGCGTGTAGTTTAGATTTCAGAGCTATTACCTGCGCTAAGCGGGCCTGTGACGTCAATAAGCACAAACGTTGATTAATACAAGCATTGCTCGTTTTGCATTCGCTTTTTAAACAATATCATTCTCAAACGACGCGAGAAATGACACACCAGTTACTGACGCAGTCCTACGTACATGTACGTCAGATGAATCCAATTCTGGCTAGTGAAGTGTCGATATAAGCTGATTTTCAATATTTTTGCAATTATCTCTGAATTCGGGTTTGCCCGTACTGTGGGTTGGGATTCCTTCTCGATCCTTCCCTTCCACCCCCCCCCCCCCTCTCTCTCTCTCTCTCTCTCTCTCTCTCTCTCTCTCTCTCACACTCTCTCTCTCTCACACTCTCTCTCTCTACTTTCTCTCTCTCTCTCTCTCTCTCTCTACTCTCTCTCTCTTTGTTTGTCTCTCTCTCTTTTATTTTCTCTCTCATATCTTCCTCTTCCTCTCTCTCTATCTTCGTTTCTCGTTATTTCTCACTGTCTCTGTCTCTGTCTCTATGTCCCTCCGGCTGGGATGAGTTTCTGGGGTGGGGGTGCAAGGGATCAGGGTATTATGTACTAAATGTTGAAAATCTTTTTACTATGTATATTTGCGCATTGTGTCGATGTCATGTTATGTTTTTCCAATTTCTAACCGATTTTGAATGTCATTATTTCCTATTTCAATGTCATGCTTTTGATGTCTTTTTATACATGATTTTAATGTAAACGCAATATGTTAAATCCCACAATGAATTTCCATGTTATTATTGGACGAAATAAAATTGAATTGAATTGAATTGAATTCATTGTTCCCCTCCTTCAATCATATATATAGTTTCTTTTGTAAATCCTGTCACCCTCTTTTTCTTTTTTCACATGCTCTGTAATGCTACCTATAAATCCGGCATTGTGTAGTTCTTATTCGCTCAAAAAACATTACATTATAAGCGGAAGCGAGCCTCATAAAGAAAATCATAACTTCGTGTACGGCACACGCGTCATACTAACCAAAATACTGATAACATAAAAGCCACAGTCTGTCTTCATCGTTGCTTGCTATTGTGATGTCTGAGTCTTCCTGATCGTATAATTTGACGATTTATATTTGTTTTCAATCTTAAGGGGTAAGTTTTAGTATCATAAAGTATTTCAGTTTGAAGGGTCTTATCATCTTGTTTGTAACGAAGCGACTACATTGTTTGGATTTCAAAGATATGGTTTTTGAAGCACTTCATCACGGAGCGATGGATTTTCATTACCTATCGAGTACTGACATATTTGAAGGGGCAAGGGGAAGGGCAGTTTGCCCCCTGAGAAATGTTTCGACCAAGAAACCAATATTAACCGAGTTTTCAGATAAGTATAGGATATTATTGCAAGATAAATCAACATGGCATTGCTGTTTAAGCCTCTTTTGTTTGTCTGCTCCTTCTTGTTGCCCTTTTTAAGGAATGCTTGTTTAGTCGTTTGTTTATTATTTGTATTTGTTTTAATACCTCTCGACCTGATGCTTTCCGATGGTGCATAGGGCGGATGGCGGATAGAACGACCAGTACGTACATGTAGGACCGATTGGCTGCATAATATAGGCCTACATTGGACCTAGTTAGTAGGCTGTAAAGGCAAAAATATCACAGCTACGTGTTGTACCAATTTCAATATCAAGTCAAAATTTGGAGAGCTGGACTGCGTCTCACGAAACCGCCATAAGTGCAAGTTGAGCGACATCCCATTGAAACGCGTGTATAGTTTAACACGCGTTTCAATGGGATGTCGCTCAAATTGTACTTATGATGGTTTCGTGAGACGCAACCCTGAGGTATTTGTTTCAAGTTCATCATGACTATGCCGGTGATGGCATGGTGTTCGAGTCCCAGCCCGGCTGCGAAATTTGTATTCCCAAACAGGTTTGCAATTTCTTATATTTCCGTTCTTCTCAATGGCTGATATGTTCTACGTCATTATCAGCTTGGAAAGAGGTCACAAACAATTAGACTCTGTTTTTAGTATTGCTTTGCCTCACTATTTATAAAGGCAAAAAAACGGATTAAACTGTGACTTGAACCCACTACTCTAAGATTGTATTACGCTGACCTTACCGATTGAGCCAACGATGGGTTGATGAAAAGTGATACTGCATGATTTCTCTAGCTCTATCACTCACTCTAACGGTTACGTCATTGCTAATGATGTAACATATCAGCCAATCAGATGACCGGAAATATTAGCATTGGCAAACCTGTTGGGAAGAACAAAATTAGCAGCCCGGCTAGCAGTAGATGGCAGGTTCAAATCCCGCTGGGTCTCTGCATGGTCATTATTCAGTGGATGCAAGCCGAAATATCTTTACAAATTGAAATTACACACACCAGAGAGCCTAACATTCACAGCTAGCAATTTCATTCTGTTTATTTGCATATTTCAAAGCCATTTCCTTGCAAACACTCGTATTTACAGAACGCGAAACAAATCGACGGGATCAAGATTTGAATTCAATAACATAGCCCAAGAATGTCGGCGCATTTCATGGAGTCTGAAAATTTGCCAGCCTATCAATGTCTAAGTCAACACGTGAAATTCTGTCAACAAATTGTTCTTAGGACTGAAAGTTGGGATACTTTTTTTTATGGAAATCGTAGACATAAAAGAGACCCGAGTTTGTTTTAGCCCGCTATTATTATCAAGTCTATTTACTCGAAGGGTTAATTTACGATCTGAATCTCTCGACCGAGCTCGGCAGCTTTCATCATTATTTTCTCCCCCTTCTCTCTTTTTCTCTCTCTCTCTCTATCATTACTTTTTTTTTCAATTTCTGCCTCTTCCTGTAGCTTCCCTCAACTCTCCATATTTCTTTCTATCAAATTCCTTTTAGTTGTCTTTCTTTTGTTCTTTTAAAGTCTTAACGAGCTAATTGTCTCTCTGGGAGCGGACATGTGCAGAATTTGATGCACGTTGTTGATGGTCCATTATTTAATTTATACTGGGAATCTCGCTCAACAAGCCTAGCTTTTCTGAGATTCCCGTTTTTCCCCTCTCAGTTAAATCAAGCAATATAAAATATTTGGTCTTATTCTCAAACTTAGATGTACTCCGTAAACTTATTTGATTACGAACATACTTGTCAGTATTTCGTTTCTTGTATAATTCATTTGTTCTATTATATATTGTATTATTATATGGTTTACATAATTATGTCATTTAATTTGTGGATATTTGAGTGGAAACTAAATGAAATCAAATCGAAATCAAATCAGATAGTTTTATTATAAAGAAGTAAGTAAAACTAGTTCGAAATTCAAGCTTTTCAGGAGAAATTCAAAGCGTGAAAACACCTCTCTGGTGCATGCGAAAGAATCCGCAGAACGGTCCCACGTGTTGCTTTATGTGTGCTCCGAATTATACAAAAAAACCTGGATGAACATTTAAAAAAAACCTTGATTACTACTTATGGAGTATTATACTTATCAGGGGGCAATACACATGTATCAGTTATAACGTAACACCACCATTAGATAATGGCATAGAGAAGTCTTAAATTATGGACAAAAGAGGGCGTCTTTCGTTAATATGTCAATCACATAAAGTATGTATTCATGGCGAAGAATCGGTTGGAACACACCATCGCGAATTTCACATAGCATTTGAGTGACACCTTGTTTTCACCATTTTAACGATTTTATAAGGAGAGTTATTCATTATCTATTATCTCACAAAGCGAAAAACAAATAGTTTTAGCTCTATATAATTCGCGATATCCTATGAACTTGGGTTCTGCATTTAAGGGACCTGCAAATGGTCCCTCTAATGCTATCGGTCCCTCAAAGTGTGTGTGTATTCCATAGAGATATATATAATAATAATGTTTATTATATAGATCTCTATGGTGTATTCGTGTTCTGGTCACTCGGGTGCCTGGAGCAAACATGCACGCGCACACACAGGCGCGCGCGCACAAACACTCCCCGGAAAAAGAGAGAGAGAGAGAGAGAAAGAGAAAGAAAGAGAGAGTGGGGTGGGGTGGGGTGGGAGAGCAAAAATCCTATTCCGCCTGTCAGCCCCCCCCCCCCCCGCCCCCATCCCATTTTTGGGTTATAGAATATAGATATATAAATATATTTGGATAGATATATATATATATATAGAAAGGTACAAGGGTAATTGAATTGTGACATGTTGACTGTAAGTAGACCGGTTTACTCACATATTCAAAAGGTTGTTATTGGCAGCCTGAAAACTTTCACATGGCTTGCCCGACATAGCGACAAGTCATGTAAGCATACTGGACTCCAAGTATTGTAGTTTATTCATTTAGAACAGATTAATGAATAGCTCGTCACAAGGATTTGAGATGTTTGTCCAATCATGCTAAATTTCAACTCAAATCAAATTTAATGCAAAAATCCATGTTACAAATTATTTCATTCACATGTTACAAATAAATGTATTTCAATAGTCAGTATGTGAATTGCATATTGTTGCTAGGTATACTAAGTACCGTTTAGCTCTGTTTTTATTTTATTTTTTGTTATTATTCAGGTCGTATAAACATTATTGGTTTTCCTACTTAACAACAAGTGAATGAAATAATTTGTAACGAGGCATTTAACAAAGATGTGTGCATTAAATTTAATTTCTTTGTCCGTCATATTCATAGTGTCTACACAACTGCAGTGAATAATTAAAAGATTTATAAAAAACGTACCTCAAATTTGATCATTCCAGACCGTCTTACCAGAATAGCGCCAGCTATAAACGGTGATTTTTATTTTTTACATTGCACCAACGATAATATGTTCGCATACCTCATCTCCATGTACGTTTTCTTTCACATGGAGATCAATTTTCATCAGACACACAACCACCAACACACGCACACAAACATGCAATATTAGGATTCATGGGCGTAGAAGAAATGCTAGATGTCCGTACGACCCCCCCCCCCCCTCCCCCACCCTCCACCAAATAATAATTAAACAATAATAAAGACATTAAAATAAATAAATGAATAAAATAAATATATTCACATATGTCTTGGTCAGAGTTGGTAAACCACTGCAGTATAAACATGTTTTACCGAGGCGTAATGCCCCAGTCACACTAACGAGACCAACGTCATATCGTACAGAATAATACATTGCTCTGATTAGTCAAGAATCGGACGAATTAGGAGTAAGGGTGTAGTCGGATTGGCGGTGTAACTGAAAATATTAAGGGTACAACTTTTAAACCATAGACCCTATCATAATTATGGTTGAACCATGGTAATGTGCAAATCTGCACCCTATAAAGGAATCGCTGACGTTGCACCATCAAAGGTACAACGTTGTTGTTGCTCTTTTATTTAATATTTTGTGTGTGCTGGAACGTTCTGGAAAATTGCAAGACTTTAGATAAGCATTTAAATAGAAAAAAAAATGAATGGGTGCCTGTCTACTGCCATGATTATGTTGGTACAAAATTGTGATGAACAATGTGGGTATATGATTCATCGTTATACTGATACTATGATCTTTAACGCTTTTGTTCCTTACAACCAGATGACATAATAACTGTTATCTATCATCGTTTATTTATTTATTTTTGCAATAGCTATAGAGCATCGACGCAAGTCCGAAATTTCATAACTTTACCGGAGGCATTTACAGTATTAAAATACAATGCCAAACCTATGTTGAGTGGATATCATTGGCTGTTTCGGTTTCTGCTCTCTCCGTGATTCCAAGTTTACGGGAAAGGAAGTGTCTAGTATTCATTGTTGTTTTAAACGGTAAGTTTAAATATTGTACCATTCGTGAATTTGAAAGAATTTTTAGATTGTTACATGAAACGGTTTAAATGGGTAGACAATAACCAATGCCGGCAATACTATATAATATATACACGTATATTATGAGGTAAAATATAATGTTTCTTGATATTTACGGAATATTTCTGTTGATTCAGATAGATTTTGCCACTATTAACGCGGGTATTTTTCCTTTTCTTTTTTTAACAGCTCAATAACCTCAATAACATCGTTTCTGTAGTAGCCTGAGTAGTGGATAGTACACAAGTAAAATACTGGATCGTCAGAAGCTCCTGTTAAACTGGCACAATATGTTAAATTTGTTGAAGTTCATTGATTGTAATGTTTTTTTCTTCTCCACCCTCCTTTAATCGGTCAGGGGAGTGATTACGATCTCGCTATTGAATCGGAATTTGCCTTTGGTGACCAAATCCTACCTTAGTTCCAAATAACCCCCCCCCCCCCCCCTCTTTTTTTTCTCAGTCAAATCCTGTGCAATGTACAACGTCGTGATGATGATGGCGCCCTATAAGGTAGCGAATATGACTATGTTGGGTGATTTTCTGTTAGGAGAAATTAACAAAAAAACTTCTAAAGAAGTTAGATATTAGATTATGTAAATGTGTGTTCAGGATTTATCATTACTCATTTCTGGTAATGCTATCATCACTTAACAACTTTTGATTGATGAAAGTGATTTTTTTTTTATTCGAGTAAATCGGCATTCGTCGGTGTAAAATTGTTTGTATCATTAGTTTGTAGTGTACAACATTATAATGATTATTAAGGTATTTCTAATTAACTTGAAAGTTATGTTATACATATCTTTCTAAGAATAAAAAGCAAATGGTTAATTTTTAATCAATCCCGAAGCAAGGTGCGATATTTATTCATATATACCACATAGTATAATGATGTCCATGATCATGATGATAATAATTATAGCAATAATATTAATAATGATAATATTAATAATAATAATAATGATAATAACAATAATGATAATAATAAGCATGAGAATAATTAAGATGATAATGATAACAATTACAATGGTGATAATAAAAATAACAATGACAGTAATAAAGATGACCGTAATACTAAGGAGAAGGAGAAGAAGAAGAGGAATGCATAATATATACCAACACACCAACAATAATAGTATTCATACTAATAATCATTACAAAATGACAAATTTTGACCTGCGCATACGCACATCGGGGTATAGAAACCTTTTATTTTCAAAATGAAAATAATGATAATCCAATGGGCATATTATCCCTTTAGGTGGTGAACCACAAATCGACCTTTCATCCTGACATTGCAACCCGGCCTTCCTCTTCATCAATCAAATCATAGATTCTTTTTTTTTCCTTATAGGTACATTCATCTTTTCAACTCATTTATTTGGTCAAATCCCATACCCTCGTACCAGGTTTGTGTACAACACAACGTCACAATCGGATTAAACACGTACCTGTATTTGATTAGAGAGCCGTGCTTCTCAGTATAGTAGATAGAGAATGGTTGAATAAAGAAAGAAGCATCCATGTTTGTGACGTCAAAGAAAGTGTAATGACGCCATCTCGCGGCGGTTGGAGACAACATGTGACAACATAAGATGAACTTGTCTCTCCACTTTTGTCCGTACGGCATTACCCCCCTCCAGGGGACAACCTGCGTTACACAAAGAAACAACAATTCTTAATAAATCTGTCAATTACTCTTTCTTGCTGGGGTGATGCTCAAAGATTGCTATGAATTCACATGTACTCCGCCTAACGACATCATCTTGTCATAAAATTAATCTCTATACTCGGGGAAAATGGCCCTTGTTTCGATTTTCATGATTTCTTTTTTTCTTCCGTCACGTCGTATAGCTTTAGAGGGGCATTGTTGCATTCATCAAAGGCTTCAGGGAGATTTGTAAAGAGAAGTTTTCCACGACTCGGCTGGAAGGTAAATTACTTCGCTAGGGACTTGTAGGGATGAAGAGTAATTTGCCATCAATCTGGAAAAGAGCGGGAATGAATTGCGTTTGGCGGGCGATAATTTGTATCCCCCTTTTTTCACCGTTAGTGGTTGTCAGTATCGCCGTCTGTCTGATGTATTGAACGAATGTGAACTATGTGTGATATCCCGAGGGATACCCGACATTACAACAATGAGACACCTCTCAATAGATAATCTTTTCTATTTGTCTTTATTTTCTGTTTTCCACTTGTTTTCTGTCTCTGTCAGTCTGCCTCCCCTCTCTCCCCTCCCTCTCCCCCTCTCTCTCTCTCTCTCTCTTCTATTTTGCTCACACATTAAGCCGTGAGGATGCTGATAGAAATAAACGGACATACCTCTTCATTTTTTAGAATGAAAAACGAATCTTTACTTCATGTATGGAACTGACAATTAAGTTGGTCTTGTTTCTCTTGATATGCTGTAAAGGGTCATTTAAAAGCTGGAAAATGAAATAAGAACGCATAAATTATGTTTGGTTGATAGAAAGAAAAAGAACTTCAAAGGGTTCATATAAGATATTAACTTCATGCTTGTCTGCCCACAGTGTTTCTTATTAATTATGACACATGTCAATAAAACTGACTTTAATGCAAAATTATCGTTCATAAACCTGTTTTGGCATTGCTTTGTATCTCTATCTTTGAATAAAAACAAAAGTTTCAATTAAATACTTTCAATGTTTCGTGGTGCAATCGCAAGCCTACTGTATATACCTTTCGTTTGGTTTAATAGCCTTTGACTGGAGTTCAAACAAGGACTTTGTTGGCTTACGAATAGTGGGCATGGCCTAGGCCAATATCTATTCATAAGCTTTGACACCATTTCTTTTTAATCATGAGATGCTTATAGCCAGGATATCATTTCAATGTTGATATAACATAATGATATGAAACTTTTAATGCCGACATCTATATAAATGAATATGCTATATTTTAATCGTTGATTCAAACTTGTTGAAAGAGGCGTCAGTTTACTATATCTCAAGTTCTGTGCGTATAGGAGGGATGTATGAAGACAATAAAGACCGACTGAACTTCTGTTTCGATCCAACGTCCGAGCTTGTGCATATAGGAAGCTTTATGAATGCTTAACTTTGAGGGGGTGGAGTTTCCTTAGCCAGGCAATTCTAGCAACGCACAGAAGGAAGAAATAAAACAAAACGTACATCCCAAAACGATTTTGCTTCGAGCAAGATTCGGAAGATCCATATTTCTCTTAATGCGATGACACGAGTTCTCCATCCAATTTTGAGCAGTTTATATCGGTCTCTAATGCAAAATTTGCGTGGCGCATGCATGCCCACCTACAACACAGAAGCACCGCTGCTGACATAGCCCGCGGGCTAGGCGCAACCATAGCCCGTCCATCCAGACTCCATTATTCCATACTATCTTTACGCCGTAGCATCTCATCCCCTTGCGCGCTCGCTCCAAAGGCGATTCCACATCTCGGGCTCCAAGTCGAGAGATGAAGAAGGGGACAAATGGAAGAAGACGAAACAGCAGTTCCAATTCAATGCTAAACCACAAATTAGAATTGCCCTTTTGTCCATTTATTGGGAACTTACTTTTCCTATTTTCTCTGAATGATCTGGGGATGGGTTCCGTGTAATAATCTTGTGGGCATCCCGAAGAACTTTTACAAGATAATTGGGCTTGATTGAGTTGACATGATTAGAATCAGACCATGTCTTTCAGCATATGGACTCGGAACTCATTGGTTCCATGTCAGTGCTTTCAATCGTGTATTCCGCACAGGATTTCAAATACTTCTAATTCTTCGGACACAGTGGGTACATTGCACATTTTGTACTGCAGGACTATTTTAAAACTAGAACAAAACAAGAAACAATTGTGTATACAACAACAAATGGATTGAAATAAACGTTATCAAAATTCTTTCTCTTCTTGATTTGTAAATCGTAAGGACGTATATTTCATTCCAATAAAATATTTTCGTATGCATGGTTATAGCGAAAAGTTTATAGGCTTAGGAGAGAACTTTGAGACGAGAATTCTTTCCATGTTTGGTTTCTATGAAAGAACTTTCCATAAGAAGCAAGGGTTGATATCCGTTCATCCATATTTCGCTGAGTGAATAAGTGAAATATGATAATAATAGAATACTGAATATTCACTTCCTATACGACTACTCTCAAGAAAAAGTGTTTCCTTGGTGACACATCAGTAAAAGAATGGGAAATGTGACAGAGCATGTTCTGTATTAAACAAGAGAACCGCATACCATAGTTTCAAGGAGTATAGAGTGTTTGAACAAGCTCCGAACAACAAACAGTTGATCACCGAAACATATCATACTTTGTTCATGTTTACATACTAAAATGAAATCCTTTTGTTATACATTTACAGCCACTGTTTATGTTTCTAGTACGCCTGGAGCATTCACTTTATTTAGCCTTATAGGCTTAAAATTACGGAGACACCATTTTCCATACATGTTTTATACTGTTTTTACACGTATTCTTTTATATTTCATTGTATATTGTGCCAATTTACATTTAACTTGTATATTTAGCTGTAATGATATATACATGTAACTGTTGTGTTGTGTATCTTTGTATGAAATGTGATGATGAAGGAAATACATTTCACGTCCTTTCAACTACAACAGGTGGTGTGAAACAAGTGGCAGACTAATTAACTGTACAACTTTAATCTGGTCGCGCGCGTTGAATCGATTGGCTTTATGCTAACGAAATGGCGACATTGATTATATTGATCGTTTATCCTTCATTGCGCGTGCGCAGATCAATATGATTTGTTTTCTGAATACGATGAGTGGCAATATGCACATTGACTGGCTATATAGCTACATGACTGTATAGGTGACTTGAAAAATGACTGGTAGCTCTTTGTTTGGTATCGGTACGAAGGAGAACAAGACTTAGTATTAATAAACGTATATATTCGTTTTGGTTAAATAGTAATATAGAATATATTATTAATGAGTTTACCTGATAATGTTTGGACGGATCACTTTTGTCTTCCTTTTGCGTTATTCATCATCTTTTAAAAGCACACATTGAAACAATTATGAAATTATGGATGAATACTGTGTTACTAGATGTGAGCATTGTCTTACTTGTCACAGGCAAATGTATATGATGGTTGTTGGTCATATTTACCAAAGTCTCTATGTTATTTGATTATAATAAAAAGAAAAGCAGAGAGAGAGAGAGGGGGAGAGAGAGAGAGAGAGAGAGGAGGGAGTAGCCTTCTTTTCTACCACACCCTCTCTCTTTTCTCCTTCTTACTCTCTCTGTCTCTCTCTCCATCCTTCTCTCTCTCTCTCTCTCTCTCTGTCTATCCATTTCATTTCCACCACCTCCTTATCTCTCTCTCTCTCTTTCTAACCCCTTCACCCTTTTTGTTCCCCCCCCCTCTCTCTCTCTCTCAATTTCTCTCTCATTCTGATGTTTTTCCCCCTCTACTCCTTCCTCTCATTTTACCCCACTCCATCCCATTAAACCCACTCCTACATAATAGGTATTGTTGTCTCATACGCCCCATATTCTCTTCCAATCCCCCTCTTTCTCACCCTTTCTCCGTCTTCCGCTCTCTCTCTCTCTCTCTCTCTCTCTCTCTCTCTGTCCCTCTCTCTCTCTCTCTCTCTCTCTCTCTCTCCCTCCCTCCCTCCACCCTCTCTCTCTCTCTCTCTTTCTCTCTTTCTCCTTCTCCCCCTCTCTCTCTCCCTTTCTCTTCCTCGTTATCATTATCTCAAATAATCTACACCTTTTCCAAGTTTGTTTGCTGTTAAGCTAGGTGTCGCATCTTTATGTCAAATCTCTAACAGAAGGTAAAAGTGGATTAACAGTGTAACGACAAACAACAATGGAGGAAGTCAACAGGGGGCGTGTGATCCACGCGTCAGCGTCCAGAATAGATCTATTGTTACAAAGAAGATAGAGCTCTGGTATAACGGCGAGACTTTTCCCCGCCCCCCCCCCCCCCCCACTCATGGGTCGGAATGACCGCATGCGTGTTACCAAAATGTCCGGCAAAGGGGTACTTTTCGTGCGACAAAGTCCGGCCCGAGAATTGTAAAAAAAAGGGGTGTATTTGACTTTTCACCCGGAGATTTCTTTAAAAAAGGGGGTGATTTTTTTTCTTTCTCTAATCTCTTTGGACTGCTGAGAAATTATTCCGAATTTAGGGGGGTACATTGAGCATTTTTCCGGATTTAGGGGGGTCTCCAAGGCAGGAAAACCCCGCTAAACCCCGCGAAAGGGGGGTTCGGAAATGTTGGCAGTCCTCAGATAGGGGTGCTTTCAAAAAGAGGGAACAAGCATAATTATGCGTACCCTAAATAACACTGAGTGGGGGGGCCGGGGACTTTTCATGTCAGTTTCGAAGAATATCACAGAGGTAAACAAACAAAAAGGCGTCCCTTTAGAAGGGTTGCTCTTCGAATGCACTCTTACATCATTGTACATGTCTCATAAGAAATGTGATTAATTTTTTGGTAAGTTAGAGCCAATTTTTTGGATTTTGATGATGCCAAAAAAACTATAATAATTTTACTGTGTCTATACAACATAATCAAGCTTTTGAAATAACCTCCGGACAGTTACTTTCACACTGAAATTGCATGGCAGAATGCTCGACCGTATCTTTCAAAGATTAGATAACGGTAATGAAAGAAGTAAGTGTAATTAGTGGGTAATGAATTGATAAATAAAGTGAAATTATGACGTCTTTTGTTTGGTTTGCTGGGTCAGTGCAAAACAACAAAATTGGCGAATTATATATGTATCATTGAAACTTTAAAAGTAGAATGTATTTAAGAATAAAATCGTGTACTTGTTAAGCAAAACGAATTAACATATTTGTTCTGCCAGAAAATTGATTTTGAACGACAATGGCTTTAATTCTGTTTATATCCCAAAGAAACAACAATGTGCTGATAGATTATTATTGTATCGAATCATCAAAATAACTCACGAGTACAAATACATATCAGGGTATTCAAATTATATTTTACGCTCTTTTTAAGTTAACGAAATTTTGCGTAACATAAATAAAATGCAAATTACTGAGGACGACCACAGGTACCCAAACGATGATAATACTCATGAAATTTAACCATTGTTTAAATAGACGATATTAAAGAAGACAATTACTTGTGGTATCATGAGTATGTTACGAAAATGAATGTTAGAACCGTTATACAAACAAACCAAAATACGATTAGTTAGTCAAAATTAGCTACATAGTAACTTGAAGATGATATAATTTAGGAAAATAATACTATGAGGCGAACTTATATCTACAAAAATCAATGGCGCGCTATATATAATGTACTTTCAAATTAAGAAGTTTTTTTTCTTCCTGCAACACCATCAAACTTTCTCTGGAACGTCGACGGCGCGTGGTCGGAAGGGCACAAACGAAACGGCGAGATGGAACGAAGATGAAGAGGGGGTAATTTGTGAAAAATTGGCAAATCAAAGTTTAGCAAAATACAGATGAATGGGGTAATGTGATTTGAATAATTTCATTTCTAACATGCCGAAGATATCGTGTTTGAAACGGCACTTTGGGGTTAAAGAAACTGCGGTTTATTTTGACCACAAAGGCCGGGCTTCGGGGTAGGGGGTACAAAATGGAGGAGGAGGAATCGGATAAAGATGTAATGAGGACAAATTGTGAGGTTTCCAATCCGACTCGAGAGGAGGAGGAAGAGGAGAACAGAATTTAAATGAGAGATAGAGACCAAAAAGATCGCTCGCGGCATTTCTTGTAATCTGGACAGTAAAACGGGATAGGACGAAGCAACAAATTTAATCAGAACGAATCATATTAAATAATTATCTTACAGAAACATACGGGATTTCTCTTACTCCGTAGTTGCATTTCTTTGTTTCGAGAATGACAAAGGGTTATCTTTCAATTTTTTAACGTAAATCTGGGGGACTGGTGTACTCTATAATCAAAATAATTGAAGGAATTGTAAAATCGGTTAGGTTTTGAGAGCGTATATCATCTTTCGTTATAAACTAAGTGGTCATTACACGTTATATGATTTGCATGTTATTGAAATACGAGTTCGATACAAGATAATGAAGAAAATGCTAAAGACTCAATTTCGTGATGATAATGTATTCAAGCAAAAGATTCGTGTACTTTCTGCCAAATTAAAGAATTTGAAATGTTTTTATGTACTGGTTTGAGTATAAAAGTTAATATAAGAGTCATACATTTTTACGTTATCATGCGCTGTTCGCTTTAGGAATTCGGATCTCTCTTTTTTTTTTCCTCTTTCTCTCTCTCTCTCCCTCTCTCTCTTGATAAAGTCGAGCAGCTAGGTGGTGTCTTTTATATTTCTTATATTTAAACGTAAACTTACACTAAAATATCAAAGATTAACCAAAAAAAAAAGTTCTATAAAGTTTCTCCTAACGATCGACAATTCAAGATTAGTGGCATCTAGCTGTACAAGGGTACCGATTTTATTCCAATCAATACTTGATCTTGGCCCTGTTTCATAATAACTTTCAAGTCCCGTCAATCAGTTCAACTGGTTCCCGAGCACACCGAAGAGATAGAACTGCGGACCTGTCGATCAAAACCAGTACAACAACAACATAGTAAAAGCAAGAAAGTGACAATGTTTGAGGTGTTGGTACTCAGCCCAGATCGTGTTTCATCGAGGAACTGGGCATCGACCAGCGTCTTATTTGATGACCGACTCTCTCTCGTCATCACAGCTGATCACCCGATACCGTCCCGTGAGAGGGAGGGGGGATTTTTTAGGAGATGCAAGAGCACGGGTTAAACGAAAAGTGCAGAGTGGTTGGAAGAGGTACAATGTACGTGTACGTCAATGCCACAGCGTTAACAAGAAATAATTGTATAGATACATTAGGAACGAAGGTCTATACATAGATAAGAGAGAGAGATAGAGAGAGAGGGAGGGGGTTAATGAGGAAGAAAAGCGAGAAAGAGTGGGTCTGAAAGAAAATATTGGTCTTGTATCATGTTTATGATTATTTTGAAGGAAGCACGAGGTTAAGCAACATGATGTTTATTTGTCGTTTGTTCTTAAACATTGTAAACCTGTATCACGATTACAAAGACTATTGCAAAAGAAATGACCTAAACGGGCAATCTCAAACGCATAACGAAACAGGCAAACGTTATAATTATTTTGACATAATTAGCCGATTGGCATATTGACACATTATTGACAATGAACAGAACAGCACCGTGTGAAATACAGTCCGACCTAGGAGTAAGAAGTCGGGTGTACTGACTAATATTAGTATGCTTAATTTGAAGGTGTTTCAGAAATTGGTTTTTGCTGCCATTTAGGTTGATTATCATAATATCACAAGGAGGCTTGCGTCTCTTACACAACTTACCCACATACAGGGATTGGGGTGCAGCCCCAACCCGCCCCCCCCCCCCGCCCCGTCCCCTCCTCTCCGATTCGTACGCTTATAATTATGGTCAAAATTCGCTTTTGAAGTAGTCAGCTCCATATCTTGAAGACAACAAAAGCAATATCTCTAGATCTCGAAAAGAGTGTTTGAGATGCAAAATGCAAGGTTGTGTCTAAAGGATGAAGGGAGGGTGGAAGCAACAATGCGCCGGTAAAATCAAATTAATATAGCAGAACTTATCCTCAAGTTCATTATCGAGCTCACAAGACAAAACACCTCAATTCCATCAAGCAATTTACCCGGATTGCTGCTAAAACCGTGCGTAAGACGGATGAACCATGAATGAATGAATCATTTCTAAATCGCGTCATATTTTACCTAATTTATCAGTTTATCCCCGTAAGTGGAGGGCCAAAGCCCCGTATCTTAAGCCCACCTGAGGCCATACGACCGGGAGTCTATCGGGGAGCTAGTCGTGTGAGTCACCCCCATCTTCTTCTCTCCGCACTTCCATTCTTTGTTTACAAGTCCATTGTTCTTTTTCCTTCACTCTGCCCCTTCACGCACCTTTTTAAAGCAAGATGAGGGACCCGTTTCACAAAGCCTTTTATCAATGACAAATGACAAAAAGTAATGACAAATCTGCTGATAACCAATCAGAAGCAAGGATTTCACTAGCTCATAACAACGACAAAAATTTGTCACTGATGACAAGTTTTGTGAAATGGGGCTCAGGTTGAAGGATAGAACCAACTGAAATTAAAGTCAGAAAATGTCTTTGTTGCGAGACTCCTTGAAAGAAGAATTCCATTATTTTCTTTTATTTTATTGTGTGCTGATAAGGCAAGGGCTGTATAGCTAGGTACCTTCTCAAAATAGTACATATGAACATAATTTGTGTTGTAATACTAACCTATGCAATTGAATTTAAATTTACATCAATCCATCTTCAAGTAGCAATATACATCATCTTGTTTTGAATAAACTTTGACATGTTTTAAACGAGATGAAAATGAAGAAATACCAAATGAAAGTATATCGCTGCTCCATAAGGGTCTTCTATCAGATCAAAGCCATGTCATGGTATGATAATTATGTTAAATAACAACAAGAATAAACATACATGTACTATTAGTTATTTATCCAAGTCAGCGTTTATCCGTTACTATAGTGTTCCGTATTGTAAAAAGATTAATTTGTTTCTATTCTGAACTCATGTTAAAAACTACAACCACTTGAAGACCATTACTTCTACCCATCCTTTTATTTATTTATTTTTATGTCAAGCAGCCTCTACAAAATTAATCCCTAAACTTCACATAAAACATAAAGTAAAGCACGATGAATGGTTTTATGCGTTGCTGATTGCATAGTAACTTTTATAAAAAATAATCAAGTAGATTTCTACTTTGCTACAGCTTTGCTTTACTCGCAAAATGTAGAAGCTGAAATGTAGGCTTATAGGCTAGAACCCCCCCCCCCCCCCTCCAAAAAAAAAAAATCCCTTTTCGACAAAGCAATTTTAGGCTGATGATTAACTGATTCATATTAAGCATATAACCTACATGTACCTCCTCCCCTCCCCCCCCCCCCCCCTCATCCGTATCTTCAACGGAAAGTTCATTCCTTTGTCTTCTGGTATTGTGGGGGGGGGGGGACTATACTGTTATATACATGTACTTGTTGTCGGTGTTGCCACTGTTGTTGCTGCGTAATATGGTTTAGAGTCGTTAGTTGGTTGTGCCAGATGTAAAAGATAGATAAAGAAGTCTTGTATAACTTCATTTTGTATATTTTCGGGGGGGGGGGGCACTGTCCGTATAGGACTAGGGGAAGGGGAGGAGGTGTCATGACCTCAAAAAAGCAGAGTGAATCTTCTTATCAAGGAGGATATAAACGAGTATACTTGAACAACTTTATGGGGCCCCTGGTACGATCGAACATTCGCTTGACCGGAGTCCGAGTGCAATTATTGAAACCTTCACCATGCAGAGATATCTTTCGCAGACACATTAAATCCGGAAAAAGGGGGTTTCGATTGATTAGATCGAAAGGTATATATATACTTCTTGAGAAGAGAGAGAGAGTAATTGAGGTGAATAAGATGAGGGACATATGCTTCTATTTCACATCTCATAGCTTGGCTAGTGCCTTTAATTAACCACAATCCGTCCCGTACATCCCAGATTAACCTAAGACTTCACAAGCGGAAACTCCGGGGCTTTAAACCGTTTTAATATTTGCTTAATTAAATGGAAGCGCTATTTTCGCCTTCCTGTATATCGCCCTCCGTACAGTTACTCAGGCTAATAGTTCCCGATTTATAACAGGATTCGGACTTCTCTAACCGGATAGCACCTGAGGAAAAACTTCCGAGCAGGACAAGGAATCAGATTAAAAAATAGATAATAAGATGGATTGATATCAATTTGTCAAATTTGTGGAGGCGGCGAACGAATCGCGTCGCCACTTGTTTACTTGGTCACGGCGAGCAGGAAATGTTTTATTCCATTTCATTTCATCTCCTTTCTATTTCATCGGACGATTACTTCCCCCATGCCCCTCACATCTGGGTCATGTCCCTACCTTTCGGTACCCTTTTTGTTGGTACGCAATCGGTGTTTGGGTTGTTCGGAAAAAAATGGATGCCATTATCATGTGTTCGTCCATTAAATTGTTAATTCAAATTAAAAGTTCATAATGCTACTTGTCACTTGTGAGATAAAAAAGACAGCATGCTAACCTCAAAAACAGGTTTGAACTATTTACCTCAAAAAAGGTATTCGTGATGGTGTAACGGGCATACGGCAACATTTTTGCCAGAAAGGGTAGACGCCTATGACCCGGATATAAATTTTTCTAATTCCTAAATTTGCGAGCAAGCGAACAAGATTTTTTGACATGCGACAAATTGTATGTCGACATCACTAGATATTATGAGATACAAACTAGGGCACATCCTAGCCCAAAAATGAGGTGAGGGTTGCCCGAATATATTGTACAAAATTAACAAAATGCTCCCGCAGCCCCCATCCCCTCATCCCCGTCTCGTGCGTCTATGCTATGGAGGCGGTCCACGTATTTCAGTCAGCTATAGCCGCATTTTAATAGACATTTTAAATTTGAAAATATTGTCAGATACTTATGAGACTAAAATCAACCATTAAAAAATGGGGGAAAATTATGAAAATTTGCTTCGAACACTGACCCCCCCCCCCCTTTTTTTTTTTTTTTTGTTGTTGTTGTTGTGGGGGTGGGTACTAATTTAACTAGAAAACAAATATAGTGTATTCATGAAAATAATGGTGGTGGTATTGATGATGACGACGGCGATGAAGATTAGATGAATACGGAGGAAGGCAGGCAAGATAGGAAACATAGGAAGAGGGTCAAAGGGTGAAGATAAGAGGACTTAAACGACGGGGAATTCGCCGAATCTACTGAATTAAAGATGCTCAGTGCGAAATAAGAAAAAGAGAAATCTTGGAGAGAAGAAATTGAAAAACAAAAACAATGGAGACCCTCTCGGGCGAACCTTTAACCGACAAACGATCGTCCGATTGCCTCTTAGCAGTATATCGATTTTGTGCTGCGAAAATGGAAATGAGGAGAGAATCAATAGCACTTGATGTTCCGGGTTTGGGGGCTGGCAAAACACGGTAAAAACCATCAATAAATACCATTCAGCTACATGCACTGCCATGCAGTGGCCACTGGCGAGGAAGGGGAGTATAGGAATACCCTCTCTTTTCTAGAAAAAAGAAAAAAATCAGGCTCACTGATTTGTTCTATCCCCTACGTTGCGCGAAAGAAGATGGGTAGAATGTGCTGCTGTATATTTTGTGACCCCCTATTCGTTTTGAGAACCCAGTTTTACCGCTGCTTCAGTTAGAGAGAAAGTGAATAGAATTTGTATTTGGGAATGATGCTATTCTGGAGGATAGAGATGACAATAAATTATTTCTAAATTGATCTAGTCCGTCTTTCCTTTGCAGAATTGTTATCTACTGAAAACACTGTGCACAAAGTTGGTTAACACAGAGTGATGTGTAGAAAAACAAATCATTTGATTTCCATAACCGATATGCTGCCATCTGGTGACTAAATAATATCATTTCATGAACAGTCCTCTCAGAGGTTGAAATTCGAGGGAGAGTTTACCATTTTTGGTGTGACTATCGGTTATGATATTTGCTCCTGCGTTATCTGCTCCGCGGCACTTTTCCTACCCTAACCAAATTTTTTAAATTTCAAACCTGGACCCTACACTATACATAACCATAACCCTAATCTAAAAAGCAATTGCAACCCCAATCCTTAACTTATTCGTTTGACGAAACGCCTGAACAAACAACATTGCAGGAGCAAAATGTCAGGTCACCTAGTGACACTAGTTACCTGACTCAATCCACACGGACTTTATTCGGTTGGTTATCGGTCTTGCGCCTGTTTTGTTTGTGTGAACGTGGTATGATGAGAAGATGCACTGCCAGATATGATTTATGTACATTAATTTTGTTTGTTAAACATCAACAAAATACACGATCGGACAAAATGGATAACGCATTTCCATGTTTTCGATCGAAAAAAATAGTAATAATAATAATAGCTAGTTTTTATACATAGCGCTTTTCAGGACCGAAGGCCCTCTCAAAGCGCTTTACAAATATATATATTATTACCCCGGTCATCGGATTCAGGCTTTTCCGCACACAATGTATGCACATTCTCCACTCCCTGGGGAGCATTCCAACCAGGCGTAATTTTGCCTAAAGGTGTTCCTCTACGAATATATTGAAAAGAGCAACAACAACAACAACAAAATGTTTTTATTTTAAAAACTAATAGTAAACTCTGATTAAAAAATGCTTGGCAAAACTGTAAAAGCTCTTTAGAATGCAACGTTCAAAATCTTTTTTTTTCTAGCTTTTCCCTTCTCGCATTAAAATACTTAAGTGGATAATTCAATGCTTACCAATAATTTTGTTCATGTGCACCCACCCGAAAAAAAAAACATCCTCTCTACGCTACTGGAATTGGCAAGGTACTGATTAAGAAAAATATCATGACTGATGCCATGCATGAATACCTTTCTATTCATATTTTAATCTTTACCAATTATTGCGCAACGGGGAAGATAAAAGAATAATTCCACTCAAACATGCTCTGAAACGGGCATAATCAAAAATACCCCGTAAATGTTCACATTTCTATGTACAGTCATGTACCACATACTCGATACGGACTACAAACAGCAAATATTATGTCGTTTGAAATGTATTGATGTATTGTAACATATCATCTTGAATTGTTTTATCATAATACCCAAGGGCAGAAATCGCTCAAATATAGAAGAAGTAAATTATGTTTTGATGCGCTACATTGAGAATGCAGAAGCAGAAGCTCTAGAGATAAAAGGAATGAAAATCAATCCAAATACACCCCTATATAGTCCCTTCTTTAGATATTCAGCGTGGGTATAACGTCCATACAAACAATGACTAGCATTAGTTGTGGCATCCATTACCAATATTGTCGTTTCAATCACAAACCCAATCTGGAAACGACGAGAAGAAAATTGTTCTTTTGATGATATTTGGCAGTGATAGATGGGAAGGCTTTCAGCTATATTTTTCAGCTCGTGTATGTATATAAACGTTGCCTACAGGCATTGTACCAGTTGCATACAGGAGAGTGCAACGAATGGCTTTGTGGCGAGGTAGTACTCTTCTTATCAAACTCTTAAAGCCCCACTGTCCTACTTGTAGCTACTTGCTCCCTCTATATATAGAAAACTTCCCCAATCGGTGCCTTTTGGTCCCCCGTGATCTTCTTTTTCTTATGTTAGTTGAGAGCTGATTTAATGAGATAGCCACCTGTCAGTGACCTCGCTGTGTGGTCTAATCCCTTCTGGCCCAGTAGTATTGACGGTCCTTAAAGGGAGCTTCCTTGATTACTGATAGGTTTCCGTCTGAGAGTATAACGCCCGCTGCACGCGAGGCTTCATTTCGCTAACGCAAGACTGCGTCAACGATTAACGCGGTTATCGACGCGAATGAACAGTGCATACTTGCATGCATACATTGAGACCGTTGCATGCGCAGTGTCATTTATTTAACTGAGGACTGCGTCAGCGACTGGCACGGTCTTTGTGAGAGTGATATTGTACAAAGGGTAAATATAAAATGAACAGTATACAACGATGCTGCGTTGAATTTCTGGTGCAAGTACTCAATTTCATGTGTATTACAACGAAATAAGGCCTCTTGCGCAACCACCTTCATGCAGTATGGCGAAATCAAACAATTTTATTTTTAAAAATCAATCTTGTTTAATTTGAGGACGATTATGTTCATCTGGCTCCGAAAAGGTGATTAAAAGTTACATGAGTATTAGTACATGTAGATGCATTTAAGGAAACCGAGATTCAGTGGTTCTTCCTTGATGAGTATTGTTTAAAGGTCATCTTATCCTTACCAATCACCATGGTCATATTTTTAAATTAAAAAAAAAATCATTTAATCGATTGGTCACCATTTCACACCATCTGCAAAACAAAATTAATCAAATGAAAGTATAATGAATAAAAACAAACAACATCAGGATAAGTCTGAAAAGAACAGACGGGTGGAAAGGACATTTGGAGAGAAATAAAAACAAAACATTGAAGAAGAATAGGGAATAGCACAAGATAAATGAGAAAAAACACAAAACGTGGTCCTTTAAATACAAGTTGGTCAGAGGATTAAGTGGACATCTTAACGGATCCCATGCTCTTTCTCTGTCCCCATTTTCCACAACAAGGTCTTAATTGCTTTATTTATAGATACACGCGATTGGGTCCATCTTTTCCCCAACTCCGACACTAAGCCTGTCTGGGAATTCCAATTTTCCGACGTTTTTTTTACAGTTTCGTGGTCCTTTCTTGAACAATGATAGCACTGATCCCTTGTGAGTCATTAATTACATTGTGGGATTGAAAATGCCCATATTAGGCACAGAAATGGGCAATTTGGTACGTTTGATTATCTCCTTTTGATCTAGATATACGACAAGCGTGTACTCGTTTATACCAGGGAAAATTCGGATGATATGGGAAGACATGACTATATAGATTTCGGCATTACCTCAATCATGGGCAGAAATCCAGGGGCGGGGCGGGGGACACACCCACCATGTGATTTGTTGGTGTGTGTCTTTTATTATTCCCCCCCCTACCCAATATGTTTGAAGTGAATGTACATATTTATTCCATTTGTTTTAAATAGTTATATCTGTAATAATGAAAATCTGATGACATTTTAAAGCTACCCCTCCTCCTCCTCCTCCTCCTCCTCCTCCTCCTCCTCCTTCTTCTTTTGTTTGTTTGTTATCATTTGCTGTTGTTTTGTTGTTACTGTTGTTTTTGTCGTTTGCCTTAGTTTTCTTTGGTGCTGTGTTTTGCTTGTCCTTTTTTTTTACCAGGAATATACGGTTCCTCTTCGACGTTGTAAGAGCGATTTACACGAGTGCATTCTTCTCTTATTTTATAACATGTTGTTCATAGATCAAGAGGATGATCTTGAGAATATTCACAACTGACATCTTCACAATAGAGGAGGTCTACTCATATTCATTTTCAATATGATCAAAGAGAATCAATATTATTGATCACCATCTTGTTAAATGGTGAAGGTGTTTTTCAGAGGAAGGTACTGCAGCATAAGAAAATAATCAAATCAGATGTAAACATTTAAATTCCAACCAAATACATCGTACGCCAGATGATGGTAAATATAGAAATAACGGGTTTGTGATATTCACGGGAACATCTACAATTGGCTTGTCATTTTCAATTTAATCTTCTTATTTATAGGCCCACTTGATGCCCTAAGCATCACGCCTTATTGCTCTTCTATCGTTACTATCGTGTTAAAGGGAAAGTCCAAACTGATATCAAGTTGGTTTTAATAAAAGCAGTAAACCAAGAGAAACAAATCAATGAAATATTGGGGATAATCCTATACAAATTTAGAATGTTATGGCATTTTAAATTCAAAGGAAACTGTCTACTCGGCGATTTATCTTTCCAGCACCTCTTTCATTTGCTTTGTCCGGAAAAAAATCTTATACTTCTATTTTCTTGTTTTTTCTATGAAGGAAAAGATCCATTATAGAAAGGCGTTGTGTAAAAACATGATTATGCAATGGTTTTATATAACATAATAATGATATTAATTTGATTTGTATAGCGCCTTATTTCAGAGGCAACACGACGCTGTCCCTAAGTTTATTCACAAATTAAAAAGAAATGTAAAGGTAGGTTTCTCAGATGCTTTTTTGAAGAAAAAGTGAATTCCTTTTTTAGAAACAGAAATCATCTATGCATGTGCAAATAAATATTTTCCTTTTAGAAGATAGAAATCTATAATTTATTGAATACAGAATCAATGGGAGAGGTGCTTGAAAGAATCGTCACAGACGGTTGCCATTTTAAGTTTTATTTAAAAAATAAACACTGACAAATTTAGAAAGAAAGAGAAATGGTGTCACCCACTGTTGTGTCATTAGGAATCTTGATAATCTGAACAGTTTTTAATGATTTGAATTTCGTCTTCACGTTCTTGGTTTAAGCGAAAAGTTTTCAAACTGAGAAACATCATACAATGTCATGTGAACGTAACACGTTTTTTGTCATCAATGAAATCTAATCTGCAATCACAAGTGCCTATTCATAAACCAATTTGGTGTCAGTTTGCATGCAGTAATCATCTATCTTCGAGACCTTTTAGGGCCCTAATTCCAATCAATGGTACATCATTGTATATCCTGATAAACGCCTCCTGCATTTTCAAAGTTATAACAAAAAACAAAAATTGCATTTAGGTAATGTAACAAAAACCATAAAGTTCTAAAGCAGATAATTGCGCTAGCCATCCCCCTAATCGCTGCTCTGTCCCGCAGTACTCCATCTTTGTTGTTTTCTCCCCCATCCTAATTCCTGCTCCCTAGGGCGAGAGCATGGACTTAAATATTGTTTTCGGAATCGCATCAACATATCATACATTTGTTCAGTAAACATGGCATTCTGTCTTCCCTTCCATCTTGCGTGCCTTTGCCCCTGTCTTTCTTTTCTTTCTCTCTTTGCTCTTTGCATCCGCTTCCCGTTTGCCCATCGAATTATCGCACGCGCGCCCCGTGCCAGCCAGGCTGAGCGCTGCAGCCCGAGGCAGGGCAGGCTATTGCACTATGCCCGGACCGCGGTCAATAAAAAGCGACCATTATAGCATGTTTAAAACACGTAAGGCCATAATGGCCTGTCCATTGGATCACATCCCATGATTTCTGTCTTTCTCTTTGCCCTCATTCTCTTTTTACCGCGAGCTCAACTTCGCTTTTATCCCCACCCCGCCCTCTACCCCGTATCATTTTTTGTTTCCAACTTTCTATCGTACATGTAGGACCTTATTATGTGTCATTCTCCTTCCATTCAGTTTTTCTTGACTTATAATAAACAGTATTTCAAATATACATTATAACAGACACAACTCAACGTGATTTAAAATGCTTGTTCCCATTTTGACATTATTAAATATTTATAAAATTGATAGAGAACGCTATTACTCAATGATTTTATATTATTATCGATAAAATGAACAAAACTCTGAAGTGGTCATAAATGTCCTTTCTATTCCAACAAAAAATTCTCCTGTTTTTAACCTCCTAGCACAAATAGTTGACTCCTTTCCCTTTCCACCCCCCCCCCCCACTCCCCCCCCCCCCCCCCCCTCCCTCTTCCGATCCGACTGCTTCACTTTCCCCTTATTTGGTCGTCAACCCATGGGCTATATGTATACAGATTAGCTCGTAGAACGACAATACGCGCTCACACTTTCACGAGTCTGCGCTAATTGCGCTTCTTTCCGTGTACAAAACCAGCAGCAGCAAAATGAAGAGAAAACCGATTTGAATATAGTGAACTACATACCGATTATAAACTGAAAGATTAACAGGTAGCCGCTATAATTTTAGTCTTGTCCATGTGTTGTCTTCTACATTCCCCCATTTTCATTCTTAAAATTTTCTTCACGCATTGCTTTTTAAATTAGCATCTTGCCGCTAGGTTTCCCCCGATTTTTCACACCCCTTTTCAATCAATTACAATATTTGCTTGAAGTTAGAGCACACTTCATGGTTGTTAGGCCACACTGTCAAGCCTGAAGATCGCTTACTTAGGCTAATGTTGTTAAATTTGTTCAGCGAATTTAGATTATACTTCAAAACGGTCTTTGTGCCCGCATGCTTCATAAGTGAAAAACTATAACAGTCAACCAAAAGCACTAAGTCGTGCAGATGACATGTTAATATTTGGACGTTTATCCCAATTTCTTGAAAACAATCAGTGCTTATTTATTTACGTCATATTCTAAACGTGGTTAATACGTTATGGATATCAGGTATCCATTTTACAATTTTTATTTTCAGTAGCACTCTACTTTTTATTTACACGACAATAACATTACAAGAGATTGAGCATAATGATCATTTGGTCAATCATTCATCTAAAAAATAATGGCATTGAGGTGGTTTTAATCGCAATGACATTATAACAGAACAATGAAATATGCTCGAAATACAAACATTAAAAATGCTCTTGTTGTTGCTGCCATGTCAGGCAGTTATCGAGAAAATTGTTTTAAAAAATACGGATCCATTGACAAAACACTCCTTCCGTCATGTCTGTAGCAAAAACGACGCAGACCCATGCATCTTCTATTGCAGAGGTGTTTGGAATAAATGGAGGCAATCAGTTCATGCGCCTGTGGTTCAACGCAGTATTAAAAGAGTTGTTGTATTGCCCTTTGCGAACGACCCAAATATCTTTAAATCTACAGTCAGCTTTTTTTTTTTTTTGTTACCTTATTTTTGGATAAAAGTGTTTAATGAATCAAAAAATATGTATAAAAGCATTAAAAACTGAAAAATATCAGCCCAAAGAGGAAAAAAAAAAAAAAAAAAAAAAGGAAAGGCAAAACAACATCTGTTTTATACAGTAGGCTTGCGGGTGCACCATGTGAGAGAGAGGGAGGATTAATGAGTCCGAAAAAGGACTTTCGGTAATCTTTCTTGAGGGTTTGTAGTCCTGAAAAGGACTGTTGGTGTAGTCTTGAAAAACAATGTTGGTTATCTTACTTTAATAGCTTATAGGATGGGTGGTGGGAGTGGCTCGACGTTTCGAACAGGTTGACTATCCGTCGTCAGGAGCAGCATCTAACATATTTTTTGTTTAGGCCTTATACATTCACCCTTTCTACCTCTTCACAAGGCGCGTCAGAAGCCTACCAGTCGCTGACGGCAGTCCTACGTCAGCAAAATGACGCCTCGTTTTCGGCATGCAACAACCGGCTTTAGCGTACTGATTTGGCCAAATCAAATCTGAACTGGGACATGCATTATGAACGGGTCGGTTTTCAATTCATCTGTTGATGATCCTGAGGCATTGTTTCATTAATTACGCCTCTATTGTCTCAACGCCGTGGGGCGCGCACGACGCTGAGTTTGCATACCTAGTCTCGTTCGACCTTATAAGCATTGGATCGCTGCCTAACACCGAACTGAAGGGTTTAATTATCCGTAGTGAATTAAGCAACTCAATTGCAAACAACCGTACCCCGCTGACGTGTTTGCACTGCGACGCTATGTTGTCATGCCAGACAAACATACCTGTTGCTTGCAAGCCTAAATATTTGATGATGTTTAACTAAGAAGGCAATGAATATCATATCACGCAAGAATTAAAGTAAATATCCACTATAATAATGAGATAAAAAATAAACGGGTTTTATGTTTTCCGCTCTCGACAAGCGTGAGGAGTATAATTTTAACAATTTCAGGAGAGAAGCGTTGTTTTCTAGTAATCTTTACAAAGCATGAACGGGCTGATGAAAAAATAAGATTAGAGTGTAGAATCGTGACAGGACGTCCACGCAACGTATTGAATGAACAAGAGAAGGTGACAAGAGTTTAAAGTAGAGATTATGTTGGAAGCGTAGAAACTGATATTAGCCAATGAGCAAATACAGCCACGTCCTTTTGAAATTTGACACGTAGCAATATAGAATGGGAGCTTTAAAGATATCCTAAGGCGAATTTTACGGGGCATAATGATAAGTGACATATCGTTCATGAATTAGGCGAAAATTGAACAAAAAGAATTTAACTGCATCTTTGTTGTTGCTGTTCATGCTAACACATAGAGGATAGTTATGTCATTGCTACCTATCAAAAATGGGACTCGGACTATTAAAATGTTTGTAAATATATACTATCGGTGATTTGGAGCGAGTTTAAACACCTCGATTTATCATTCAGTACAACAACAATTATTTGCAGGAACACGATGGACAATTCTTTGTTCTCTTCATGTTGCTGCGGTGTGGTCGTCATTCGTTTAATATGCTTTGTTTGACACAGAATGAAATTTGATCCTACGGATTATGACTGCAAGATGTCAACTTGGTAACAAGATAGACATCTGGATATGAATATTATGCGATCAATAACAACATGTGACAGAGAATCAACTGTGCAATGGAATGATTACCACGCCGTATGCAATCGATAAGGATGCTTGGGGCTGTTCAACAATGGTGTTTCGTACAAAGTAGCCTTATTTTGTAGGCCAACTTGGCGTTCTATGGCGTCCTGTTTACTACATCGTCTATTGAGGGTCTTTACGTCAAATAGTTTGAATTCACACCTTTCTGACTCGAAGCAGATGAAATGCTTTCTCTTCTGCACTCTATATAACAAATGTTTAATTGTCTTAATTGTCATCATTTTTCTCGCAGGGCCCCATGTGAGACCAAATGATGTTGAAGTAGGCTATTAAGCTGTTAATAAAAAAATTAAAAATAAATAAATAAATAAACGAATAAATATTTAAATAAGACAAAGCGTAAGTATGGTAAGACTAAAGAACTAGACGAGTTATGTTTATGTAAGACTTTTACGAAAATATATGCTTACACATTATATTGATGTATTTATATGTTTGATGTGGAGAAGTGAAGTTTTTTTCTAATTTGTTTTATTTCATGCAACTATCTATTGATTTTACATCATTTAATCTAATAAAACATGAGTCAAGAAAGCCTTTTTTTCCGAACAGTGTAACAGACTCGATTCAATTAGTATTTTTAACCATCTCAATATTTTTTTATTTTTTTATTGCACGAATAAAAAAATAAAAACTGCTTTTCAGACTCAACTATGGCAATGTTTTTATAACGGTACATGATTAATCAAAATAAATTAGGGACAATTTGATTGTGAAGAAAAGCATTGGTGGAACCGAGGCATGCAGGCTTTGTATCATAGACAATTTTAAATTCGTTTAAGGAATGGAACCTATTGTCATGATGCTGCACTCGGTGTTGTGCCTTGATGAAGACTGAGGTCCGAATGATGTTGCGAGTGACACCAATAATGAAGGACCGAGGTGAGGATGTATATCCCAGGATGAAGGTCGTGTTCTGGAGGTGATGAATGGAAGCAGAAGCCACACCCTCTTTTACGAAAGGCAAGTGGGCTTCCACCAATCAGCGAGCGCGATTGTGCGAGCTCTTAAAGGTCTGCCCGCGTTAAATGGTGAATTCTTATCGACCCGACTTAATCTCATTAGCCGACCAAGGGGCCTGCATCGTCGCGTGCGTCGCTCGTGCCTAAACAATGAAGCAATACGAGTTGCCTTGCCTTTGTCGTTCCCCTCGCCCAGGAGTGCCTTATAAGTGATGTCATTCTTAAAAGGCGCTCTTATTTAAAGGCTGGGCATGTGTACACCTCTCTTAGAGCAGCACTTCTCCGTCTGTTAGTCCACCTCATCGGCCGAGGCTCCGCGGCATCGCTTGAACTTGAAGACTTGGAGGACGAGTGGAGTGAGAGCGCACACACACGCGCGTTCATTCGCCTGACTTTCTTATTCCGTGTCTATTACCGTCTGCGTCGACTTCTCTCGATATCCCGCCGATATTGGGCATCCAAAGCCAGTCACTGCCCTGGTTCTCGAGTCTCGCGGACCCTTCTCCCTCCTGCCGACCACTTGACATCAAGTGCATCACAAACTGGCGGCTAGCACCTCATTAGAGGACAGACTCAAAAGAGGTGAGATATGATCAAACATCATTAAACACCGACAAAATCAGAAACTCATTTCAATTCATGTTCATATTTCGTTCTTCTGATATTGCCTGAGTTGAAGCTTAAGCTTAAAAACACGCCATAACCTGCCATCAGCTACGATTTCTCCAACTTGAGTGATAGCCTATTTCTACAACGCTCCGTCAAGCACTACATAATTTCTCGGCACCCATCAACTCAATACTCTCACCGTCGGTTTTATCTGCGTTATCTTCCCGTCGTAAATTCTATCCCGTGACAGCTATAAGCGAGGTAGCTCGAGCAGCGAGACGAGCAATTTACTCTCCGCCGACGACCTGGGCTCTCGTGCTCTCGCGGGACTCTGTATTGCTTGATGGATTAGCGAAGACGTACTTAGAGCACCGCTTGCCACCTGCCGGTATCTTCGTATCCTATCAGCATTCCTTGGAACGTGGTTCTAACTCACTCCGCACACTCCACTACCCCCCTTAAACCCACCTTGTCAAGAAACCTTCCAGCTTTGTAGAGGAGCCATGGACGTTGTGTATATTCATCCATCTTCGTGAAAATGCTTCAATTATGGTGTCTCAACTGAAAAGTGACATTTTTATGTGATACATATCAGTAAATGAGCGATCACTACTTGTTCTTGACTGCGTACATTGCACCCGTGAACCTGTCTCCTCACTAACCATACACTGCTAGCTACGGTAGATGTTGAAGTAGTATGTGCAAGAAAGAGCTCGCAAACAGCCACAACCCGCTGTGACGTGTAAGTGCCTCGACAATTTTAAGACATGATAACGAACATTTGTTGAGCCTGATGATGAATATCTAAACAAAACGGCCGGGCTTTACTCTGTAAAAAAAGACCAAATCGTGCTTCCTGACATGTAGTATTAGTGACGTATTACGCAAGAACGAAAACTGCTTTATAATGACATTGAGATCATTTCGAACAAATCTTGAGATTAACCTAATTTCTGCAATAAATTTCAAATAAGTATCTAAATAAAGACAGGCCTCGGGACACCCGAATTGCACACCTAACATAATACGTCGTCATCGTCGTCATCGTCATCCAAAGTGTCTTCTAGGCGGTAACCATCCTGCCTGACATTCGCCGAGATGCCTCGCTCGTTCCTTGTAAAGAAGACCAAATTCACATCTTGTTCGGCGCTCTGCCCCCGGGAACTTGACCCTTACTACCCCGCTAGTCCAGGCAGCCCTACCCTTCCTCATCATGGAGTTAGCGTCACCATCAACAATGGTATGTATACCACCATGTCGTAAATTCTAATTAGATCTAACACGATCGCTACGACTTTCCAGAAATCAAACGAAGGGCCTTCTTAAGACCTTATCGCATTGCCCGTAGAAATCACGTATAATGTCAGTGTACTGTTCCCACATTTTCAAGGAGTGACGTACAAGGCTATTGAAATTAACTTGCGATAATTTTTCGAAAGTCTTTGCGATCGTGATATTTTTATCAATGTTGCCTTCTTTTCATTCATTTGCTCTTTTTTTCATTTGCGTAATTTGCCAAATCAGTCGTACCGTGCTATTTATTATGTTATTTTCTGTTATACGCGTTGTTTCTCTTGTACACATGTATGCTTTACCAAGAAAATTCTTTTTTTTTTCATTTCTATTTCCGAGGCTATTAACATTATTAAAGTTATACAAAAAGCAGCTCTGCCCATGTCATTAAATTAAGATTCATTTGCCTATTTAAAATAGATTATCTGCAGCGTAGGAATACTATCACATTTATATATAATTTACTGAGTATCAACTGAATGGCCCGAATTCACAAAGGAGGTTGGTCGACAAACCTTGGTTTTCGTAGGTCATATGACGCGTTTTACGCGTTTTTTACAAACCTGGTTTGTAAAGAACAAAAGGAGGTTTGGCGAAACAAAAGGAGGTTTGAACTCAAACCTTGGTCTGAGCTCAAACCTTGCTTTGTGAATTCGGGCCAATATGTTTACTTGTAATAAAACAACAACAATGTGGTGGTCTACATACTACAACAATATACAGTCATTTACCATATCTACATATAACATAATTAAATAAATTTGAAATATTAACAACTTCAAAACCTTTTAGTCAATAATGGAGCTACAAGTGATGTGAACTTTGCAGACTAGATAGACCTTTACGAAGCTTATTTTAGGAGGGGAATTATTAATACTAATGTTTTCCATTTAATTTATATTATTGTAAGTACATATGTAGCATTGTGTATGTTTTTCTCTGTTCAATCAGTTCAATATCATAAAGCTATTTTTTGTAAATGCTATCAACCAGAAAACCATAAGGTAGTGTAAGGTTGCAGGAAAAAATAAACAAACTCGCTATATCTCTGAGATATTACTTTTGAATATGCCCCCATTATAACAATACATGAGGGGTGAAGTATGTTCCCTTAACATTGTCAACTGTACAATATCATTTAATGACAACTTTAGATATCCCAAATTATATTTCAAGCATAATAATAGTATCGTTTACGTTATTTATCAGAATAGAAATTTGAAATGGCGCTTATTTCCTATACAGCAATATGGAATACGATGAAATGAGGATATATGTATACCCACGCTTTATCAAATTCTTCTTGTATAATTATCTTTCTTTTTTAAAAGAGATAATAATAATCAATGATCATAGATCAAATGACTAAAATAATGAAAGCCGACATAAGAACGGGAGAGAATTAGGGGGGCTTGTCAAAATGTCCAATACTCAAAGCAGTAGAAACATTAACTCCACTCTCCATGGTCTCTCTTGTTTATGTTAATCTTATTTCATATATGTATGCCGCTCAATTTCTATGCTATATGCAGCATCTATCAAGAAAATCATCACCCTCCTTCTGATATTATAAATTAAACAGCATATGGGATTTAAAAAATCATAATTCTTATATACATGTAGCTGCCATGCACTAACTTGAATAGAATCAAGAATACTACACTTTAGATATTTTGTTCTTGTAACTGTTGTCATACGAAATCGTTGATAATAGAAAATAAATAACGGTAGTGTGCATTTCGAATACACTACATGTTTATTTACATTAAGCCTCTTCTTCATATGTTAAATGAGATTTACTCTTTCTAAATACGATTAAACATCTAATTAGAAACTTCATGTAGATAAAGAAAAGACTTAAACATTTATATTGCGATTATGTGCAGCGATGAAGTATAATTAGATTTGGCAGTCAAAGACCGATGTGAATGAGCCATAAGTGCATGCACTTAGAGTCAATGTGACTTCCAAGTCTTAGGAAAGTGCGATTGGTAATTGACAACTACTACACAAAATTATTTGATTTATCTAAAGAATACTATATGAATGTTAAAACAAATTAAACAGAGTTACGAGGGTCATCATGCTTCTCTTTGCCATGTTATCTATCAAAAGGTTACCGTTTAAATCAATAAATAGCTATACAACGAAAGGTTGAATGAGGCAGGCAATTAACTACAAGTCGTGGATAATTAACAGGTTAGGGCTCACCTTTTGCCATCTGTTACGTGTTTAATTATTACTTTACACTGCCCCCTCTTTCCATTTCGATTGCTCTCGTGTTTTTACAACCATCGCGATAAGAATTGACATCTTTTCCGACTCAAAGAGCGTATGACAATGAATCACATTCATAGCCTTCCCTACTCCGTGCCAAATCGTGATTTTCCTGCCCCTAAATGAGAAGTCAACGATAACACAAATTGGCACGTTCGATCCATAAGCAAATAAAAAGCTCTCCTTCCTTCGCTCGTTGACGGGGAAAGTGAGAGGAGTGAAAGGAAAATAAAAAGAAAAAATGCATTATTAATCAAAAATTAGCACCCGAAATAATTCACCTGTGCGCTCGCCAGCACAAGAGGACCTCTATCAAACGTCTTATCTCGCCCTTGGCGCGTAAAGTTGAGTGCAGTAATCAAATTTAACAATTGGGGGAAGTTTTTTCTTTCTTTCTTGGATAGAATCTCGAGGTTTGTTACCGAGTAAGGTATGAAAACAGAGGGATCGTTGGTTTGATAATAGCCTTTAGCACGATCAACAATAGCATCGGATGGAGACAGTTTTAAATCTGTAGCACTCTTATTTTATTGAATGAATTAGGGGGCAAAGATCTGACGCATTTAAAAGTAATAGAAAAATAAGGTAATACAATAGATTTTGTTTGTATTAAATTTATTCCTGGTGTCAAAAAACATTTGTTAATGTACACTTTTTAAACAAACTCTCGTTCCGTACACAAGTGAATGATCTTATCTCCACAAATAATAGACATTTGTCGATAAGGACATGATGACACTGTTGTGCTCGGACAGCAAGTTCCTTTGAATTTATTCCCTTTTTACCGATTTTAAATATTTTTTTATATAATTATGTAACCAGGATAACTATCATCTGTTAACCTGTTTTGAGTTGCATTTCGTCAACATAAAAAAAATGCAATGCTTTATAAGTATGAATTTAGTTTAATGGACTGCATTGGTGACTCTATATGAATTAATCTCGATGAAATTCACATGGAAATAGTGCAAGATGTTATGACTGTTAGATATAGAATGACAGTAACTCAGTATATACGAATTGAATAGAATACCACAAAGGGTGTATAAGAGGGACATATAATGAATTATAATGCAAGCTTGGACGAACTCATATATACCCCCAACAATCTTCTGAGGAGGTGAGAAAGGGTAAATAAATATAACCTCGCATCCATTCGACAACCACTTAAAATAATCATATCTTGTTTTTCCTGTCATGAATAAACTGAATATCAACAGGTACTGATGGCTTTGAGTACGCCGGTTTTTTTCTTCTCTTCTTCATATTCGTGACCTGTATAAGAAGGGCGAATGAATAATCATGAAAGTATAGGTCAAACTTTAGACCAAATGTTTTGTTATCAAAACTCTTCAAACACTATATTATTCTATAATTTGAAATTAATTGAATATGCAATATCTCTTTTGCGATACTTGAATGGAAAAGTGCAGAAAATATATTTCTAGCCGAGTGAAAGAGGAATCAAACCACATTTCAATTGTTTGTTTCTTCAACTAAATTCCTACTCTGAAAATGCGTTCCGTTTCAAGTGACCATATCGTCGAAGACATAACTGCATTTATATCATCGTCCAATTTTACGTGAGTGTATATTTCACTTTTGATGAAAAATTCAGAAGATGGTTAAACATTTATTTTTGAAGAAACCTCGAAACCACTATGACCGACCCCATACAAGAGGGGTTACACACACACTTGTCATATCACGTCTTTCACGTGGTGTGTGAGTATATAACAAGTCTAGTGCCTCCTTCAATGCCAACAGCAAAAGAGGCGTACCGGACTACAAGTCCGTATAGGGGAAGAGTGGAATAATTATTGTGTTTTCATCACATTTCGAGGACAGGACTGGGTTTTACACTATAGCCTGAAGATGACAAGTGTTGGTGAAAGATTTGTTCTTGGACGTTGTTAAAAAAAAAAAAAAAATTCCTGTCAGTATATGTTTTTTTAAAGACAATTTTTGTACATAACTGTAAAATTTACCATCTGACAGCAGATCGCTAGTAAAGACGCAATGAAATTTCATACGATTCACCATTCCAGCTTGCAAGTTAAGAATATGATTAAGTGATGATTAAACTAAATTGTATCAAAAACGTATTGGCAACTTATATCAGCTATCTTCACTAACTTATATTAGTGTCTCATGAATCATTTCATTTTCCTTATATTCTGGAAAGTGTATCTAATACATTATATAGATAGAATTATAAATGAACCAGAATCGGTGCCAATCTCATATTCTGGCAGATATATATCAGTCAGTATTCGTTTTACGAGCAGTAACAGTCTATAATTTCCCAACATTTGTAACAAAATCTGCTCTACTAGGCATCCATAATCCTATATCATCGCTCAACAACGCTGTTGCTTTGTTTCATCATGATCGAAACAGATTCCGCCTTCTCTTCTTCTTGTTATCTCTATAATCATCTGAAACACGTGATATAAAGGGCATCCAAGTTACCCATCTCCTCCCACGCCAGTCTCCTCATGTAAATCAGCCTTCTCACAAGCTCGCTCCCGACACGGCACGGTTGAATTCAACAAGTAGTCTGCTTTTAATGGCACTTCACTCTGTTCATTCGATCTTCCTCCTTTTCCCGCCAAAAACCGCCTCTAGGCAAATCAGACGAGAGATATGTAACCCAAGATGGGGCTCCTATTTTTTTCGCGCCCCAAAAAACCTCTCCGTGCTCTCCTCAACGGCATTCTCAGCCGCAAGGCTCGATTCTTATCATTTCTATTTTTTCCTGCCCTTTCTTTCGCACTTAGTTTTCATCTTATTGGTTGTGGGAGAAAGGGTTCAAAACAAAATTGTCCAAGTTCAATTGCTTCTTCACGCGCGCCTCCGTTGCCGCAAACAAAACAAAATCGGGCAAAAATTAACGGAGATATAAAGATGCGTGAATTGATATAAATGGAGGTCGTTTATCCCCCGGGGACGAGGGCAGGGGAACGGGGAAAATTATGTGAAAGGATGGAATAAGATAACATGAAATGCTATACAAGAGAGCAGAATAAGAAAAGCGATGAAGACAGTTTTTGTGCCCTCAAGATACAGAATTTATTAGAAACGTCATCCCTGCATCATGATTAGAGATCGTGCCGGGATAAAAACAGACTTCGGAAAGGATAATTTTGTAATTTTGTCTCTCCTTAGAAGAAAAAGCGTGTTAGTAACACGCAGCTGTGTGAAACCGACATTAGGATACAAACCATTCACCTATTTGCCAGCTGTGATTTCATTTAAAAGTTCTGATTTCTTTTTCTACCCCCCCCCCGATCTCGGTTAGAGAGCTCAACAAAAAATCATGGGTTTCCTTATCGATGAAATGTCTCGAGACTTGTTGCATCGCTTTAAAAAAAAATTGATCCTAGTTTTGAAAGTCATAACTATGATACCGCTTCATCCGATACCTTTCATCAATTATAAGTTATTACATTCCATTTCACTGGTAAGCATAACTACGAAAGTCACAGAAACGATTATTTATCCATTGATGAATATTAAAAGGGCGCTTTGAAACCCCTAAACACAATGGTATCGGTGCAAGACCTCTCTTTGTGCAAAACATTTGCCTCAATAATCATGTGGGGAGCCATGGGCATAGATAAACTACTCGAAATGATGTTTAATGAGGGCTGTGATAGTTCATCCTCAGCAAAACGATTTTAGCCAGCCAAAATTCCGAAGAAAAGGGAGAGAAAATATTTGGAATGACTTATCGACTGTCAAAGTGGTCGGAATTTGCGAGAGTTCAACCGATACTGCAAATATAGCATGGAAGCTAGGAAGACCAGTACATACAGCGATGGCGACTAGGTCGGTAAGACTGTACAACTCCTAGTGTCTCCTACATTGCACGGTATACATGTGTGTACAGGTTTAATCCTCCATCCGTCTTCTCGAAGCTTTCCATTGAGTTAGAGAGATAGAGGGAGAGAGAGAGGGGGTGGAGAGAGAAAAAGAGAGAGAGAGAGAGGGTGAGAGGGGGATCTAGCGATAAGTAGTACGGTACACACCTGCGCTGCGAGATGACGTCACTAAATCTAGGCGATTCGTCAGGCTTTGCCCAAATCTGTCTCTCGGAAGACACTGAACGAACATAAGATGCGAGATGGAATGAGGATGGAGGTTTTAGACTCAAAGAGTAGGAGAAAAAGAAAGAAAGGGAAAAAGAGAAGAAGAAAGCAAGAAAGAAAAAGAAAAAGAAAGAACAAGAAGAACAGCAACAACAAAAACAGCACGAGGGTGTGGAAAGAACGAACATCAACAAGAGGGAAACACTGAAGGCAAGAATCATGGACAAAATATTATTAATATCGAGGGGAAAAGTATCCAACCTGATTTTTTTTTAATTAATTTATGAAAATATTAATCGATGACTAACAAAAAATGTGGAAAGAGAGAGCTACAGAAAGGGGAAGGATATTATGAGAAGTAAACCTTAATAAGAAGTATGTTTTAAGTAGGCCTACTAAGCAGATAGAGACCTGTTTATTAGTAGGCATTTTTTAGTCCATTTTCGATTCTTACGATGCTATCGGAGCATACAAGTAATATCGCTTAAGAATGTCATGTTTTTTTGGTATCCTGCTAATAATCATGAAATTCTTTTGTACCATTTTCTCAGTAATTTGTGTAGTATTATTTCCTGATTAAAGCCATTGATCATACATATTTCGAAGAAGACAAAAAATGGCGAGATTTCACAAAAGATAAAATGAAATGGGAAAAATCTTGAACAATATTTGTAAAAATAAAAAATGAATCATAATGCAAGAAGACGTTAAACTTGTTCGAGGCATAGAAGATGAAAAATAAAGCTCTATATACGTGCTCTAAAATCTGAAATGATGGGTAGAGCTAGGCATGGCTAATCAACATGCGTCTGGACACATGGCAAATTAAGACACTCGAAGATTGGTCGTTCGAATAACATTGATCTCATCTAAAGGTCAATCTCTGCATGCTCCAGATGAGAAAGGGAACATGTTCCAGATACTCGATACCAAACTACTGGGCATGTATCTTTTGTTTAAGAGGAACCTCGGAATGGGCATGGCTCAGGACAACAACCTGGAAGTTCTTCACTTGTTTCGAAGGTGGGAAGCATTAAGCGGCGACACTTTAAAGGGGGTGTAGCATGACGAGACTACATGTACGTGTCTTTTCCGTGGCCTGACTCGGGGCTAATCGGGTATAATACGACTACGGACGACTTGGCCGAAGTATTGACGTGCGTGCAACATACGCGAAACCGAAGCGTGAGGAGAACTTCGGTCTTTTTCACGAACGCTAGCGCGCGCTGACCGTTAATCAAGTCCATTCGTTTGCGTGTAGTTGTCCAAAAGTAGTCGTAGATAGCGTTAACCAGTATTAGCCATGCTACACCCTCTTTAATATACCCCAGTCACACCTGCGAGACCGACACCAGACCGCAATTTTAAACCGAAAGTGGACTAGAATCATATGAATACCTCGGTCATACCAAAGAGACCGACACCAGGCCGTAACAAGACCGAACACGGTATCGCATTACTTCCGCATTACGTGTATTAAGGAAAAGTCGGTGTGGGGTAGCAATGCTGGTGTGACTGATGTATATAATAACGCACGGCAAACGGCGCCGCATATTAAAGGCATTACTATTGTGCGCCGCGTGTGCGCATTGTGCGCGTGCACACGACCGAGTAATTATACGAATTCGTGCAGCTTATTGTACAGTGTACACTTTGCGATATTAATCTAATTATGGATCACTGTTTAGTGATAATATTTGTAATTAAAAGCAGATACAATCATTGGGACGCAAAATGAATTAAAAATATCTGTGCTCTTTTAAAAACTTAAAGATCGCTAGACCTACTGTACCAAATAGAAAGCCATGCATGCTCACCGGTGAGGTACTGAAAGGCAAAATTTGACTTAATTGTGATGTGACTAGCCAAAAAACATATGCATACTTTCCTTTATTTTATGTATCAATTAAACATACGAAAGCCTCTTTTCTCCATTTGATGTTATACCTCTACAGATGGTGATTCAACATGGATATAGCGCGTGTCATAATAGAAGTGCTATAGACCTTCATAAAACGTTCTTAGATCTTCAATAGATAACAAAGTATCTGTGCTTTTGGAGAGAAAGCTTCATCTTAAATGATCTGTGCTATCGTTTCATTCTGAAAGATGTAATTGATAAATTGTTAATGAGGGATATTTAATCAGTTTACAAATCGTTTGTTAATTTGTTCTACACGATGTAATTAAAATTGAATTCATTCTCGAAGGTTTATCCTTACTAACATTTGCGTGTGATCTAAATAATCTGCACATCAATAATGTATATATATAAAAGCGAACTATTTGTATTCAATACATTCAAAAGAACATACACCGAGTTTAATATACATACATGAATCTGTGTGAAATCAGAGATATACTTGACTCCCGAACAATAAAACAAAAGATCTTTATACTTCATTGTGCGCCACCCAATAATAGATTTCTGATTTTGAACCCTCCATTGAGCTTGTCGCCTGCAGAAATAAGGGCACAGACGGACTTCAGTTTCTTTTTGTATGAACGGAACAAGTTAAATCCGCTCGATTATCCCCAATTACATCTGTATTGCATACAATCAAACATGCGGTCAAAGAGCAGCGAACTCTGAATAAGAACAGAAGAGTGGGGTAAAATTGACAGTCGATGACCGCATGGGCCCCAATATTCAAATATGAGAATGGAAACCTAAAATGGTGGCGTGACAAATTGAAGGGTAAAAAAATCATCTTGTTTCGTTCCGCGCCATTAGCTTTGCATTGGCGCACTAATAATGGATGTATTATGAGCAGAACGGGGGATTTCTCGGTTCGGGTAAGCAATTTTATTCTCTTTATAGTCTCCCACTCCTCAATCCTCCTACCCCGTATTCTTTTCTTTTCCCGTCTCTATTTCCTCGTAATTATTGCTCCATCAAAAAACCAGTTGGTACTCCTAGGGTGTCTTTAAGAACAAAAAGAGCTATATAAAATCAATTAGTGTGCTGTGGGCAATATGTTTTAATTCGTCAGAGTATACGACTTGTTCGTGTTAGAAACTCAATCGTATGCAAGAAGGAAATAAGAGATACAGGTTTGCTTCAATCAATTGCCATTTGCATGGGTCTTTGGGGAGGTGCGAGCGTGAATTTGTTTAGAAAGAGGAAAATGGAAATAAATCTATGGCGGAGAATGAAATCAAGTAAGAAGAGGGATTCGAAAGATTTTAAGTAATCATTTGGGAAAATATTTGATGGGTTTAAAAATAGATCTTACTCAACCGAAATTAAACAGTTAATGTAAACAGTTCCTACCTGCATGCTCTTACACTGCGATCACGATGCAGTTGGACTGTTGTAAATTCTACATTATAATCTTAACACAGTATTAAACGATACTTTTACATGTATACGTACAAAACAATAGAGGATAGTGCTTTTATCAGAAACCGCAGGGGAAACTTCAGATCGGAGCTGGGATGGATTCTAAGTGAGCCGTGTAGCCTTAAGTGTGTTGTAACCAAGTTATACATCAAGGAGTTTGAAAACATAATGAATTACAGCACAATACCAATATAATGTATCAAAAAGTACAAAGTAGTAAGAGTACCTGAAACCGTTTCATTTTTGCATCTTTTGATGATTTTAAAGAATTGCATCCATTATGTTTCAGTACAACACTGAATAATGTATACAAATCGGAAATATATATAAGTACTTAGCCTCTTTTTTTGTATTTTCTTATCTCGCTTTCTATGTGTTTTTTTAAATAATTGTCTTATTGTGTAATACTAAAGTGTTTCGGAGGATGCACAGAACATGTTGGGTTGGGGGGAGGCAGGTTGGGAAAATCAAGTTCTCGTTCAATATGATCCCTGAAAATGTGATAATTCTCACGATTATAGTATAGTTGACTCATGATTCAGTTCAGTGTTACCGTGAATATTCTAAAATGATGGTTTAATCATTAAACAATATAACCTTTACAAAATGGCAGAAGACATTGGAATGAAGATTGTATTTCAAAAAATGAATTGTTCAAGCAAGAAATGAGATTGTGATATTAAGATATTGCAGAAATAATCGTTTTTTTTTTAAAGATCACAGTTAGAAGATACAGACTGTCTTGGAAAATGAGCGATGACTCATGGTATATATGGTTACATTTATGTGAGTGAATGCATTCATTCCCTCTGCTTGTTTGCCGTGCAATCATAACACGTAATAAGAAGCATATTGGGGCCCATTAACTGAACCCTAAACAGCTGTCCAAAGTTCGAGATGCCTACATCCGAGGCTCTGAGCAAAGTGATACGCTGAATGATGGGATAGAGAGAGAGTAGTAGAAGGGAAAGGGGGAAGGGATGAGAAGGAGGGTAAACATGATAGGAAGGCGGATTCGGGAATCATCTTCACATCAAGATTTTGTTTGAAGTAGGAGAGCCACCTATAATTGGTGGAGGAGGCATTAGTTCGTCTTATACCAGGCACCCAGGCTTGTATTTGCTTGGCGCTATAGGCACGCGCGCAACAAGTCCCTTGAATAATGGAAAGAGGATGCCGGGCAAGCTCGTTGATCAATCCTCACGCTCGGGCGAACTCAAATTGGAGGAAAAAGGTTAGCATCCCACCACCATCCATCATCCACCTACTACTATCTCCCTACCCTCCCATCTATACATGCCTGGAGCTTTACAACTATCCCATACCCTTTTCTCCTCGATCTCCCTCCCCCCCCCCCCCCCCCCCCCTCTCTCTCTCTCTCTCTCACTCTCTCTCTCTCTCTCTCTCTCGCGCACACATGAGGTAACCGTTTTATTTCTTTGACGATCACATCCAAACAATCTATTTGTTTAGTTCGCTCTCTCTCTCTCTCTCTCTCTCTCTCTCCCTCTTTCTTGTAGCCTTTTTTTTCTCTTGGCCTTCGCACTTTCTTCCCGGAAAAGCTCAATAGCCAGCCCTGTAATATACATTAATATCTACGAAAACGCTCTAAATATATATAATTATTCTCCGATATGGTATTTAAAAAATATCTCAAAATGTATACAATATATTTCCATGACATTATCCACATATTTGTACATCATACACTCTAAAAATAGAGTGCACAATTTTGCTGTGCAAAATCTCTGTTTAAAAAAGTTGGGTAAAGAATTACCCAACCTTGTGCCAAACACCAAGTCTCTTCGAAATTTCATTACACTTGCCATAGTGTCAAATCAACATTCGACTGTGCGCATTTCCGGGGTAAGAAAGTAACGATGCAGATTAATATTTGAACCACGCGTTGGGTAAACACAAGTTTTGACACCTAAACGTTTGTATTATGACACAACTGATGTTAAAAACTATGATCGAAGCGCTAGCGTGGTCGGTCGTTCCGAATCAGCTGTTCATCGAATTAATCGTGTTCAAGATCGACAGAGGATGGACGACTTTGTTCGAAATAGACTACGATCATGCACTTGTGTCTTTCCGCAGCATTTATTTGCATGAATGCGTGTAAATCTTCTCAATATGGACATGAAATTCCTCATAATTCTGGACAACACATTATTCGTATGGAGAATGTCATCCGCGATACAGTCACCTACTCCGGCACCTACTGCGAGCACGCCAAGCGAAAGACTGTCTAGCCAAGAGAGAGAGAGAGGTCTGCTACTTATACACTACACTACATATATCATGTACTTTTCCAGCCAACTCCTCGGACAAATTTTCTTTTTTACCCAAATCTGTGTAAAAATAAAAAATCATACAATAAGGTTGGGTTAAAATTTTACCCAACTTTGGGGTAAAAAATTACACAAGAACAAAGTAAACGAGTACCCAGGATGAGTTGGGTAAAAATTACCCAATGTTGTGTCAAAAAGGGAACATGGTTGTCGTTGGGTAACATTTTACCTTTTACATTGGGTCAAATATATTGCACATCAGTTGGGTAAAACATTAAACATTTGCTGGGTAAATTTTTACCCAACCACCCCTGTGTCAAATTTTACCCAACAAACATGCATGTTCCCTTTTTACCCTCGTAAAGTGTAAAATTTTACCCAATAGTGGGTATCTTTTTTTTAGAGTGTACTGTCTTATTCAAACAACATATCATACGCAACGAGCTCTAATATAGCTGTCCACAATCTTCCTCTCCCCCTCCCCCTCTGTCAATTTACCATTGCCATGACAGTCCTCCACAGGTTTTCTTCCAACCGCAGCGACGCACTTCAAGAATTGATTGTCAGGTTCTCCTTCACAAATCTCCTTCTCGGTTCTCTTCCTAATTATATCAATGCAATCAGGCGTGCAAAATGAACATGTATAGTGCACCACCGCAATAAAAAATAAGTTCCCCCATTCGCAGATACATTTCATATGCACTACGCAGTATGGAAGCAACGTCACCTCAAAGCTGTATATTCATTGTTGATTCAATATGTATAGATCTGGATAGGTTTTGTTCTTTCTTTTCTGAGCTTTCCTTTAACTGCACTTTCACAAGAATAACGTTTCCCGAAGCTGTTCTGTTTGTGTTTTATATTTTATCATATTTTTTACCATTTTTCTATTGCAATAATGAGTGGAAAGAAACATCGTTTAAATGTAGATTTGATGTGTTGTTGCTATATTTGCATTACTAAGCATGCTGGCTAGGGAATAGTAAGTCTCGTCGTCATGAAACAGTCTGCTGCTAAAAGCATTATGTCTGTCATTAATGTGCATCTCATAACGTCATTTATCATTACAATCAATAATGCACGTTTAAAAAAAAATCGGTATAAATATATAATGGTATGACCAGTGTGTTCTTAACATTCATGGGATTTATTTAGCACTTCAGCTATTTTTGATAAGCGCTCAGGAAGTATTATATTTGGGGCTTTTTAGGGGGAAAACATAATCATTTCCTATGATGTAGTTACATTTGCTTAATCATTAATAACAACCAACATCTCTCTTCTTTATTTCTTTACTTGCAGGTTACATCCACGATATCACTCCATCGCCGTCTTCTCCTCCTAGCGAGCCCTTGATGATTACCAACCTTCTTACCCATCACCACGAAGAGCCGCCTTCTCTACCAAGCTCACCTGAACCCCTGACGGACTCCAAGTCAAGAGACTTCGATGTGGACAGCGGAATCCTCAGTGTTCAGAGCAAAGGGCAGCTGTTTCTGTCGTATGAAGCATTTTTGATTACGGATGGACGATCACGACGACGCGCGTTACAAAATGGTGGCAGCGGTGGGATTATAGGACCAGGTATCGATCAGCAGCACAGTCCGCTTGATGGATCCTTAGCCGCTGTAGCCAACAGACCTAAATACAAGTGCAATGAGTGCGGGAAGCAGTACGCCACCTCGTCCAATCTCTCCAGGCACAAACAGACCCATCGCAGTCTCGATAGCCATCTAGCCAAGAAGTGTGAAGTCTGCAACAAGGTCTACGTCAGCATGCCTGCCCTGGCCATGCACGTGCTTACGCACAACCTCAAACACAAGTGCAATGTCTGCCACAAGTCCTTCAGCCGTCCCTGGTTGCTCCAAGGCCATATGCGTTCACACACGGGCGAGAAGCCCTTCGGCTGTGCGCACTGCGGAAAGGCGTTTGCAGATCGCTCCAACCTCCGCGCTCACATGCAGACGCATTCGGCTTACAAGAACTACAAGTGCAAGCGTTGCGACAAGTCGTTTGCCCTTAAGTCATATCTGAACAAACACTACGAATCGGCCTGCTTCAAACTGGATGGTGAGATTACAGACGACATGATGACGTGTACGCCGTCGCCCATGTCTGATGCCGAGAATATCTCGGTTGATGGAAACATCTCTACATGATAAAACAGAACAAAAGAACAATGGATAAAGCAAATAAGTATCTCCAAACGACAAATGACAAAACGCCTTTTATATCAATATTAGATTTGTAAAAATGAGACATGACAGCTCTTAAATAATTCCGCTGACTTTTGCTGATGAGATGAATGGAAGTGACAAATTATTTTGACTTTTATCAAATGAATTCTTGTATTAATGAAGGTGCATTCAATTTTTTATGGAAAGCATCATTCCATTATTCTGAAATTGTTGAGTGTTTTTTTAGATACAGTTATGTATAATTCATGTCGTAATTTAAGGATCTGGAATCTGATTTTCCGATAGACGAGTATGCAAGCAATAAAAATAGTAGTTTGTAGACAACCAATGGTTGTGTTATCAGTCAAGTGCAATAAACAAAATTATATTTAAGTCATCAATAGCATATTATGGGGATTCTTTTAATTGTCGTCCAGCTTAGTAGTTGTTAGTTTGGGGCGAACATGGTAAAACAAACATATTTTTATTAAAACATTCTCATTCCACTCACACACCATGCAATAGTATTACATATATCTTAATATTAATTTCGCCTGCCTTATTTCGACTCGCATATCTTTCATAAAGGTGTATGATGCGATGTTATGTAAAACAAAAGAATCAAAGAATATTAACCACATTTTGATGAAATTATTCAAGAAAATGTAACAACGCTAGCGAACAAGAAATCCCATATCAACTAACTGAAGTTAAATGAGCTTAGATCAAGAAACCCGGAACACCGGCAACGATGGTTGATTTCAAATCATCACCGTTTGATTATATCCTTTCACGTGGTTAGTTTACCAATTAGAAAGTAAAAATCGTTTCTAAAATGCATGAATACAAGATTCTTCATTATTATATTCCAAACGGTACAACGTGAAAATTCCATTACATGTATCTTGTATTTTTGAAATACGCTTAGGTACATGGAATGTGAACTATTATGCTTTCAACATGTTCAAATTTATATACAGCAAATTATTACCTTGCTTCAATGAAGGAATGCAAATATATGTTTTTAAAACTGATAATCACAATATTTAAACGGAATTAACAAATTTTTGTGTAATTTCCATTCAATACTAATAAGTAGTTATTTTGTAAGCATCTTGTGCGACTGTTTTATACACACAGTAATAATAGTAATAATAATAATAATCTTTTAAAGTCCACTCCAAATTGTATTAAGTTAAACCGAAAATGGTAAATCTTTTTGCCCAATTGAGGAGATTAAAGGTGATATAGGTAGAATATCATTTGGGAAAAATGTTTAATGATTCGCTTACTTATTATCTACTTGTTATCTATTTTCAACATTTTACGCGATTTCGATCAAACCGTACATCACAAAGCAATATGTAATTCAAAAGATTTTAAAAGTTGGCTTATTTGAATCTTGTAATTATGAGCGCACAGAACAATAACTGTATTTGGATATGTAATTGTATTGAAACTTTACAGGCAATACAAAAATAACATCGGTTCCTTAAATATGTATTTGTAATAAAAATGTATAAAGGGTTCGACAAATGCTGTTCTCTTGCTCAGCTTTAAGAATACACGATGGCGATTCGAGAATAACAGTTCCCTTTTGAGGGACGAAATAAGATATAAAAGAGAGGAACGGCTTTTTAAAGAACAGTAAATCTGTATAGTATTCCATTTATTTCACTCTGAAATGTTTGACTGTACATAGGTTGTATTATATTTCATACTTTTTTATACTCTTTCGAAGCTGAAATTTTATCATTATTTTGAAGAAATAAAAGAGAGAATGTAAGAGGAGAATGCTTTGTTTATAGCCAAATCGCTTTACAGTTCCCTAATCAAATGAAAAAATGATATAATGATTATGAGATTCAAAGAGTGGTAATAACGAGTTTTTCATTGTCAATAATCGCATATCTTCCAATTAAAGAAATCTATCTCTATTGTACGTTAATTCTTTTCAAGAACTATGTTAAACAATAATTTCGTCGACTTGATATTTTTTAAAACATAATGACAATGTTCATATTTTAAAGAAAACTCGAAACGAGCACAATAAAAGTGTTATTTACCATCCCATGTTCATTAAATTCAGTACAAGGAGATATATATTATCAAATATCACTACTAATGAATAATAACGATTGGCTATGGTTTAAATGTAATATAATTTGTTGAGGTTTAACAAGCTACAAATTTTTAACAAAAAAACAACATTTACTTGACTGTGCAAAAGTTTAAAAAACTGTGATACCACTTAGAACAGGATTGTTCCTCGCAATACAGGTTTCAATCTAGTAAAAAAATATGTAGCACGTTTGAATTTTAATTTGAAGAAAATTTGGTGTTGATTTTCCAAGAAAACGTGTTTTTGTAAATTTCTGCCAGAAAACATCATCTCACTGCAATATAATGCTTGTATTAATGATATGGAATACACACGTGCAATATTTTTTAGCATCTCACATCATCATTATACAATCTTGTGTAAAATATTGAAGTGGCACAACTGAAAGAATAAAGCTAATGTTTTGAGAGAAATATAAAAAATGTTTCACCAGTAATTGTGTTATTTTTATCTCTTTAAACTTCTTCCACGGTGTCACAACTGTGTTAACCCCAAAAGGTATGTTATCTTAAGTATCATCTCTTTCTCTCTCTCTCTTTATTAATCTCTCTCTCTCTCTCTCTCTCTTTCTCTCTCTCTCTCTTTCTCTCTCACTCACTATCCCTTTATCACACACAAACACATACAAATATAGCCTACCTTTGTCCTTTTCATCCTTCATTCACCCCTCTCCCTGTTTGTTTTCTCCTTCGTATATTCATTATCTTAAAAATTATTAACGTGGGCAAACTTCAAAAAGGCTAATTCTAAATATCACACTTTTCCCTCTCCCTCTCTCTCTCTCTCTTTCTTTCTTTCTTTCTTTCTTTCTCTCTTTCTCTGTCTCACACTCACTTTCTCTCTCTCTTTCTTTCTCTAGATACCATACCTCTGTGATTATCCACATTTCAAATCCTAACCATCTTGCGACTGAAAAGGGGAATCATACAATGTTTCCGCATCCTACCAAATAGGCAGAGACCATAACAGCATCGGCTTATACCTATCCATTTTCAAGAAGAACATGCAATATTGGTATCGGCCTGGAAAACACACATTCCAATTTCTCTTTGTCCTCATCCCTGATTCCGTCTCGACTTACGTGAGACAGACCAAGCGGCTTGACCACTAGCCACCGGACCTTTCTCTTGTATTCATCGACGTAATTACCAGATTTAACTCCAGGGCAAGGGGGGCAGGAGGGCGTGTTCATCGGGGGTGGAAAGAGGGGTAATATTTTGTATGTAAACACGTTTAAGAGTTAAATCTCCTAGGTTGGGTCACGCGATACCAGCTTGGCCAACACCCTATACCCTGATGAGGTCAGCATTGTTTCCACTACCACATATAGTACAATCATCAAATACATAAAGCCGGTGCACAACTGCTCAGATTGGTCGACACCGTGTTGCCAACATTGATTAAGAGTGCGTAAACCTTTTAGGATATGAAGGGTTTGAAGTTAAAGGCAATGGGAATGACCCCCCAAGTCTAGCCAGAGGTCAATTTGATCTAAAATACAATATTAAAAAAGGTCTTTTGAACTTCTTTCATAGTATTATTCTAATTATTTCTTCCAAATTAGGGAACACATTTGGTACAGGACAAATCACAGAGAATGAGCTTTTTGTGGAAATTAGGAGGTAGCATATAGTTCCAATCAAGATCACGTAATTTGCCAATTGATTTTCCCCAATCCCCCACTCTTTATAATCTGAGGCCAAGATCGTTATATTTAGAATAGATGCTCAATTAAAATATATAGAGCGGAGATTAGGCAAAACGTGTGTAAGATACATGGAAGGTGTTTTGGGAATTAAAACGCATTGCAACACAAATAATTAGACATTATATAATTTTAAGGGGTGTTTGTGATATCTCATGAAATAAATTGTATGTGAATTTTTGGACACAGCATGTTGCGATGCAAAAGCAGACATATATATAATTATAGAGAGAGGGGGAAGAAGTGGGGGGAGACAGGAGGGAGGGAAGGAGGGCAAGAGAGGGCAAGAGAGGGCAAGAGAGGGCAAGATGAAATTGGGAGAGAAGCAGAGAAAAACTATGAAAATGGTTGGCTAATTAATTTAATTGACCAAAACAAAATTGAACACCTAACAAATTTAAAAAAAAAAAAAAAAAATGGGGAATACTGTAGGCTTTGTGATGCATTACCAAAAATGGTGATTGTGTGTCCGTTTGAAAAATAACCGGCGGTATGGATCGTCAAAGTGTAAAAGATATATGGGATCATGCATGGAAGGTGGTGACCTACATTGAGTGAATGAAGATAAAGTCATTGCCCTGTTGCCCCTGTATCCATGCACTTTCTTAAAGCAAACAATATATTTCGTTCAACCTTTCGCCCTCAACAGGCACAAGAGCAAAACTATACAAAGAGAAAATTTGGCTTGCTTTTGCAAGTCAGAAAAATTGTTTTGATATCCACACCATGAAGCATCACATATAACTATGGAAGATTTTTATTCAACTTTCAATAACTAATTTTAATTTCGATAACGATCTTCATAACAAATTATACATTTTCTTTAAACTTTACTTATAAGTAAAGTTTAAAGAAAACGTTATAACGTGAACTGATTACGAGATGTGCCAGTCAATTAGACCGTTTTATAGAAAAATGCATGGATTGGAAAATTAAAATTGAATGACATCCAGTTTTCTTTGTTAAGGTAATTTCAACTTGAAGAATATTATGAAATATTCATGATTTGGGGAATGGGCGGAAAATAAAGTTATGTATCCCACCCTGATCACGTTTAATTAACCTTTCATCTTTTATACGGTTCAATCTCTCATGAAGACAATGCAGACTTGAAATCAAAGCACTAAGTTCGGGATTTATAATTGCAAATATGCAGCCCCAAGTCTGGGAGATGATGCGTTATTGAATTTCTTCCCCGGCCTTCGGAGTGGGCGAAAGATAGAAATTCGACCGGATATAAGAAGTGACGGGATTAGGGTCTGCCCCACTAAGCTACAATCAACAGGATAATTGGTATGTACACTTCATCAAAATGGAAACGTTTTTCGTCAGGGTTTTGATGGTGATTTAGAATGTAACATCACGGGTGTATATAGTTCTCGTAGTATCGACGAGGTTAGGGGAATATTGTTATGACGATGAAGCAATAAATACTTATAGGGATCCGGTAACTTTGTCTCAGATTCTGAAACAAAAACCTGGATTTAGCTCATGCTGCAATGATAGTTATAAACCTTTAGGTCAGTCAGGAACCCCATGACTTTTACAAGCAGATCGCCTGTCTGATTATCAAGATATTTATGATTGGAAATCGAAACCAAATTTTGCGTTTGCCAAACGGTTTTCATAACACTACAGTCTATTGGAGAAAACGAGTATGGTCAAACCGGTCACTCAAAGATTTTTACGTTTTTGAGGCACTTCTTGATCATTTTGAAGCGCGATTTTATTTTTAGGGCTTCAATATTACACCATACCACAGACACTGATAACACGTAGGGCCGTGCATCTCAGATTTAACATTGTCAAACGATGCCTTTAATCAAGCACAGCTCTTTGAGAAATAGTAGCGACAGTAATCATGGTAATAACAACATGATCAATGAAAATAGAGACAAGAAGATATAAATGATGAATCTCAAACAGGTAATAAAACCTATTAATATTGATGATGATATAAATTTATTTATTTATTTATTATTTATTTATCTATTCATACATATTTATATAGGTACACAAGATCAGAAGTAAATCTGTTTTGCATCTCGGACCTGGTATTAAAAACATCGTATAAAAAGTAGTAAAAATAACAAAGTATATAACAAAAATACACAATAATTCATAGTACTATTTGATTTTATTTGATTTATTGGTTTCTGCATCTTTTTTCTGTTTTTCATCATACATTTTCATGAACATAATATGGGTTTATACAATATTTTAAGTGTATATAATTTTATACAGATCTAACCGCCCTCACCACGCCGTCTTCTATTATAATGAAATAGTAGAATCGAGCTCCGAGTGAAATCAGGTTTTTGTATTGGTCCGCTAGCTATGACTTCCACTCGGGGGAGGGGTTAGTTCAAATAAACCACCGATTAAAATAAAGACAAAGAATAAGAGCGCTGGGACACGATATAGTATTTAAAGTTTGTTTATTTACCAATCACTGACCTGTATCAACTATTCTTCTAACAGTATTTATTATCAAACAATGTCATGAAATAGTATCAATAATCCATAAGATCTCTGTCTTATCTTCAACATATATCAATATCAGAATACACCTTAAGCTAAAATATACTTTAAAAGCCTTAACTTGTTAATCTAAACAAATGGGACATTAAGGGTTGGGAAGAGGGAAGTTAGTTAGAAAGTGTTAGTACCGTGGCCACTTACATACAGCGCGGAAGACTATTCGCGATTCGAGTAGATGTACCGATTCGGCCGTTGCAGACGAGACGAAGAGATGGACAACGATGCTACGGATATGGGAACAGGAAAGATGACGACGTCGAAGACGGGAACGGAATCGGGAACACAGTTGCGGGATCAGGACGACAGGATCAAACTCAGGAACTCAGGATCAAAATCAGGAACACAGCATCAAATTGGCATAGGGTTAATGTTACCTATTTACCGACGTATCTGCAATCAATGTTCCTCCTTATCAATCAGTTCCTGACACTTTCAGATTAAGTTCCCTTGAAATATGTTGTATAATCTTAGTTGAATATTCCCGACTTGGTGATTGAAGTGACTTGGCTTTCTTGAACGATTCTGGAACAACGCTGTACTTTGATAACTTGTTGATTTTCACATCCAGCAATTAGTTGTTAGTTCAGGGACAGCTTGAGGGAGATGGGAGGACAGGGGTACAGGTAGAGGAGACCAAGTCGGGGTGGAGCCAAGTGATCTAAACATTCATGCAAACTACTTTTATACCTCATTAAACATTCATACTCGACTTTTCCTCCGATCATCTTATTGGTCATTACTTTAAAAAAGGGGGAAGGGGTCTAATCTAAAACTCTACTCTTATTGGTTCAAGGTCACCACTCATGGCCAAAGACACAGTCCTATGAGGTGTTCTTCAAAGAGCACGTTTCAAAGAATAGTCACAAAGCATGAATGACCACAAAGAGCCCGTCTGATATCTAAATCCCCTTTCATAGAGCTTAATCTCTATTATTACAGATTTATGAATGGCATTAAAGTCTAGTACACTTGTAATCAGTATTGTTTCGAACAGGATCCTGTGAATGGCAATAGGGTCATAAAGGCTATACCCCAGTGTGGGAACAGGATAGCTTCAACTAGACATGCCAGCACATTAAACATCTATAACCAATTAAGACAAAGAAAGATACAGCTGAAAGAGACAAAGATAAAGAGAGCCTGAGAGAGAGAGAGAGAGAGAGAGAGAGAGAGAGAGAGAGAGAGAAAGAGGATACAACAAGAAGAGAGAAGGACTACATGACCAATATTCCACCATGTTACACAGATAATAAACGAAATTCAACAAATATATTGAATGCATATTTCAAGGCCTTAACAAAAATGATTCTAAATATAAATGAATGCTACATAATAATGTCAACATAAAATAGTCATATAAGAGTATGCAAATGTAAGATTTCAGCTTAGAGGTTGAAGTAATTTCAATGGATTCGATTTTTTTTTTTTTTGGTACAATAATTTGAAAATTTCTAGAGACTGAGCATTTTTTTAAAGTTATTGGGTAATAGATTCATACTTTAGCACCGGCATATTTTAAAGACTGACAATAAAGTTGAATGTTTGGTTTAGGCGGCACAACAGTAAGGGAATTTGCATTACGCGTATTCAGTCCATGTCCTTCGAAATACATTCCAATCATATTATGATGACAATCATATCATTTTGAAAATGTATAAGTGTTGATTTGGGTTTTGACTTTTAAAGAATGCAACAGGTGCCGACTGTAATCCATCAATTCGTCCATAACATATACAGTACTACAACAATTTATCATGGTGATCATTTGATGAATACGTAATTTGTAAAATGATATGTGTTCAGAACGAAAGACATAAAACTACTGAAATATGCACAGTCATATTCCATCTCGAAGCCCCATTTCAATGCACGTATCTATATACAAGTAATTCACGAAGAGGCACAAAACATCACAATGAACGAGTCTTATGCAAAACAGCATCGCGACAGCAATTCCAATCGTGCTTGATTTAACTTCAACACTATTTCCAGCTTTGCGAAATCAAGCAAAATTCTCTTGAATGGAATCGGTAACGATGCTTACATTAAACGAAACAAGTACCGTGTGTGACGTTACAGATGTAAAGAATACTTAAAGCAATGCTTCTGCTCTCCCAGTCTACTTCACCATGGCGATGTATTAACGTCTGTCTGATAATAGCAACAGATGGAATTGGCGTCTTCGTAGGCTTCGATTACTCGTGGTAAGATATGAATTCATTATGTCTGAAGTCATGCAAAATCTGCACATCACTATTCGGAAATGACGTGAAATATTTTAGACAGGCCAATTTATATTTGTATCATCTCTCTCTCTCTCTCTCTCCCTCCCTCTCTCTCTCTCTCACTGCATATCTGTCTCTCCTTTATCTATCTCTTTTACCACTTCACTTTCCCTTGTTTTGTTGTGGTCCCATTTCTCTCTGTGTCTCACCCCCCCCCCCCGCCCTCTCCCCCTCTCTCTCTCTCTCTCTCTCCTTACGACGTTATGATTCATTCGTTTGTAACTATGGCAATCGCTTTATCACATTTTTAAAAAAGGAAATGATTCTGAACACTATAAGCAATCCATTAGATTTTCTTCGCGTAAGACTGTGATATGTGAGATTCTCGTTTATTCTTAAAAATGTATTATCCATCTTTAAATGAATCAGAACGAAGACAAATATGCCATGAATCCACTACTCTCACACCCACCCACAAATAAACGCACACCCTCGAACACGCACACGCACACACACACACACGCGCGCGCGCACGCTGTTGTGCCTTAGATTACTTCTCATATTCGCACTTCTCCTTACATCGTTCACCGCCCAACAAAACGTATGCCTGGTGTCTTATTCCAGCCGTCGAGTGCGGCCTTTGTTTGGCGCGTGCTCTATTCCATATTTCCCCTGAAAAAATCTCCAACAACCTGTAACTTTTTTTCATCGCCTTTTCTTAATCCAACAACAACAAGACACCCACAGCTCAGCAACAGCTCTCTCTTTGACAAGAATAAAAATGAGGGATACAAAAAAGAGGTGCCCGCGGTCGTCATCCAATATTGTTCCTTTTTTTCTGGATGTTGGGATATGAAGGGTGCCATAGGGGTGCACGGTTATTAATCAGACCGGATAGTGAACTGACACCCTGTGCCGAGGTATCGTATGGTTGGTCGTGTGTTGGACCGCGCGCACGGATGGGCAAGAGCTATGCAGACGATACATTTTGCGCGCGAAATAATGAAAAACTGTATGAAGCTTCAGCATCATCGACGAATTGGGAGCAAGATAGTTGTTGTCGCGAGCTCTAGCCGCCAGGAGACGGCTGAGATGGTGAGGTCTGGAGGAGGAGAAAGAGGGAAAAAGTGACCGAGATGAAAATTAATTCAACAATTTAACAAAATAGGAAAATTAAAATTGTCTCCGGTGGTGGGTTTAGACGCTGGAGGTAAACACGAACCCCGGACACCACACAATAGAAGTTTGGATTCTAGGTTGGTGACTATCAGGAAGGCGCTGTCAGATCTACGGACGTCTAGGATATCAGGCCAATAGTCTTATCTACCGGCCCCTACTGCCTCGCGGAATCATGCCGGTTGGGTTGAGCCGATTCTAACACACCAGTGCGTCGCTTTTGGAGAACTATTAGCGCCAGTGAATAATTAAGAGGTACCAAATTAAAGCTTCGCCACCTGACAGCTAAACTAACATCCGTTGGCGCGAGAGTTTTTCCTGCGGAGCGCTGCCTCCTACACTGCGTGTGGAGAATGAAAGGGTATATTGAGTTGGTATAAGATCGTATATGTGCTCCAAGATAGAAGACCTGTAACACACCACGCTGTATTAGCATAATGAATACAACAAGTTTATAAATCTCAGTCATTGTTGTAAAAAAATATAATGATTTTCAAGAATTGAAAAGAGAGGCGCCACAACGAAGCAAGCTAAGGCCTTACGATCCTTCCAATAGATAGGAGACCAAATGAAAATAGAACAATCCAAGACTTATCCACTATTCACTGTGTCTCCTTAAACAGTTTTTAGTTTTGTCTATTACAATCCACCATACAGTTTATAGATTAAAACATCAAACAAAAATGCAGACGAGTAGGAAAAGTGCATGGTTCAGCTCTAATCTCGGGACAATCTTTAAAGTCTTTGAATACTACATTTTATGAATGTTGATAAAAACAAATGCACACAAAAAAAGTACAAAGTCATTATGGGAGCCTGATTTCTTTGTATCCAATTATATTCATTGAATGTTACTTTTTTCGACGAGGTCTCTAAGGTTTTTTTTTTTTTTTGCTTTAGTATTTTCCACGTTATTTCATCCCTTCAATTTATGACAAATAAAAGCTAGATTATGTGGACGACTCTCCCCATTATGGAAACATTAAGACAATCTGGGGATGGAAATAACATGAAAGAGACATTTACATAATACAATTTATATAAAGTACATTTTCAAGAGAATGTTCCAGAAACAACACGTAATGGACCTATGCACTTTTGCATCATGATCCTCCCTCCATGGGCTCTCAGAACGACTTCGTAAATGTACTTTGATTAAAACTAGCAAGAGCAGTTCCCGAAAAGGAATTTGATGGGTTAAAACCTTGAAAATACTTACAATTAGTAAAACAATCTCATGCATTTATATTTGGATTGATTAACATTTGACTTCAAAAACAAGACGGCGGCACGTTGAATCTCCCATGACTTCTCATTCTTGCTTCTTGCTTCTACCCCAAGGAATAATTGACGTCTAACTTCATTCAGGATTTCAATCACGTGATTCCTTTCGTATGACTGAAGACGCCGACTAATTCATTAGTGCAAATGCATTCAAGATGGCGGATTTCTCGTTCTTTGTATAGCTGTCTTACTGATTTGAGTGATGCAGTGGCATAATGCATTCCCGATTGATCTCTCTGCTCTACAAGTTGGAATTCCGTCCAGTAATTGCGATCTCTCGTTTCCACTGTTGTTGGAGCACTGGATAGAATGAAAAGTCTTTTTGAATGAACTCGATCCAATTACGAAGAAGAAAAGACGGGGTTGCACAGCTCGTACTTTTTACGCTGACAAGAATTATTATCGAAATAGCTGTAGTCGGTGTATTATAAATGATTATTTTTCTTCTCTCTTGGCCACACAATACATCCATTAATTTCTTTCTTATAGCCTATAACTTTACAAAGAAACAATTTCTGTCCATTCTGGTTAAAGGTGTATTTCATTATACACTGTAAAAAAAGAATTTGTTCATTGGTAATTTTTACGTGTTTTTTCCATGTAGAATTTACTTGAAAACATTAGTTTTGCCACTTACGCACTAAATTTAAGTCTTGCTAACTCAAACTTTCAATTTAGTAGAACATACGTGGAATATTTAAGTAAAATCAAATACATAAGAACTTTAAGTAATTTCAGCTTGTATTAATTTAGTAATTTTAACTCAAAATCAGAAATTATACGTATTACTCAAACAATTTATGTTGATTATTCTTATCTTTTTAAAGTAAGGACCGATGCAGTGCGTAATAGAAATATTTACATAATTTATGAATATTCATTAAGACCAAATTAAACTCTTTTTTAAATAAAACAATTCTTTTTTGTGGTTGAATGAAAATTTAAGGACTTTAAAACATTTACTAATTCATTTAACATGGCTAAGCAAAGACAAGACAATTTTTAATTGTTACCCAGTTCAAAACAAATCAAACTTGATATTTCAGGAAATTGTCAACCAATTTTCCTTTTAAGATGCTACGATCAAGTATATATAAAATTTGGAGCCTTTCAATATGTGTCGAATTGAAGCATATGTAATAGTTTGTGATGGTGGTAGATATATATATACGGTTAAATCTTAAATAGAAGTAGTGAATGATTAGTGGATGTTACTTGTTAGATTAGATGGGTACCAAATCGTGCAATATGTAATCCTATCATAGCTTTTTTTTAATTATCTAAAATGATTACAATACTTAAATTATTTACGTTAATGTAACTCGATTTAACTGAATAAAAATTTATTCAGCAAAATAAGTAAATTCTACTTAAGATGCCGTAGGTAATATTTACTTAATAAAAATAAGGCAATTCTTTTCCTCAATTTTATTGAGTTATTTCGACTATTATTTTTTTACAGTGTATATATAGCAATTCCTATGACTATTACGTGTCACATTTCCTCGCCTAACGCATTTGTTTTGTATACAGATATAATTTTTGTGTATATATCATTATTTACAGTTACGTAATTTCAAAATGTATAATCGAAGGGATTGCATCCACATTCATTGTATCAATAGTTTTGTGAAAAAGTATAAACAAGCATTGTTTTAACAGACAAGTACGAATGGTAGTGTTTTTGTTTAAATCTTTTGTGTCCATAATTATGTCGAAAATAACAAAAACATATTCAAAGTTTTAAAATTGAATTCACTATGAAAATTAGGCATCAATTATCACAAACAAGCAAATAATCTCTTTCTTTCTCTCTTTCTCTCTCTCTCTCTCTCTCTCTTTCTCTTTTTATTTTTTATATTTATTTCTTGCTCGATTCGATTCAAAATAACGTAAATAGGATTATGATTATAAGTCAGCAAAAAAATATGAAAATATATTAGAAATTCAAATTTATCAGATATAAGATCTAGTTGTAATCAACTTGTGTAATAATATAGTATTAATGACTGCTTTGAGAGAAATAGTTGTTTTTATAAGCTCAAGGGAAGGTTAGAATTGTGCTATTACCCGAGGCGTGCCGAGGGGAATAGCCCAATTGTAACCTTCCCGAGAGCGTATAAAAACAACTATTTCTCGAATATTAAAGCAGTCATTAATACTTTTATATGCCGAAAAAAAATAGACTAAAAAATAAAAAATAAAAAATACTTTTTTTTTTTGTCGAAGATGAGATTCGAACTCTTGCGTACAAAAGGTGATGTATCTAAAGTCAGCGCCTCAGACCTCTCGGCCATCGCGCGCTGTTAACATGCTTGGCAGTTTTGTACGATATATAGATTAAAATGGATTGAAACCGGCTTCGCGTGTGATCAATGCTTCGCAAAAGCTCCATATACGGACTCTTCTTTTACTTTTGCAATGCATATTGGCACGAACTTAGATCAAGATCTATCGGCAGATGTTGTTTTTTGGTTTTTGGAAGTTTATTTTCGTCTTCATGTCAACAATGCAAGATAAAATTGTCGGTAAGATCGATCGAGATTCAATTGTATTGAAATTACCGACCAATTATTCGCACACATACGGTATCCTCGATCGCTCAAACCATTTTTTAACATGTAAACCTATGGGGTAACCATGGAGACTGAACTATTTTTTTAATAACCATGGTTATTAAAAATATTAAATGTTTTATGCATGGTTACCGGGAATTTTACAGGAACAGTTGAAGTTTATGAATGCAATTTCGACCAATCAGATGGCTGGATTACTTAAGTGAGGTATATAATTGATTTTAAAAGTTGATGCAAAACATGGTAGCCTATATGAAGATAAAATAGTCGCTGTTTTGTTTAAAGTCATACGTTTTGGTTTTAGACTGCATGGTTTAACACTTATCCCATATCAATAGTATTGACAGCTGTTCAATATTTCAAACATAGAACAAGATCTCTCTTTCTCTCGTTCTCTCTCTCTCTCACACACTCTCTCTCTCTCTCTCTCTCTCTCTCTCTCTATATATATATATATATATACTGTATATGTATATATCTTCCTCTTCCTCTCTCCATTTTCTTCCTTGCAATATATGCGTACCCAAATCTCTCTTTTCCTTTCTCCTCTTTCTCTCCTCAACACTCACTCGTTGTCTACCTATGTTTCTTTTTCAGTCTCATCTTCGCTTTATGCTCCTCCCCTCCTTTCCCCTGCATCTTGCCATGACGTCACCATACTGATCATGATAAAATCTGGCAAATTAAGGCAAAAAGCTTCGGAATTGATAACAATTCCTGCTGTGTGTTGAACGACATTGCCAGACAGGCAGAGTCAGGTTTCATTAAAGATTATTGCCCTCTTTCCTTTGCCAAGACAGCAGAAGTAACGATGAAACAAACTCGTTTATGCCATAATGTCAGTCAGGCCTGAGCGACTCATATGGACAATATGCATATGCTCATTTGATCTTACTTCTGATGGATTCCTCATTATATAAACGATAATAGTAACAACAACAGCAACAACAAATATAGATAATGATGATGATTATGATGATAATGATAATAATAATGATAATGATAATAATAGAAATGATAATAAAAGTTATATAATTCCATAATAGAAATGATAATAATGATAATAAAAGTTATATAATTCCATGATATTGAAGATGAACGATTTAAATCCATAGTAAGATAAGAGGCGGAAAGGGAAATCCGAGCACTAACGCATTAGCAAATAGACGCAACTCGAATCATTTATGCATCACTCTTTACCTTCTTGGCATGCACGTTTTTGTTTTGTAGTCATACGTGTGCAGTTATATATAGTAAAATACTTTTGTATCTCTTTTCAAGGACGACATAATAAATCTTAGAAAATATGTATATATTATGTGTATTGCGAAGACATAATCAGTTTATGAGACGCGAAACTCAAGTTTAATCTTGGAAACTGTTCAATGAATGATGTATCAACAACCGAGGCAAGGAAACATGACTGCCGGGTAGCTGTGATTGTATTTGCATACTTTGGTTTCCCCCATCCTCTCGGGGCATGCGTTTCCAAGATCTTGATCATGTTGATGGTGGGAAAGTTAATGGAAATGGACTTTATATTCGCAGAAAATGACGAAGATATGTCTGTATACTCGATTGACACCAGACTAAAAGGAATCAAATTTACGTGAGAAGCCGATGATGAGGAAAAGCGGTGAAAGAGACGGAGAGAAAAAAAGAGAGAGAGAGAGAGAGAAGGAGAGAGAAAGAAAACTAGAGAGAGATAGAAGAGATAGAGGGAAAGGGAGAGAGAGAGAGAGAGAGAGAGAGGAGGGGGAATGGGCAACAAAAAGAGGGGGTAAGAACACGGAGCACGAGAGATGATGTGAGATGCATGAGATGAGAGTACAATACTAGCAACATGCCAAAACATTGCCAAAAAGTATTACGAGATTGCATTTCTTACAAAATGCTCAGGATTAAAAACACACAAAAGTAAAACTGTATATCACAGAAGAAACTTTAACAGTAAGATTATTGCCTCTCTCGTTCCCCATTCAGTCAAAGAATCACCAGTGATCAATATGATGCGACGTACATGTATGCTGTGTCCATAAACTACACTCTTGCTCCATAGAGTATGATTGGAGATCTGCCAATATGAAGGAAAATATTATTTTATTATTCAATATTGATACAAACAATGAAAACTCGAATCTATTTGAGTTCATTGAAAGGCGCTATGAAAACTCAGTCGAATCACATTACTAACCGGAAGTTCTTTTTTCACAGCAATCGTTCACGAATAATCTTTCATATGTAGCGAAACATATTTCGACACCCCCCCCCCCACACCTCTCTTCCATCTCTCTCTCTCTCCCTCTTTCTCTCTCTTTATCTCTCTTTCTCTCTCTCTCTCTCTCTCTCTCTTCCTCCACCCTTCTATCTCATTTTTGCGGCTTGGTTATGTCAAATTTGCAAGCTTAAACGTATTGCTATCCAATTATTCGTTGTTTTAATATCTAAAGTAGATCGCTTGCGCTCCAGTTCTCCGTTCAAAATCCGATTACGCCACTCGACAAAATCAGTAAATCCATATTAATGTTACCCATACAACATACATGTACATCATTGGGGCAGTATAAACACTTCTTTGAAAACGTCGTGCACATGAGCTTTTCATAAAGATGATCATAATCTGTTCACCTTTCTTTCTTTCTCTCTCTCTCTCTCTCTCTCTCAAAAAAAAAACTCACTAACACGACGTCTTTGCGCGCTCCCCCTCCCCTCCTCTCTCTCTCTCTCTCTTTCTTTCTCTCTCTCTCTCTCTCTTTCATTTTCCAATTTATCAAAAAAAATATCCTTGTCTTCTTTCGTACATGTATCTTCGGTATTCCACTCGTGTTTAATCTGTTCCCCTTTCCTTATTTCCATACGCCATCACACCCCTCCCTCTCTCACCCCCCCCCCCCCCCCCTCTCTCTCTCTCTCTATCTCTCACTCTCTCTCTCTCTCTCTCTCTCTCTCTCATTGAGAGAGAAAATGAGTGAGTTTCGCATCAGTGATCTATGAGCGCACGTGAGCAGGCAGCTTGCCTAACTGGTATTGCTGTGATTAAGCGGCGGGGTGAAGACGGCAGAGGGTATTAGATGCGCTCCGCTTCTTGCCGTAATTTGGAAAAGCAACAGAGTGTGGCATTTTCATCACGAAACACCGTGAACTGCTCTCTCTCCAGGGGAATCCAGACCAGGGTTCGACGACTGGAACTTAAAATGCTATACCCGATTTTTTTTTTCTTTTCCCGTCATCTTCTTCTTACTTTCATTGTTCTCTTGTATTTATATCTCTCCTCAGCCCTCCATATCTTTTGCCACCTTCAGATTATCCAGCAAATTTCATCTGGCCAAACAACACGATTCTTGAGTCATCTCACCAAGTGTTGATATTATTCTGAGAAAGCAAAAGAGACCTGTCTCCGAGAAAGGTGCCTATTAAACGTTCTCCGTTATTAAATATAGAGGGCCCCCTATTTCTTGACTGACGTGACCGAAGATTGTTATTTATCTGCTTATCATCGAACAATTATTATTATATACCTCACTTAAGTAATCCAGCAATCTGATTGGTCGAAATTGCATTCATAAACTTTAACTGTTCCCGAAAATTCCCAGTAACCATGGTTAAAACAGTTCTAAAATCCCAATAACCATGGTTACCGGGAAAATAGTTCAGTCTCCATGGTTACCCCATAGGTTTACATGTTAAAAAAATGGTCTGAGCGATCTAGGATACCGTACGTGTGCGAAGAATTGGTCGGTAATTTCATTACAATTGAATCTCGATCGATCTTACCGACAATTTTATCTTGCATTGTTGACATGAAGACGAAAATAAACTTCCAAAAACAAAAAAACAACATCTGCCGATGGATCTTGATCTAAGTTCGTGCCAATATGCATTGCAAAAGTAAAAGAAGGGCCCGAAGAGCAGCGGCGAAGCATCCACCACGCCAAACCGTTTTCAATCCATTTTAATGTATATATTAGAGAAAACTGCTATGTATGGTGTCAGAGCGCGCTGGCCGAGAGGTTTAAGGCGCTGGTTTAATTACTTCACCTTTTGTACGCAAGAGATCGAATCCCATCTTCGACAAAAGTTTTTTTATTTTTTATTTTTTAGTCTATTTTTTTTCGGCATATAAAAGTATTAATGACTGCTTTAATATTCGAGAAATATTTGTTTTTATACGCTCTCGGGAAGGTTACAATTGGGCTATTGCCCTCGGCACGCCTCGGGTAATAGCACAATTCTAACCTTCCCTTGAGCGTATAAAAACAACTATTTCTCTCAAAGCAGTCATTAATACTATACTATAAACGGCATCAGAGGAACTAATTATTTTAAATTGGTCCTAATCTGCTATTTAACTACGTTTTTCTTTACCTATCAATAGCACGTGATAGCTTACGCAGGTCATGACACACAAATTCGTTTCTATTAAGGCTCCTTTCACTAGGTAGGAAACAAAACTTAAAACAGAAAGAAATGACATGACCGAAATCTGAAGTGAATTATTATTCGTACTTTCCAAACTAACACAATAATGGAAGAAGTATGTATTGAAGAAATGCACTTCAGTCCACCAGGGACTTGTATCCCAAGTCCCTGAGTCCACTAAAGCCAAATAAATAAATCCAACCACAAATATCACTTAAAGTCCTTCAAGTACCCGCTCTCATAACGTCTGTATTTTATGTCACACAATTTTGGCTCTTTCCAAGAAGATCTGCGCTTTACCTGCGAAACAGTTTGGAGCTATCCATTTATGGTCGCTTCCCACTGCTAGTAGATACGCTAGTCAGAGATTGCCTGCGCACAACACCTGTATCATCTGACCATTGAGCAGTTCATTTTGATAAGGTTTATCAGTGGGAAAATAAAATTACTAAGGCTTGTGGAGACGGACCCTGATTTGACACGAGAAATAACAGGTTGTCTTTGATGTGTGCGGCGCACTATCAACCTTGGACATTTTTCCCCTCCATTTTTGTTTCTTGACAACGCAGTTCCCTTGGCGCGTAAATTATTCACCAACAAATTACTTTACCGTCTGCCGTAGATAGCTAGTGCACACAGCCCAAGGCAGATATCTTCTCCCGGTAATCTTGTCAAGCAAAGTTTGTTTGCTTTCTCCCTCTAGAAAAAAAATATATGATAAAATCCGTAATTGTTTAAGAATGTACTGAAAGTAGCAAGGTTCATCAGAAATTTGACCAAAAAAATGTATAAATATTTTAAGCGGTATTGGTCTTTTTTCGAATTTACTGATATAAGTCCAGTTCTAAAATCTTGTTTATTTTAGTTTTTATATTAAAAGTCGTTTTTTATTATATTGAACGATATACCATTTTATTGGTTGGATGATGATGAATCAAAAGGTGAATCAGAAATTTGTAATCATGGTGCCGTGCATATAAAAGGCGACAGTGGCTTTAAAGTGGACATAGGGGGTATGGGCAACTTTTCTTTTTTTTCAATGGAAATCCGGACCGCATTTCCAAGGAAGGCATTGCCAATGAGAAGTCTTGCTGTTCATGCTGTTGTACTTAAATGCTTTATTTTCTAATTGAAACAATATTCTGGAAGCGTTCCCAACATAATCAATAAGCATCTTGATTACTGGATTTAATACTTGTCAGTAATACAACGTGTTGTCTGCTCTTCATTATAATCAAAGCAATCATTAGCAGGCAAAAACATTGGTATAATGATAATAATAATAACGTTTTTATTTACCCAGGGTAGCCACTTCAGTTATGAAACTGCTCTTCCAGCGGGCCCTGCATAACATAATATGTTATTACTACCCTTCTCCAATCTAATATGCTTAGCGCCTAGCTAGAAGGCAGAAGGTCCCATTGTTATAAGTCTTTGGTATGACATGGCCGGGGTTCGAACCCACGACCTCCCGTTCATGAGGCGGGCGCTCTAACCACTGAGCCACCATGCCCGGTTTTCTTGATAATGATACACAGTTGAAGGCTGCCTTATGTCCCTCGGAAGTAAAAGGGAAGAAAATGCAAGACTGTTCACTCCGTTCGGCTGTGCGTACTAACCTAACACACCACTCAATCAGCCGTTCGTTCCCCCTCTCTCTCTCTCTTTCTCTCCCCCTGCTCGCGCATGTTCAGCGACTACCTGTTAGCACACTCACACAAACACACGCACGCGCTGGTGGCGTCGCAAGCAGACCTGTGGAATATAGAGATAAAGACGCCACGGCCAGTCCCGAACGTGTGAGATAGTGTTGATAATAAACTCTCTCTAGCTGGGAGGTCTTTATCATCCAGTTTTTTAAAAAGATATGTCGATTTTCCTTTTATCCTTTTCATTTGGTATTTCCTTAATTTGAAGGTTGTCCATATAATTATAAATACAAATTTAATTAAATAATTATTTGAAATGTATCGCCTAATTTATCTTTTATATCATCTAAGGCCAATAAAATATTATCTGATAATTGGATTTCCAGGTATTAATATTTGTCCATTTCATTTTCATTCCTCCTTCTCAATTTACTACCACATCTGAATTATTAAAGTTACTGAATTCTTGCACACGGAGATGATAGAGTCTTGAGTTCATTAGACCTTTATTTTGTTTTCTTTCCATAATTAACATGCATGCATTGAGGCTATTCCCCTATTTTTCTCGCGCTCTTTTTCGATTTACATCTATCATCCCACTTTCCTGGATGCATGCATGCTTCCCCCTTTATATTTCTGTTTCCTTCATACCTTTTCATTAATCATCTCTCTCTCTCTCTCTCTGTGTGTCTCTCTCTCTCTCTCTTTCCTACTTTCTTCAACTCTTTCTTATGTGTATTATCTCTCTCTCTCACTCTTAACCCTTCCATCTCCTTTTTATCTCCCTCTATCGCTTTCCCTCCTTCTCATTTTCCACCTTTCTCCCTTTCTTCCCAACCCGCCGAATACCCACTTTCTTTTTTTTCTCCTCTTTCTCTCTCTCTCTCTCTCTCCTATCTCACCCTCTCTCTCTCTCTCTCTCTCTCTTTCCCTTTCTCTTCCTCTTCTCTCCTCTCCTCTCCCCTTCCTCCCTCTCTCTCTCTCTTTCTCAACATCCCTGGGGTACTCATGTGGTATGCGCTGAATCATGAAAGTATAATTTGATTAATTTTTGTTTTGCACGTAACACCAAACCCAAATGAGATTTAGAAATCCCACTTAAGGAGGTTTTGTGTATGTGTATCAAAATGGCATTATATACTCATAATTTTGATGTTGAATGAGGGAGGTTCGTGAAGTATTGGGAAAATTACAGATTGAAAGAAAAAATGGTTTTCTGGTAATTGCAGCGCTGATAATCTAGGACGGGTTGAGTTACTGGAAGAAATTACTGAAAAGGAGTTAGAGGAGGAAAACTATAAAATCATGACATTTTTAATACTGCAATATGGCTGTACTGCTGCTGCTCATCATGGTGATGGTAAATATCTTATTGGCAATAGTGATGTTAATGATGGTGTTGCTATTTTTAATATCATTCTTCATCTATTAACCAGATAATTCATTTGCCCACAAATTACGTTGAACATTCATTATTGTCATATTCTATAATTCATTTGATACAGCCACGTTGAAAGTTTATGATAAATACATTTGTTCAAATATTATAACATTCTAAACAGTGATCTCGTTTGTAAGTTTCCAAATCAAACGAAGCCATGATCATTGATGTTGCTACATAATATAATCATTGTATCAAGCTACTCTTTCACTCAATGCATACGTGATTATGTTGTTCACCTGCATGATGCTATTTTTACAACAAGGCATTTTTTGGAGGTTATTCCCCCACATTTAAATTTATTTAACCTGCAAAAGCTGCCCGGTTTACACCCCCCCCCCCATTCCCCAGGCTCCCAGACAGGACATCCTCTTTTCTCTCTACTCTCTCTCTCTGTCTGCCAGCTTTAACCTGTGGAATACATACCGAAGGAATCCATCAATTGCAGCAACCTGCTCGTCTCTTCTCTCTCCCTCCGTCTCTCTCTCCCTTTCTTTATTTCTCTCCATCTCCAACTCTCGCCCGGTCGATAAGCAAATACAATTTGCGAGAGTGTTTTCATTTATTTCCCCCTCTATCCTAATTCCTTCCTTCTCCCGCTCTTGTTCTTTTTTCTTGACAGCGAGGACAGACGTTTGAGAACTGAGCAGGTGTTTCGAGGTGCTCAGTCCATTTCCTCTCTCTTTTTCTCGTCTTCTTTTTTTTCAATTTTCTCTACTCGCATCTTCCTGAAGCCTATATGTCCCACCGCGGAATCCCATTTCTCACGAGTTCTTTTTATTCCGTTACCTTTTTAATTTTGTTATCGGCTGGCTTTTTAACAGTATCCTTCATCATCCTCATGGAGAGCCAAAAACATTTATCAAAACTATGTCCTCCCTCCATGTCTCAAGATCATGCTCACAATTATGATGACAAATTACACGAATCTTCCAGCAGTGCCTACAATGTATGTTCATCTTTCGATCAAGAAAGGGGTTAGGCATTGAAATCAAGGTTCGTATTCTCATTAATCATTATTCATGTCGATTCCATACATTTATCACGAGGTTGTTTTCAATTTCCAAGGACGAGGCAATCTATTATTAGATCTAATTCTGTCCGTTTGATATCCTTTTGGAAAGCCTCCAGTACCCTGAGTACATTGCGTTTCGAAAATATGAAATATATTCAAAATGACTGATCATCAAAAATTATATTTTGCGTTAGAGGGTAGGTGAATGATAAATGTTACTACTCATGTACAAAGTAAAACATATTGTTTTAGTTTGAAGTTGGGTTTATGTGTGTACTTTATTTTAATAACAACAAGTGGAGTTTTTTTTAATACATCTGTATCAATCGTAGATAGAACTTGTCAAAATGGGAAAGAGAGAAACATATACAAACAAAACAAAAGCAAAAGTGTCATGATTCAGGTTCAGTTTCAAAATCATTATACTCTACAACTAATCAACAAGCTAGAACATTCACCACCTCAGAGAAATCCAATGTTTCCATATCTCACCTTTTCCTTACGTTAATGGCAAATGAATTATAGAGCATAATCATTAACATTCGATTAATATCAACATGATCAAAATAGTATTATCTCTTTCCAAGCAGGGATTCCATTATTCCAGATGCCGTAGTGAGAAACATATCTTGCAATTATGATAAAGAAAAGACGAAGGAACATTGCGCTTTCGATTTTTTTTTTAACAGAAATATAGCGCTATATAAAGGCAGTGAATCGTCATCATTTCCTGAACAGTACTAAGAGAGTCATATTATGCTCCTTTTTTTTGTTTTTACATTCGCCTGACATTATCATTACTAAGCTTTCTACGGCTACCAAAATGTCAACCAGGGAATTATGATTCCTGCGGGAAATGTGTCCATAAAATGTTGCATCGAATCATACACGTTTTATCATTATCATTCATTGTGTGCGGGTAAGCCTGAATCCGATGACCAGGGTAATAATATATATCTGTAAAGCGTTTTGAGGGGGCTTGCCGTCCTGAAATGCGCTATATAAGAACTAACTATTATTATTATTATTGACAATACACAGCTCGAATGACCTTTTTGCATAATAATAATAATAATAATAATAATATTTAATTTTTATATAGCGCTTAATACAAATGTCTCTAAGCGCTTTACAAATATACTATTACCCCGGTCATTGGATTCAGTGCTTGCCCGCACACACTGTGTGCACAGTCTCCACTCCCTGGGGAGCATTCCAACCGGGCGTTACTTGACGCTCACAAGCTGTTTGACCAACAATGACGGTCGCATCCTACCGGGTACCCATTTAACACCTGGGTGGAGAGTAGCAAGTGCAGGTTAATATCTTGCCAAAGGATATTAGTGCCGTGTCGGGATTCGAACCCTCGACCTTCGCATACAGCTGACGGCATTAGAAAAGATGCTTTTATGTTCAAGGAAAAAGGTACCGCCTTAAACACAAATTCAAACTCGTTTATGAGAGAGAAAGAATGTCAGTTTTGTTACTGTATTATGATTTTTTTTTCAGAAAATTAAATTAGATAACAATCGGTTACTAAAATGCTACAAATATTATTTTAAACATGTTAATGAAATTATGAAAGGTAAACATATCAATCTAACTTTAAAATCGTTTATTTAAGAGTGCATTTTATAAACAATATAAAAGCTTTAGTAAAATAAGACGCAATGCAATAATTCTAAATTTATTGCAAAGGCCTATTTACTCACAATATCTCGATAGAGTATCGAGTAATATTCCTGAGCAATTACTTTCAAATTAGTCAAGTATTTTCTGAGAAAATTTACTGGGAATATGTGTCCTTTGATACCGTCATGAAACTCCCTTTCCTAAAATTGCAGAATAAAAATTCAATATCAAAAGGAGCTCATGGTTTACCTTTATCTAGAAATTCAATTTAAAGTATAAGTGAACCTAAAGGCATCAAATGCCATTTTAAAATCTATGTAGGCCTATCTATATTCATAGCTTTTAATGCGACTTAAATTGAGAGGCAATCGTTATTTCGTAATTACGATAATGTCTTAAACGTTTCATCATTGTGGCGCGGGCAACAGGCAAGCGCTATGATGAGAATGCTGTCCGTAGCTCTCTCTCTCTCTCTCTCTCTCTCTCTCTCTACAGCTCTCCAGCTCTCTTTCCCCTCCTCCTCTTTCTTTTATTCTTCTTCTTCCTTCTTCTTCATCTTCTTTCTTCTTCTTCTTCTTCTTCTTCTTCTTCTTCTTCTTCTTCATCTTCTTCTTCTCCTTCCTCTTATTTTCTTCTTCTTCTCTCTCTTTTTATGTTACCCTTTGTCTTTTTTCCCTCTACGTTTCTTTCGTTCGCTCTCTCTCCCTCCTCCTTTTTGTTCTTCCCTATTATGTTTTACATCTATGGAATTTCTCACGGTTCACCTATCTCTCTTTCAATTTCCGTCTGTTTTATCTCTTTGTTTCTATTAGTCTGTATTTGTATGTCTTTGTCCCCCCTCTCTCTCTCTCTCTCTCTCTCTTTTTTTTCTCTCTCTCTCTCTCTCTCTCTCTCTCTCTCTCTCTCTGATTCTGTATCTTCAATCGCTTCCTCGTGCTAATTGCCATATCTCACTAAGAGTCCGAGTGATGCGTAATTGGCCGGGATATGAACCGATATCAGTCTAATGGCATTACCAGATTGTCTGACGCCAAAAATTATCCCGACTTTACAAAAGAGAAAGAGATAAGAACTGTTTTCAGAAATATATCATTGGATCTATACGTTGGGAAATTATCGGGATGTATACATTTGGATAGGAATATTTAAGGAGAAATGACTTTTTGTTAAAGTCTTAACATCAGAGAAACATTATCGAAAGGAGGGGGAGGAACAATACTACAAACAGACAAAATTTTCTTTTATTTGAATCTGTGTCTTGGCGTGTGTGTGGGTGTGGGTGCGCGCGGTCTAGAGTTAGAGTTAAACAGTAAACAATATAACAAAATACTGGACAAACATCGAACATTTTTAATTTTAATATTTAACTTTTAAAAATCAGAACCCAAGAATAATCAAGAATGTATTATTAATTATTCGAGTTTAAAAATTCTTTAATTCTTGAAACTGCGCCTCAATCGACAATTAAAGTAAAGACTGCATGACCATTACTTAATGGTCTAAAATTGTGTGGGATTGAAGCAGGGGATACAATAAACGAAAAGGATGAACAAAAATGCAATCACCAACAATTAGGAATAATCCGGCTATTTCCTACCACCGATTCATAATTTCGCACAATGAGACACACGGCCGCCACAGCGCCCCAGAGCACCCAGTGAAGAAGATAGTCGAAGTGAAGTTATGGGCTCATCCTTTTCACCACAATTTTGTGGTTGTTTCCTAAAACAGTGGATTTTTTTATTTTTTCATGAAGAAAAGAATGAATGAATATGGACGTTCTTGTGAGATACAACGCTTGAAATATCCCTACCAACCGATAAAACTGTATTTTGTAGCGTGGTTTTTTATACATCTCTTGAATGGATAACTTAACCGCATGGAACTTGTTTGGTTAATCCTAGAAACAAAAAGTCAGTTAGCGGTTAATGATTCCCCCCCCCCCCCCTACACTCGGTATTTAGCATGGAATATTGCTCAGTGTTAATTTGCCGCCTTTTTCTTGACATGACGGTGGTTGTGCAAGACGAAACGAAGGCTATAAAGAGAGAGAGAGCTAAGAAATGAACATCGCCGCAGATTTAGTTCTTGATTAATAAACATGATCTTTATTCCAGACCAAATGACAAATGATTATTGTCTCCTCTCCTCCTCCTCCTCCTCCGCCTCCTCCTCCTCCTCCCCTCCTCCTCCTCCTCCTCCTCCTCCTCCTCCTCCTCCTCCTCCTCCTCCTCCCCTCCTCCTCCTCCTCCTCCTCCTCCTCCTCCTCCTCCTCCTCCTCCTCCTCCTCCTCCTCCTCCTCCTCCTCCTCCCCTCCTCTTCCTCCCCCACCTCGTCCTCCTCGTCCTTTACACCTCCTCATGACCCGTCACCCGTCAAGACATTATCCTCCATTATTGTCCCTATAATAATCATCACATTATTCTATTATTAGCGTAAACGTCCTCCTCGTTATCATCATACCATAAAGATTCCCCTCTTCACGCTCCTCATAATTACTGCCATCAACGATAGAATTTGTCTTAAATACGGTTAGCATATAAATAATTGCCTGTCCCCACTGATACAATCAAAATTATGTGGATACATGGGCAACCTTTAGTAAATATTCATGTTCAATTCAATGTCGATTTTATGTATGGATTACTCCAAAATGGAGATTAAAGTCAGAAACAAAGAACTGATAACAATTTGAACAAAATGAAGCCTTGTTTAGTTTTTTGTTCGCCCGCTTTTTTTGTGTTTTTTTTTTTGCTGCCCACAAGCCTCACCATCCTTTCTTGTTTCTTCATCACCCTTTTTTTCCCTCTCCATCTCCCTCCCCTATCGCAAGAGGCAAGAGGATCTTTCCACCACCAAGGAAAACGTAATGACATAACGAACTTGTAGAAATGCCATGATAGTGCACCCAAAAAGTACACATGGCCCGGTCCCAAAGCAACCGAAAAAAAGTTCACCAAGTAAGTACACTGGCACACACAGACAAGAAATCGACGTTCGTATGGACATTACATTTCATCAGAGACCGGGCTCAGATAGGATGTTGCCTCTGATACGGGAGCGACTTGGTAGGGAATTCGCGTCCACGAGCCCCGGGGTAACCAGATATGTTTAATATCGAAAAATTATCCAAATATGACAGACGGGATGGCAAATATGGGTTACATTTACGGATACTCTGTAGGAGCGATAGCAGGGATCGATAGTGACGTCATTGACGAATCTCTGAGGGTGTATCCGTGTCGACCATGTTCCATTTTCTCGTGACCAAGATTGGGGGGGGGGGGGTGCGTGTCGTAGTACTCAAAGGGTGCACAGGGCACGGTTGGACCCACCACCTTTCGGATGTGTTTCAATGATTAGGATAATTGGGTAACGGTTGCTGGGAAAGCAATTCATGAACTTAGATTTGATTGCTGTCCATTATTTTCATAAAAATAAGGAAATTTAATATTGTATACTTACATTGTAAGTGAACGTTGCGTGCTACTCGTTGAGAAAAACACAGGCAAGTTTATTTTCTTACAGATGGGTCTAAACATTAAAGCGTTTGGTGAGCGCAGTTGTTAGAACCTTTCCTTACATGTCTGTGTTCTTTGGTCTGACCACACAAACACAAATATAAATGAACTATACAAAAAAGTCATTATGATTATCGAGTTCTTTTGCTTGTTCTTACATTGTAACAATATTTCCCGACTAAATGGCGCGTACAAAATAGATATTAACGTAATATCTATGAGAAGGATATTATTGTTGGTGGAGAAAGGTATTTTTCGTCCAAGCGAAATTAAGAGCGTCATTGGGTAATGACTACACCCCTTGACCACCAATTTGGACACTCATCTCTCTCTAAAAAAAAAAAAAGTGATGCTCTAAGTCCTGCATGACTGAGGTAATCGGAGCAGAACCAGTTTCTCATCCAATTAGAGCAGAAGGAGAAAAACACTTGTAAGAAACCCCTGGTCTCCTACGGTACTGTGATTGAGTTGGTGAATGGAAAGTGGTGTCCCGGATGCATCTCCCCGCCTGGTATTTCGGTTGCCTGGGGATTTGGAGCGAGCGAAACCCTGTTTGTGTCTCCTTTCCCCTCTCTCTCTCTCTCTCTCTCTCTCCCTCTCTCTCTCTCTCTCTCGGTTCCATCTAGGGTGTTCGATAGATGCATAGATACATTCGAGGAGCAAACGAACTACTTCAAACAAGAGACAATCTATTGTTACAGCGATGAGTGGGTGCATCTCTTTTTTTTCTCCCCTCTATTTTTTTTCTTCTGTCAAGGAAACGGGAGCGTGTATTAAGTGGCCTCCATATATCCCGAAATGAGCAAGGGTTTTCAGCGTGCCTGCAACTCGATACGAGAGGGAAGTACTACAGCACGCACGCAACAGGCTTAGCTCATAATACGGCTTTCTCGCCGAGGAAATTGAAAAGAAGGTGTGTGTTTGGGACGGGAGAACTGAAGGCGGAGGATGGATAGAAGAAGAGATGGGGAGGAGGGGAGGGAAGATGGAAGGAACTGTGACATTGTGAGGGGGGATGTGGAAGGTAGGATCGTATTGTGAATGTCAAATAACTCACAATACTTCGTGTAATGATTTTCAGGCAGGACGATCACAATGATTTGAAGAACATTCTTTTTGCAAAATAAAATTACAGGTGCTGACGAATATTTCATACAGTAGACTTTTTGTTATCATATCTGGTATTACTGGATTTTAAATGTCAAATTCCTAATACCATTCAATGCACGTCTACAGCATATCCAAACAATTTTATGACGCATTACATTTTGAAATAGAATTATGTCATAATTGAAAGCTCAAATCAGAGTAGAAGTGACAAACAGGCAACGTTGAACCAGGTTCCTTCAAGGACTTTTTGCTATACAAATAACTGGCAATTTTAATTCGAAGAATTTATTCAAACAACCAGACATGTAATGGTTCAATAAATAAATTTGAACACGTATGTTAGCAATGGATTCCTTAAACATGTTAAACAGTCAATAATCAAGAAAGGAATACAATTCAACTGGTGTTCAAGCTTTATAACATATAGGTAGGTCTAATGGGGAATAAAGTTTACCCTTATTCATATAACTCGTGAAGTAAATCTACCCAGGAAGTTGAGCTTCATTCTTTCTGCTTTGATGCAACTAATTCAACAAGGATAAAGTGAGCATTTTTCATTAAAATGTGACTAGAAGGACCCTCTAAGTTTTAAACAAAGAGTGCATTGACTCTGATCAGGAGATGGAAGGGAAGCTTCCCATATTTTCTTCATCTCGTGGCGAAAGATCGCGGAGTGTTGTCAACGAAAAATATCTCTTTCAAGTCACGTAGCAACACATCGACTCCAGTGGTCCGAGCTTCATGTAGCCTCACAACAATCTCACTAGGTCATACCCGTTCCTTCTTGGCGGAAAAAGTACGACTGGATTTTGTACGAGATTCTTAGAAGTTGAAATGTATCGTCTTAATAAAGTTTAAGGTGGTTCAGGAGTGATTTGGGGGACAAGATATAGAGAAGCATGTAAAGGTGGAGGGGCGGGTGCAGGAGCTGCCCCCATTCCCATCACTGTTTTCAAGCTACTCCTACATGACACATGTAAATATTCAAGGTTATTCGCGCGCCCTTTTCATGTAAATAATATTTTTCGCAACTGCATTACATTGAGATATGATGAACAAAATATTGTGATAAACTCGCAAAACGCCTTATAATTTAAATTAAACTCTTGAGTTCTGGAGAGAGGTGAAACATCATTTGTGAGCTTTATCATTGTTTTGATGCAAGTGTGGAAGAACATTAGATAACAAATTCCCGAAAAGCATGGCTCTTCAAATGCATTAGTATTTTATATATGACATTTAACAGCTTAAAAATGAGGCCCGATTTTTATGCCACATGTTTGTGTAAACCCGTATACATCTTTCTGTGTGGATAAACTTGTTACTTAACGAAGAATGGGCCCAATTTCTTATCATTTTGATGACTCCAGAACCTTGCAGTAAAACACCAATACTTAAATGCTACATAATCAACCTTTTCCGATCTATTCCACACCGTTTCCTTCACAATGCAATCGCATGACCAGAGCTCAACTTTATCTTTGAAAGATGTCTATCTACAACTATTAAGGACAACAACTATGATTCTATTTGATACGTCAGGTATGAAAACAATTAAAATATGAAACGTATAACATTTAAAGCAGGAATCCACTACTTGAAGCTACTTGCGCCCTATATATAGCAAACAATGTCCAAGCGGTGACCGTTGGTCCCCCATGGTCCCCTTTTTCTTATGTTAATTGAGAGTTGATTTGATGAGATAACCACCTGTCAGTGACCACGCAGGGAGGTTTAATCCCTCCTAGCCAAACTAGTGCAGACAGGCTTAAAGGAAATATTTACTTTGACAGGATAACGCATAGAACTGATAATTATCTAATTTTCAAATGATCTAAGAGAAAACATGACTGGCGGAATCGTGGGCATACGGAATATGACTCCATTTACGATATCGATCACCGAGTATGATGTCATGAAAATCGATTGCTCCGGTAGTAAAAACATTCTCTTGACAACATTTCGTCCATTCATTGTCAAAAGCACTCTATAAAAACAGTGATCACTCTTTCCGCAGGCTCTTAAACAGAATTTGTTCTTTATCGTTTACGTTTGCTTTTTCATCGTCAGCATCATCATTATTAACATCATCACCATCAAATCCCCTCCCCCCCCCCCTCTCCCTTCTCTCTCTCTCTCTCTCTCTCTCTCTCTCTCTCTCTCTCTCTCTCTCTTTACTATCCACTTAACATTATTTCCCTAAAACTTCATTGACTGTATATGCTGAATATCATTCTCTACGCCCAAAATACCTGCTCTGCATGCGCTCATATTATTTAAATATCTGTTTTCATTTAACACCACTGCATTTTCATCTCCACTACTATCACCACCTCCTTATCTGTCTTATTAATTCTTTAGCCATCTCCCTCTGCATATAAAGAGATATTACTGATTGTCTTTCTATCTATATTTCTGTTTCAGTGTTTGCCCCCCCCCCCCTCCACCACCACTTCCTCGACCCCTATCTCTCTCGCTCCCCCTCTCTCTCCTTCTCTCTCTCCCTTTCTCTATCCTTATCTCTTTCTTTCTTGCTCCCCTCTCAATCACTCGTCCTCTCTCTTTCTCTCTCTCTCTTTCTTCCTGTCTATCTCCACCTCCCTTTATCTTTCTATGTTTCTCCTGAACTTTCATCTCTCCTTGTCTTGTTACTCTCTTATGTCCCCCCCCCCCCCCCCTCTCTCTCTCTCTCTCTGTCTCTCTATCTCTCTTTCTCTCTCTCTCACTCTCTCTCTTTTTTCCTGTCTATCTCCACCTCCCTTTATCTTTCTATGTTTCTCCTGAACTTTCTTCTCTCCTTGTCTTTTTACTCTCTTACGTCCCCCCCCCCCTCTCTCTCTCTCTCTCTCTCTCTGTCCATATTCTCTTCCCCCTTCTCATCTCCCAGCACACACACACACCAGCCATCTTAGCATCATAAAAGGCCAGCTGAGCAGGTGGATGTTGCTTGTACCCGGGTCCCCATAGGGGCACACGCGTACCTCTCGACACCGCTTCCATTCACCGGCTCATTCTCAGCCCCAAAATGACTTAATTATCCCTTACTTCGTTATAGCTCCCCTTCCTCCCTTCCTCAAAGACGGATAATATTGCTAATAATTAGAGAGAACTATCTTAACTAAGAGAAAGCCTGCATGGGTTAATTTACATCTCAAAGAGCCTGTTAGTCGAATCGATTCTGTACGTTACAAGGCAAACTGATGTTGTATTCTATACTAATGCTGCACAGGTGCAGTAAACAATCTTGGTGTTAACTTATTTTGATAATAATGTGAGGGAAAGAAGTAACACATATCATATTTACATTTATATAGCTCTGTTTACACAAAACACGAACAAAAAATTAATCTAAGGAAGATATGAAGTTGTGCAGACATTTTTTTTCTTCTCATTTTTTATATTTTTTTTAAGGGAATTTTCAAAAGCCTGGGAGTATTTTCATATCTAGAAAGTGTTTGGAACACAAATCAAAACCGGGAGGTTCTGGGTTCAAAAAACAAGTCGGTCCCCTGGTTGCTTATCTACAAGCATACGTAAGCTCTATTAGCAGTCAGGTAAAACAAACCAACCAACCAAATTTCATTATACACGTTATAAGGTACGTCTTCCCAAAAGACTGGAATTGGACACCATGATGTCTATAACAAGGAAATATAGCATCAAAAGAAGCCAGTTGATCTCACGGACGCACTTCATAAAAAGTGATGCACTCCAAAACGCAAAACACTGTCAGTATTATAACATCAATCACAGCAATTAAACCTCTACAAAGTTATGTCAATGATGTCTCTGCTTTACCCCATGCACCGTCAGGATTCCGGCATGAGTCTGAAAATACCCCACATCAGCAAGATCTAAAGTCATAGATGATGTATGCGTGCTCATGGAAACCCTTCGCCGCCAAGCCCGCCGATCGATGAGGTCCAAAAGCGCCAGTTTAAGACCGCTTCGATTTTCCTGCACTTCACCACCAGATAGCTTGAAGCCTTAAACCTAAAAGCCCGTTTCATAACGGCTTTGATAGACGGGCGTATTGGATGGATTTACCGAAAGCACAGCTCAGGGCTAAACTTGATCGAATCTCGGTTGACTGTCTCTGTCTCGAATAGCTTTATTTGGGCTCTTAGTCTTAAGGAGGGACGCGACTCTATCCCGTCTGAAGTATCCTCTTTAACCTGACTGGCATTTATTCAATCTTTTATATTGTCACTATCAAAGGTCAATCAGATCCTATTTTGGAAACACCCTCTCTCTCTCTCTCTCTCTCTCGAAACGGAGGTCGCAACTTTCCTCGTTTAACCCGTTATTTTTAGTTCTCAATCTTCAAGACGTTTTTCTTTTCTTGACGTTGTCTAACAGATACCATTTTGGATACCACCTCTCCATTCAAAGGTAGTTGCAAGCATCATCTTTTAAGCTGTTTTTTATTCAATCTGTTCTCTTGTCACAATCATGATAATCACACGTCAAGCAGATCCCAATTTGGACATACCCCTAAAGACAATTTAGACTACACTAGTAAACCTGTTCGGATGATGTCGATCTCCAAACAGTAATGTCGAATATGATTTATGAAGCAATTTGAGCATTTATTCAGTAAATTCCTTTAGTTCTAAATCTAAGATCTTTGAAAATTCGTTAGCTTTGTACAGCTTGCAATCATGGCCTACTACTGATCAGAATACGTTGTTAGAAAAGTAGAGACCTAGAAATGTTGAATTCTGATAGAGTTTACAAAAGATATTTAATTAAAGAAATACAGTCCCATTGACATTGTAAACCGCAAATGCGTAAAACGGTTTATTTTCTTCTAATTTATTGTATATGTTTGATACTACTAAATACATAACTCCGGCAAAAACAAAGAACATTTAAAGTAGACCGTGATACAATCGAACGGTTTCTAGGGATTCTGGTGGAACTATCAGATGAAGACAAAAATAACTCAGAACGAAAGCTGGAAAATGTGTCAAGAAGGATAGGATAATCTTGAAATGCAAAATGCCTAGATTGCATGCAACATGAATCTTTAAAACGTCAACTATGCAGACATTAACATTATTTAAAAAAAAACTCTAATGATAATCATCATAATGCTGTCTTGGGACCCAAGAAAATATAATTATGCTACACCTTACCAAAAAATAGTAAAACATTTTATGAATAGTCAGGATATTTTATCTGAATCACACCAGGGATATAGAGGATGGCGGTATAACATGAATGGTTGCAATAATAATGTGCATTGGTATAGTAGTAGATCCACTACGTGTTGCGCGTCATATCTTAACGAACAGGTGGCTCTTTCATGCATTACTTCACATGTTATTACGAAACCCAGCGAATTAGGCAAAACGCCATGCCTCAGCTAGCTCGATATCAAGAAAGATGACAGACAAGTACAGGGTGTTGCATGAAAATGGTGTGCAGTATGTTGGGGTTGTTACAAGCGTGAAGCGTGAACTCATGTATGATTATGTCAGGGATTAAAGTCAACCGAAAGGGCGCCACTTGAATTCGAAAACTAACCCTGGTCTTTTTGAAGGTTGGCAAGAGAGCTCCAGTATTGTGCGCTTGGGATTTATAGCAAAATAAGTTATTTGTACATGTTTAAGATCTACATTTAATATATTTTAAAAATGTCCTTCAACTTTGTTGGATTCGACTTTCAACATGCCTGTGGGATGGTTAGGCATAATAATTTGCGGGATTTAGAGTTGACATACTTGTGGTTATTCGTGGTTTTCACAATGGACGTTTTTTGTTTTTAAAAGTATAAGTTACAGATATATGGAATAAAAATGTTTGCCCATATACATTCGTTCATTTGTATGAGTGTTCTTTTTAATGTCAAAATTTCCTCGCATTCAAAGGCCTTCGTAAATAGCTATAGGGCGTACCATTTAAATAGAATGACACATTGGAAATAGATTTTCATATTTCCTTAATTTATGTTATATTTATGTTAGGATTATGACATCCAGAATGATGACTATTCAATTGTCATTCTTGTGAGTGAAAACCATGCCATACCAGGCCAGTATAATCCGACCTATTTAAATCATGTCATTCAAACGCACATTATCTGATGTAACTAAAATCAAGCGCAGTATCCCCTTTGATGTATGTAAGAAATACCGAAGCACCGATTTTGTTTATTTTCCAGGTCAACTATTTTCTGAAACACCCTGTAGCATTCACTCGCATTCGTACGTCATCCTCTCTAAGTCGTATATTGACCATATCGGTTGCGATGTACTGCATCAGGCGAGCATCCCGTATATACATACATCGTCCCCTAATTTCTCAATAACAAAGCATTGGGATAATTTATCGATTCGCTGACACGTATTAGCAGCACCGGTTAATTAGCCTCCAAATGGAGCTCAGAAACGCAGACGACATCGCGTGCACGATTCCCGCGTAAATAAAAAAAGGAAGAAGATTGAAGAAGAACGAGAAATTGGCGGGAATGTAAGGCCGAGAAATTAAGCACTGATGAGAAGATCGTTTCCCCATCTCTAAGGCTTCTATTTTTTGTAATTTGTGATGGATATATAGAGTGTTAAAGGGCTAATGAAGACAGAATGAACAGGATTACTGCAATTAAATTCATGCACGCTTGGAGATTTGAAGGAGAAATTATGTAGTTTGTTAAAATATTGGTAACATTTTAATTATATCTGCTTTACATTTTTATTTCTTCAGGTTCTCCTCAAATATTACCAATCCTCTTGCTCTGCTTCTTTCTATTTCATCTCTTTCTCTCCTCCTTTTCATCCTTTTCTTATTATTATACTTTCCTGCCTCGCTCTCTCCTTTTAGACCAAACAAAAATTTGAAACATTAAAATACCTTGTTAAAAAAAAAAGGTAAAACTTATATGGTAAAAGTGGGATACCTTGCTTATCATGAATCCATTCACATTTATAAATAATCATATTCTTTTATACTTAAGACAGCTATATTTATCTTTACAATCATATTCTTGCTGCCACTAGAGGCACACTATCTACAACTACCATTGGCACTGCACATCGGCACGGTATCAACAAGTTGACAGAGATAAATGCATGCGGAGCTCTTTAAGACGAACATTCGCATTCACAATCGCTTTTATTCTTCATCTCGTCGAGTCGTCCCAAGAGACCAAATATAGTAGATAATTTTCGAGATTAAAAGGAAAGGAGGGTCTCACATTCCGCATCAAATGGTTGGAGTATTTACAGTAGTGAGATATTAACGCGGACGGGTTCCTGGGAAAAGTCGCAGTTTAATCACTCCATCTATTGTATTTCACCCGCAATTTGTTGTGATTGAGATTGGCGGCGGAGAGAGTGTTAAACAAGGGGCGATAGGGGAAGCAAGGAGGATTCCAACCACCCCCATTTATTCATCTCTATTCAAAACAGGGGGAATCTTACCCATCTACTGAGGGAGTTTGGGGATTGCAAACAAAAATGTAAAGATAATATTAAGAATACCTAGTGACTTGTGATTACTATAAAAAAATAAAAAAATCATAATAATGAAAGATTATTCAAATGATTATTACTTTCACTCCCCTAATAATGTATAATTTAAAAATTAGAGATTGTCCGACGTTATTAAAATATTCCCACGTTAGGCATATTCAAAAGCAGATCGGTATCAAGAGAAAATAGCAGGAAACATACATATTTGATCACATAAGCCATATTATGGGTACAAGTCTGCATACTTTCATGTACATCTTTTGTGAAATGCATCGGACAAGATTTTCATAACGAAGCAAATTTAATTATGATTTTCTGCAAAACATATCACATAAGAGATGGTTGCTTAAACAAAACTGTAATTTATTTCAGACATTGATTTTGTATAAAGAGATCAAGATACTAGGGTTATTGTCTCTCCCTGTTCTTTGATATGGGCATGTTGTTAAATGTCTGATCCTTTCTCCGACGTTTACGAACCATACCCGGTAGAGTAACGCATTTTTGAAGCCACAAGAAACGTACCTGGCTATATCGCCCGAGTCGGGTAAATCCCGGGATGAAAATCATGAATATTATATAACTGTCTTGAATACGGGCAAACGGTGCAACAGCCTGACAGCTGATCCAAATCCCTCTTGTAAATAGCGGGCTAAAAATAAGCCCCTCTAAAATCCCACGAGACAAACTTCTTTACGTGACGAAGCTCATGAAAAGGGAAGTTCAAAGGGATATCGAAGAGAAATTGTATGATGGTTTTTATATGAGGAACGAGGATGGAGAGAAATCTGATTTGAGGGTTAGAGAAAACGTAGAAAATGTTAACACTGGACTGAGGAAAAAAATCATACAATAATTAGATAGAAGCACATCGTAGCAGCATAATAGTGAGAGAGTGAACAAATAAAATAATAGAATCAACAACAAAGGAAACGGGAACGGAAATTGATATCAATATCACCATCAAACAATGAAAGCATTTTGCTCTCCAATGCATAGCCATTCTTTAGCATTTTAAACTGCTATTTCCCTTCACAACCCTTTATTTTGATCGAACCCTTTATTTTGATTGGAACTCCACCCCTAAAGATATCTCTGAATGCAAGTCAGTTAATTCTTTCCCCAAAAAAGTCAAGGCAGTTTCTTTATCTCAAATATGTATAGTTACTTATCTTTTGTTAATATTTGTGTTATATATTGTTTCTTTCTGTTATTAACGTTTGTTTGATTTTTTTTGTTATCTTTGCTTTACATCATGCTATGAATGCTTTGAGAACTACGCTTGCACAATGCCTAAGGGCTTTATTTATGTAGTTCCCCATTTTATTTTCTAAATTTGTTCATGAATTATTTTGTATTTTTTGTATCAATGCAATTTTTAACCGAGAATGAAATAAATGAGAATTGAATTGCCTATTTCATGTCGACAACCAGGTCGTAATCGTCCTATACCATGCCTAAACTCCATGTACCCCTTTCTTTAGTTTTGTAATGCATTTTCCTCCTCTCCTCATTAATATTTGTCCGCCTTCGTACCCCCTTCCCCTAGTTTTACCGCCCCTCAACTTCCCACTCCCCAACCCCTTCTCTTTATAGTCCCACAACTACTCCCGCACCATGTTCCAATTGTCTATTAAATGCCTCAACAGATGGTCTGTATATTCCTCGCTCTCGCAGTTCGACATGAAGATAGGTACAGCCCACAATCACAAGACAGGTTGCTGAGTTCCCTCAACCCTGCCGCTGATTAGTGCGATGATAGCCAGTGTCACAGTGGCATCTCCTCGCCTTTGTTTTAGTCTCGCCAGCCATGCATCATGCCAGGATTTTGTGAAGGCCTCGGATTTGAACTTTTATGAAAGGTTAGATATCCGCGAAGAATCCGCGTCCCACTTTGATAAAATACATGCAGTGTATAATAATCATCATTAGGTAGTACGGTTTGGGTTTTTATAATTATGAAACCAATATCATTTTCCCCGTCCCTTAAATCCTCCCACCTCCCAATATGTATCCCCCTCCCTCCCTCTCTCTCTCTCCCCCTCTCTGTCTCTGTCTCTCTCCCTCTCTCTCTCTCTCTCTCTTATTTTCTGTTTATTTCTCTCGCTTATTCATTCTTTTTTGTTCTCCTTTAGATTATTGTTTTAATGTGTGCCTAACCCTAATAACGTTCACCTTGTTTTACAATGTTCGTCCATTTCTTATATTTTATTCAAAATTGATATTCGTTTAACACAATGTATGGTCTCTATACGATGTGCTATGATATGTTTCATTTTTGGGGTGCATTTGTGTATTATTAGATAACATGTTTCTCTACATCACCAAAATTATACTTCGCCGTAATATTCGCATTCATCGACTTTACTAAAGACCATCGTAGCTGGCGTAATACCCACAAACGTCGTCCAGATGAGCATTTAGGTCTGTACTTCACGGGGAGTAGCGTTGAAGATTTTTTAAATTTATTTGAAAAAATGATTTTGTTGTCGTCGTCACCGTCGTCATTGTTGTTATCGTTTTTGCTATAGTTGATGTTGTTGTTGGTTCTGTTGTTGTTGTTGTTGTTGTTGAAGAGTTGATTATAAACACAAACCTGTCCTTCTTCTTCCTTTCCTTTTTTTGTGCACACAACACATTGTGTAAAGAATGATTTTTCCTGATCTCTCTATCTATCTCTCTCTTCAACTCTCTCTCTCTCTCCATATTCTGACCCTTTTCTCCTTGATCATTCTTTATGTAGCTTCCAGTCGACGAACATGATAGAAACATACATATACAAACAAGACTATAGTGAATGGCTGGATAGCCCACTCATTTTTGTTAAAATAACAAAACTGTTCTTCCTTAGGGTCTGGAAAATACAACAGCAAAATAAATACAAAAAAAAAAAGGTCCGGAATAAAGGGGTTATCATTTCTCGGTCATTTTCCGAAATGAAATAGTCAAAAGTCAAAAGAATTATCAATACTAAATGTATATAGTAAAGTGAACCTACATTTTCATTTTTTTTTCTCCACAATTCTACTTTTCTCCTTAAATTTAAGACATCTAGAAAACGCAAAATAAAATTTTAGAACTGTAATAAGCCCGCTTTACCCCCTTCGCAGGGAAAAGAAGAGGGGAGTGGCGTATGATTCGATCGAAAGGAGAAAAAAAAACAGTATTTGTTTTCATCACTTTATTGAAATAGGATTTTCCGATCATTATTTGGCTGAAAATGATGTGCTAACAAATGATATGCAATTTCCTTAAAAGTTCTATTGGCAACATTAAAGAACCATTAACATAATTTCTAATTTTAAATTCTAATCTGTTTCTGGATTAAATCTATAACTTAGGCTAAATTTATAAAAAGGCTAATATACACGAAGGTAAGCAAAGACAGAAATAAGAGTAGTCAAATCGACCTCTTTCTTTGTCCGTCTGTCTGTCTGTCTGTCTCTCTCTCTCTCTCTCTCTCTTTCTTTTTCTCTCTCTCTCCAATTCCTTTAGTCGGATCACTTAACACTCACTTGATAAATAGAAATTAATTACGTGCGAATTGGATTATTTGTCTTCTTAAAAGTCTATTCGGCAATTAAGAAAGATTATGACTTTCTTATAGGATTTCGATTAGACTTAAAATGAAATCATATTATCGCGAAATGATTCGAGGCAGAGAGAAATCTCACAATGGTTAATTTCTTCTTAAACAACTGGACCGCATCTGTTCGCTCAAAATTGAAATCATGCAAAACAAAGCAAATTCAGTTTGCCTATGCCTTCTGTTAACGTATCAGCAAATGTTTGATTTTTGCCGAATGTAGGCTATTGGCGAACCTCCTTTATTTGCAAAGGTTGAGAATTATCCCATTTCTTGCGATTAAATTCGACCCTACCAACAAACCGAACTTCTGCCAATTTTTCATGTGACTTCCCCCCTAAATAGATTCCGGTTTATAACAATACGATAATTACATTTACACGTGTACACACGCCATTTATGAGTCAATACAGAGAGTATTATGAAACGGTGTGTCAATAGACATAATTCAATTTCGCCGCTGCCATTAAGTGTATTACCTCTCTGTTGGAGCGCGCGGCTATATATCGCACTACAAAGTAAACACTGACGCGATGCGGAGTCAACGAAAGGGGGTAAACTCAACACAAGAAAGGAGAAATACATCAAGAAAAAGGGAGAGGGATGGCGGAGAGGGTGAATAAAAGAAAAGTATTGGTAATAGCCGATGGGCTGGATCTCATTTCACTCAACCAATCTATTCAATTAAGTGAAAGGCAGAAACCTCAGCTCACTGATTAACCGTAAGGAAAGCAACTAGTCCGCTATTTTCACGTCGTAGGTTGTGTTTGTCCGCGGCGTAAAAGAAGTATAACAAGTCCTTAACTTAATTATATTCATGTACCCCTCCCCCTCTCTCTCTCTCTCTCTCTCTCTCTCTCTCTCTCTCACTTTCCGCCCTTTCTTTTCATTCACCTTTCTTCATCTTTCCGCTCTCTCTCCCTCTCTTTCTCCCCTCTCTCGTCCATCCTTTCTATAATGACCTTACTGTGTCTATATTTTCATGGATTGTATTCATAATTCGCTAGAATTAATCATGTTTACCTTTTAGATTCTTTGTATGGCAATGTTGTCAATAGTTTGTTCAGTCAACAACAACAAAAAGAATCAAATGCCTAAAAATAGAGCACATTAAAAAAATGAAAATGTACATACAATTAAATGAGTCAATAAACATTATGACTGGATAATCCTTTCTTCAAAGTTTCTTCCTTCTTGTGTAGTCTTATTGATAATATGCTCTTATGCTGCAATGGGTTTCTTAAACATTTTAAATATTTCTTTTTACATTTCATAAAGACGTGAAAATCGTCTATAACACTTCGTCACGTCTCGGATTTATTATACGGTTTGAGTGAGTTCTTACTTCTTCTCTCTTTGTTGTAGCTAGTGTTCAAATGTAGAATAAATAAAAGTTCCGGCACTTTCCTTCACCCCCCGCACTATGCCCCTTCTATTCCTTTTTTTTCTTCTCTTTCTTTCTTTCTTTTATTCTAATCAATCGAATGGTGTTTGATAGTTTACCATTTCCCCCCACTCTACCAACCTCACCCCACTCTCTCTCTTATTCTTTGTCTCTCTCTCTCTTTTTCTATTTATCTCTCACTCTTTCTGTTTCTCTCTGTATCGTACTCTATATCGTACTCTTTCCTTTATCTAAAATAGATAATCATATTCATATCGTCTAGTCATTTCTATAAATCTATCCATCTCTTTATTTCTTACACTTTCTCTACATTTCTACATTCTCTCCACCTCTTCTGTCTCATCTCAGTCTCTCCCTTTCCCTCTTTCTTCTCTCTCCATTTAGTCCATCTATCTTTCTATTTCCCCCTCTCTCTCCCTCTCTCTCCATCCCTCTCCTTCTAATCTCTCACTCCGTCAAACCTGTCACACGGGCCCAGTCACGTATCCATTCAATCCAGGGCCCACTGCTGTTTGATCCCCTCCGTGACAATACACTCAATTTTCAGGAATTAATCCGTATATCAAAATCCGCCGGTCCCCACACGAGACCAGGCACCGTTCACACCAGAATTATAAATCAAAGCGAGACGTAACAAGTGAATGATTACAAACATTATTTTGTTATATCAAATATCACTAAAAGTTGTTTCCTTGTTCGCCATGTTCGCTGATAACATCTGTTAACTTGAGTTTTCATTTTGTCAGTGTTCTTCTGCTCACTGCTACGTTGCAACAGTGTAGGCTTCTGTACTTTCATTTCATCTGATTATTTTATTAGTATAATCATACACTTACTTTGGTAGAAAGCATCTTCGATTTATATGATAATTACTCTCTTTGAAAAAGGTATCATATGTCCCTATATAGAGGAAGAAAAAACATTGATATTCAAAATGAAAACTAAAGTAAGCAACTCAACGTTATTGACTGATTAGACTAATTCGATTTCTCGAATTGAATTATTGTTATGGCTTAATTATCGAGTTTACTCTAAATTGACTTCATTGTCTGAAATTTGTATAAATTATTGTAATCGAATTTTAAAAGCCTCCTCTACCAGTGCACTACTCATCATCAAATCACAAAAGTTAGAATATTGTGATCCTGAAAATAACTGAGGCTTTTGAGTTTGCTTTCGGGATGTGAAATGGCCCAAGTCAATCGTCTGCGCTGACCGTTAAACAAGCAAAAAACCCGCGCTCTGTCAGCCCAATCAAAATATTTAGATTTCATTTCGCACAATGATTTAGGGTTTTATAGCATCCTCCCCCTCGCCGCTGTGATTAGTGGTTCGCCTGTTCTTATTTTCTCGCTTTTGTGCCACCCCCAAAGTAATTCATTTATCCAAAGCATGATTGAGTCTCGGCGATGTTTCCCAGTATTTCCTTTTTGTCTTCCTTTGCCTAGCTTCCCCGTGCTCTGGAGGAAGAAAGATTAATGGGTAGGGATTTGGTATCATTATACATGTGACATTATGGAGATTGTTTGTTTATATTTGAAGACGGAAGGCCTAGCAACTTCAGATGGATGGGGTATTTGTATGAGTGCTTGTGATTTAGTATGACATTCTGGTACTCAGAGAGTGAGAGAGCTCGAGCTTGGAGAACATGATTTGCAAAGATAGCCTGTAGCTATGATGACTATAACCTGTTACCCAGTATACCAGGGCTGATAGAAGAAGTTGACATCCTCACGTGAAGTCGACCACCAACATCCAACATCCCGAAACTATATTATGTTTGACGAAAATTAACAAGTAACAAAACTGAGCATCTGTCGAGAAGACGACTTCATAAAATACTAAACTACCTGTTTCCCCATTTTCCAAATATTGTAAGAATAAACTATCTCGATTTGAAAGAAATAATCGGATTGTATGCTTTACTATGTTTTATATTCATGTCGTATAATTTTGTTCACATCGACCGGGGCTCTCTTGTGTAGCAGGCCCTCAATAGCACCGAATGAGAATACTCTGCTTTTTTGAAATAAAGAAAACATAATATATAAATAAATAACATGAATAAATAACACTAGAATTGGATTCTATTTGCATCTGTTTAACATATCGAATATGAATTGAAAGTTATGGGACTCATGGGAATTTCAGAGCCTTAAAAAGATGTTAAATGTTTACTGTTGATGAATAAATCCTTTGAGTGAAGATAAATATGTTTGAATATTAACCCCGAAAGTAGTTTCGTATAACATCGGAAGATGCGTTGATATTTTCCCATATTCTTATAATTGTTCATTCGTCTATTCCTTTATATACATATATTATGTATGATTCTCTTACCCTCAGCAAACTCTGGATAAAATTTGTAAGAATCACTTAGATTTATGATAGAATGCATATTTGAATGTCCAGATAATTATGTCTTATTTATCTTACTCTTTCAACAATCCGTATTGCTTTCAGTTTTTAGAATGGTTTCCCCAATTATTGCCCCTTCCTCGATGGCATGCATCAACAGTTCACTGATCGAGGATCAGGACAACGTGACAGTATTCTCTATTTTTGTTTTATCGGTTAATAATAATTCATGTATAGCTGTTGAGCGTGTTTAGCCCAGAGCCATGTGCGTCGGCAACAGCACTTCAAAACAATCAACAGATATTTGCTCTCCTACAGGCACCGGGAAAGAGGAGAAAGAGGACAGATTTGGCATGCCAAGCCGGAAAGAAAGAAGGGCAGGAAATAGGTAGGAAAAATAATGTGATAGAGAAAGTAGGATGGGGACAGGGCAAAAATGAAATAGTGAAAGGAAAAAAGGAGAGAGATAGAGAGAGGGTGAGAGTGGGGAAAGGAATCGATACGTTATAATGTAGCTCATCCCCCTTCCCTCCCCCCCCCCAAAAAAAAAAGTGTAGGAAGGAAACTAAACAACATCTTACTTTCTTTCTTATATGCGAACATTGTGGCTAACTAAGAAAGATAATTGGAACAAGCACAAACTACGGGGTAAGGAAAAATCAAATGAACAATCGAAGTATATTTTCAGAACACGTGGATTGATTAGAACATCCACAAGTATATCTTGCAAATCTGGAATAGAAACACAAAATTAAGCATGATAACAACTTCTCCTTAAGAATTCATATTGATCAGACCTCTGAATTACTTTAGATTTTTACCTCACGAAGAGTATGTTGCTATGTATAGCAATTTTATTGGCATTTACGGAATTCAGGAAAAAAAAATACAGAAGAGTAAGATCAATCACAAAAAGAAGAGAGATGGAGAAGAAATTGTCACAATAAAATTAGCAAAAAAAATACATTAAAAACATTGCAGAGTGAATACGAATAACTTTTGAGAAATGGCACTGGTATCATACTAAAAAAAGAGAGATGGAGGGAATAAGTGGTAAGATAAACAAATATGAAAGACAAATGATGAAAGTCTGGAAGGAGGAAGATAGAGTGAGTGAGAGAGAGCGAGCTGTGTGACGTAGCTTGTCTATAAATTAAACATTCCATGGCATTCGTCTTCCCCTTCAACAAGTCTGGTGAAACTTTGTCTCGTGAATAGGTAATGAAACTGCCTGGAAATTATTCATGAGAATTTGCACCCCTTCAGAGAAAATGCATTTACATTTAGATTCCAAAGCCGTAATACCCTACTGTTTCAGAGAGATGTGAACAAAATTGTTGTTTTTCAGAGACTCGAAGGAGAAGAAGAAGAAGAAAATAATCAGGTTAGAAATGCATGTGTTATGAAACATTAATACCAAGAGACAATTGTTGAAATTACGTCTATTTCCTAGGGATTTGGCGCCAGTACTTATGTTAGCCAATGGCTTCGTGTAAGGGTTCGTTCATGCTTGATTTTGAAGGTAGAATGAGCGATCTGAAACGCTCATCGTAAACGCTCATCGTGATCGCAGTTCCACGGTGTACTGTTCATGCTTACTTCTCTGGCTCATCCAGGCAATTCTCCTTGTGTGGCCTTAATTGGTCTTCCAGCTGGATTCGCAAACCTTCACTGTGCATGCTACGTAGACCCACTAGAGGTCAGTGCGTTGACCCCATTTAAACGCGTTTACAAATTGTAAACGCATCTTTTTGTGAGTTTACGATCGGCGATCGTGATCGCCGTTTTTCGGTGATTCTACAAAATTAAGCATGGACGCAACCGTGTTTTAAACTAAACGCGTAACAGATGCCTGATTCTGGCCAGAAAAAGTGAAGCATGAACACGCCCTTAGTCACGCATCTTCAGACCGAAGATTGATGAGTGTATCTACTTTCACACTTTGCAAGGATAAAAAATAAGATTTTAAATACTATATACATTTATGTATTGATAATGCTTTTGACTTTTGACTATTTTATTTCGGAAAATGACCGAGAAATGATAACCCCCTTTATTCCGGACCTTTTGGGGGTATTTATTTTGCTGTTGTATTATGCTATCATCAATAATGAAGTGTTTATTGGGCAAAATGTATCTAAAATTATGTTTTGTTAACAAATACCAAAAATGAGGGAGAATTGTCTTTGTTTTATGCTCATTCAACTGTCATGACAATACTGAACTTAGTGGTTCATTTACTTGACTCTCCATCCAAGGGTTAAGGATTCGAATCTCAGCTCAACACTACCGTTCTTTGAAAAGACATTTTATCCACATTTGCTACTCTTCATCCAGGTGTAAATGGGTACCTAGCAATTGATGGGGGTAATAATAATTGCAGGGCCCTCAGGAAAAGTGTTGTTTGTGCTGATGATGCGTCCTTGGGTAAAAAAAATTATCAATTTTTTAAATCAGGTTTTCAAAATTTCCTTAAAGTGATATGATGATAGATGTTGATCAATTTTTTTTTATCAACTTTTTACGGTCATGGTCATCCTCTATATTCATCACAAATATACATTTTGGCTAATCAGTTCATGAAAGAAAGAAGCACCTGGCAATGGTGTCATTTTCAATAAGAATAGTATACTCGTTGTTTTAACAAAATCGTCGGTTTGGGGCCACAAGGGCGCTCAATTAAATTTAATCTGTTTTAACAGGTTAGGTAGATACTTTAACATAGCTTTAATGCTCTTCTGGCTCTAAACTGAGAATGAATAGAGGCCTTAAGACTTAAGCTGATATAATTCAGAGGAAAAAGGTTTTTTTTAATATTTTGTATTAAATACTTAGTATCGCATTTTTGTAACACGAAGGGACAATCCTCTCCAAACGACATAATGGCTCCTTTACATCCATATTTATGCAAGCTATACATCCCTCGTGTCATCTTGCCCTTGTTTTGGTAGTGCCATATGGTAATAGGGACTCGTAACCCGAACAAGACATTACCGCACCCGCCTGTGGACCGCAACCTCTATACCACCACCACCACCACCACGATCTACTCACCGCGCATCCGAACATGATGATGCTGACAATGACAAGGAGATAGAGAGAGGGGAAGAGAGAGGGGGAGGGGGAGAGAGAGAGAGGGGGAGGGGGAGAGAGAGGGGGAGAGAGAGGGGGGGAGGGGGAGAGAGTGCATGAGTGCAGACGACCACTCAGTGTACTCTTACAAGGTGTGAAGGCGCAAAGTTACGGGCGCGCCATGCCAATCCCGATGGACTCCCTAATTGCCGCCGCTGCCTGGCCACCTGCGCGCCCAACACCTCCCGGGGAGGGACCGGGCAGCGTCAACTCACTCACCTGGTCCGGCCTTGATGGAACCAGGAAAAATACCCGCGCTTATCTAATCTTTACCTCTGTTTCTCTCTGTCCCCTTCTCATCACTGGAAGAAAGCAAATTGACGAAAATAGAGACCTAATTATTGCTAGGCTAAAGATACACAGCCATGAAAAATTGATATGAAGGGGGAGGAGGTAAATATTATTATACAAGCTTTTTGGAATCGGGATATTTTTGAGATTCTCAACAGATGGACTAGCCTGTCACGATAAACAATCACATCATTGATCATAACAATTATGTAGAAGGTTCTTTTATTATAATCAGATTTCCCAGTAGGCCTTTATCATCAAACTTACTTTGATTATTATCAAGAGAGATATATTTACTCCAAAACAGTGTTTTCATATCTACAGACGATAACAGTCATGAAGTCATATCAATCAACTTCAACGTTGGTCTTAACGAAAGTTTAAGATACAAAAGTAACTGAGAGTCTAAACCGATACGATGGACAATACTAAATGCAATTTTTTTCTGTGGCCGTAATGTTGTTGGTTTTAGATTTGAGATTTGAGATTACCAAACAAAGATATTCTTAATGATTTACTGTAATTATGGAAAAGTACAGCGACTTTTTACAAAGAAAAACAGGACCGTAGACATGTCTGAAGTGATACATTTCGAAGGACGTACTCATTGATCATTCCGGCTGATGGTAACACATTCTAATCTTACAATGTATCACTACTTCTCAGTTTCACTCCTGCCCTTGTTCTTACCCTCTTTATCTCTCTCTCTTAATTATCCCTCTATGCCTCTACCCGCTCTGCTTCTACCTCTCTCTCTCTCTCTCTCTCTCACTCACTCACTTATTGTATTTTACTGGTATCACCGTTCGATATCATAATCATCACTTTAATTTAAAAAAATTATCAATCCAGTTGTTACCACTTTATTATATTCTTTATATATATGCAAAGTCTATTTGTATTCAGATTGAATAAATATCCACTATCTCTGTTTTTACATTCCTGCCTCCCCTCACTATTATTATCTCCCTCCCTCTCTCTCTCTCTCTCTCTCGTAAAATGTATTACCCCCATCCCGCCCTTTCTTCTTCTTCAACAAAAAGAAAAAAAAACGCACGTCAACTACTGTCCAACTGCGTCCACGCACTGACAAATCGGCCTGACTGAAAAATTGATGACATAACAACGTCCAATTAACGGAGGTAGGACGAGGTGTGAGGTGATGCCAGTGGTCGCCTGAGACAGCCCGTCGCAATCATCCACGCGTCCCGCTAGATGACAGAGCGAGCCCCATTCCTTCCAAAGTTACCTCATTACAAGACGTTAATAGGGAAATCCATGGGAAATAATGTCCCTTTTTCGCACGCAGTTCTTTTTTCCTTTTAGCAGAAACGTATTTGGAGTTGATAGAAGAGTATAGTTTCACGAAAACAATTTCAACGGATAATGGTCTTACATCGAAGAAACAAAATTACAAAATTATATTTTTAAAGAATGACCAATGGAGATCATTGATATTGCCTTTTTGCAAAAAGTCGTCTTCCATCCGTTAAAATACGGTGTATTTATTAAACAATTGAGATGATACTTGACATGTGGTATTGCGTTTTATTCAATATTTTTATGTTGAATTTTCCTAGGAAACTTGGTTGTATACGATAATTGTAGGAGTGTGATTTCAATTGTAAAACACTCCAATTGGATTAAAAGAGACATGGACTTTAAACTGCAATTGTTGCCTACTTAGTATAACTTCATTAAGCGTACTACACATTCAGGATTCTTGGTAACATTCGAAAAAAGAGGAAAGGCTAACTTTGTTCTCCTCTTTCGAAAAAATATAGAAGTCATTGTTTTTTGTCGAGATATTTACGACAAAATGATATTCCCCTCTATGACGCTGCCGGAGGGGCGTCTGAGCCAACACAATTTATTATGCATGGGACTACTATTTTTACCGCCATTTCACGGCCAAGAAAGGTTCTGATTTAGTCAACCATGTCACTTACTCATCTCGGCTCCATCTGGCCTCAATTTTTTCCTCTTCCAGCGAAGGCGTTCTTAAATTATTTGTTGCGTCTTGCCTCCCGATCGCATTTCGCCGCGAGCATTGTCTATCCGCACTGTCCGTGAAGTGTATTGTTGCGTCATCAACAGCTCAAGTAGCCATTTTGTCACAAAGCGATGTGTTGAGAAAGGTCAACTTTGAAAAGTACCGCCAAAAGTCAGTCACACGTCTGCCAATTAGGAGGAGCGTCGGGGTGGCAACTCGGGAGGGAAAAGGGATACGTTATTATTACGATAATGCTCAAATTACATACAGGGGGTGTAAGCAAGACATGCGAGAAAGTTAATTTGGTGACTGTCTCAGTATTCTCTTCAATAGTTGGATCCATTAACATTTTATTTGGGTGATCATGGTAATGTTGTTGGATGATGATGTGACCTACTTTAGAAAAATAATGGATTTTTTAATAACATGAAAGTTTAGAGCGCATTCATGCATGCAATATGACTAATCGACTTGGGGGCGGGGGGGGGGGGGGGGGGGGGGCTGGCACACGCTCACTCCACCGAATATGGACGGTCATAAGCAGATGTGTGTCCTGTGTCGTAATGCTGTAAGTTTATGCCTCATTAATATGGACCCTTCCCCGTTTTTAGTAGGTTAACGTTCTATTGTGTATGAAATAATTGCTCAGAGGTAATTCAAAACAAGCACATACATTGTAATCGATTCAATTCTATTCAATTCAAAATAACATTTATTTTCTTTCATCAATTTCCTCACATTGTACTAAGTATACATAATATGTTAGAATGAATACATATTAAAATAAACAAGATTCAATAGCATGGTCATAACGGGAATAGCCGGTAAATCTGGTTTTAAGAAAATATGGAAATGTAAGCGGATTTGTTGTTGTTGTTGAAAAAGATCAATCAAACAAAGAAATGTTATATTAACAAATTATACTCATAGATGTCTGCCTTACTTTGCTGTTACGTTATAATTATCTCGATTTCTGTGAAATGTATCCGATCTACATTACTAACTTTCATATCCATGACATAGCATCGTAATATTAACAATTCAAAACAAGAGACAAATTAATTAACGATGACTTGTGTTTCTTTGGAATGACATTAGAATGAAGCAATGATTTAAAAATCCTTATATTCATAATGGTTTAAACATATACGCATATAATATACCTACGTTTCTCATTGCAAGCTCCTGTGGAGAGTACTCCTCTGAACATGTTGCCATGCTGCAACTCTGTTGCTTTCAGTGTACGACAAGAGGGGTGAAATATTCATGAGCACATCCCCAAATGCCTTCATCTAAGCCATGTCAATCATAATGATCAATATTTCACCCTTTTATCCACTGACGTTGGACTCCCCCCTCGGACCAAAGCAAATGTTTTATGAATGTGATCAAACATTACTGGAGCAGGTGGATATGGGGGAAAGCCTAGTGGAATGCGGGGTTGAAGGGGTATGCCCTTCCCCCTCCCCTCCCTCCTGTGTTTTATGTATCATAGGCGTGATGGTGTACGATGCATACTCCATCGACTACCGCCGCCCCTTCTCTCTATCTCTCTCTCTCTCTACCTTTGTGTGTGCATGTTGTCCTTTTTTGTTAATAAGCTATCATAGTAAGATTTTCATATAGAATAATAAGCCGTTTTCAAAACTCTTCTTGGGGGCGTAATCACTTGCTAATAGTTGGCTCTAGTAATGCAGAAGACAATAATTATACTCACACACGTACTTTTATTTTCTGATTTCTGAATTCACAACTGCCGATTAACTTGTCCTCAATAATAGACAAAGCAAGGACTTGAGGCGAAATTGGTTTCGGGAGTTCATTCCAAAACTCACTTTCCTTTCGATCGATACATACTGTACTCGTCCAATCGCCATCATGACTGCTGGCGCGCGCGAGAGCCGTGCCGTTGACACGCATGCGAGTGAATCACTTCGAAATATGTAGTACCTACAACGCATGCCCGCGGGACTCCACTCCGTAGGGAAACCAACACTCGACCACGGTCTACCGTCATCGATGTAACCAAATCAAAGAGATGGGGGCAAACATGGAAAGCCCAAGAGCCACTCGAAGTGTCGCGGACGAGGGGATAAGGGAGAAGAAAACGAAGAGACGGAATGAGAATATGGGAAAGTCGTTATTAAGTTACTGACACGATAATCGCACGCCGAGCTGCTAAAGATCAACACAATTAACGAAATTAGGACGTAAATTTGGAGGCGGTAAAAGGAAAGGGATCGATCCCTCTACTCCTTGCAGTGGTCTTTCAACAGTTGGGCTGGGAGGTCCGGCCAATCCGTTGATATGATTGCAATCCCTTCTGTTTGTTGAGGGTGAAATCTTGTCTTCCACAGAGTAAAAGTGGAGAAAATGTGTTTTTCTAGAAAGTCATGATAAAGTAGGGTAAGTTTGATACATCAGACTCTCTGTGAGGCTCCCATTCTCCGGAAAATCAGTCACTTTCAGAAATAAATGAATGAATAAATACAAAATCATTTAAGGTAACCTTTCTCCTCATGACGTATTGAACGTTTTCTATATATATTATCATAGTCAAATCAAATATATATTTTTCAAACCAAATATATCGGAAAACATTAGAAATAGTATAGATATAATGACTGTTATTATGGATAGTTGTTTGTATAGCCTCGGGTGATAGCAGGATGTAACTTCCCCGAGAGCCTACAAAAACAAATATGCCTCGAATATTTAAGCAGTCTTTATATCTTTTATGTACTGAATTGACACAAAGATCTACCAAGAATTCTGACCTTATCCTTTTCTTGAGTAAAGATTGGTTAAAACATCACAGAAAGTCTGAGACGCTGGAAAGATGACTGAATGTTACATTCATTTGGGAATCGCAGACAAAAAGCACTGTATGGTATCTGCGCTCGCACAAACTAACTTTTAACACGTAAACCAATTGGGATCTCATCAAAATGTTACTATTTTCCCGGTACCCGAAACCTTAGGGAATCTCACTCATGAACTATTAACCGTTACTGGCATTGTTCGTTTCTTTACGGGAATGGCTAAAATCACGACTCCAATTTCGACCAATCGTATGGCTAGATTTCTGAAGAGATGTATGTATTTAACATAAGAATTTAAGCCCGAGTTATTTCAAGTTTAAAACAATATAATGATATTGGACGACGCTTAGGTCAAACACATAGCATTTTGAACATTATTTCATAATCTAAGTCATTTCTCAGTGACATTAATTATACTAGGGTATCCTTTGATAATTCTAACGCATGAGCAAAAATATTATTTCGAATTTCATTCTTCAGTTAATGGCATGTCATTGAACAGATTCGTTTTTATTTTTTAGCCCCTTTACTGGTTTTGCAAATCTTTGTTCCATTTATTCAATACAATGTTTTCTTTACTCTTTTGAACTAGTAGGCCTATTTGCGATGAATAAGATTTTTTTTTCTTCAATAAAACGGCTATACCCTCTATAAGAAATCCATTTGGAAATCAATTATGATTAAATTTGTTTTAAAACAAATGTTGAAGATTAAAAGATATGAACAAAGTAATTCAGGACTGTAACACTTTTTGTCCTATCTACGCAACAAGATGTCTTCTTGAAACTTGATGAAGTAATCTTGTAGTGGATGGGAAATGGCTTAATGATCTTGCACGTGAGTTGACGAGGATAAACAGTATCATCAGGTCTTCTCAGATGAGAAAATTGCATTGAAATTCCCCCAAAGCGGAAGGTCTTAATAACCTGACACAATACAAAACCACCTGGTCAAGTAGGTCAATTCGCTGTCAAGGATTACTATACAACGGTCGTTTGCGACGAGAAAATGTTATTGCCCTCATTGTACGATGATATAGTGATTGGTTAATACAAGCCAATCTCTCTCATCGGGAAATTGCATTTCCTTCAGTTAAGTGTGCGCGTGTAATAACACTTCCCTCATGGGTGTGCGTTGGAGCGCACGGAGTAATCAAGCCTACTTTTTATTCTTCACCTAACATGAGTGACCGGTTTAACCCCTGCTGAATGCCACCGGAGGTCTCCCCCGATGCTTCCCCGCCTACCGGCATTAAGAAGACTGGCGGATTGGGCGCATCTCTCAGGGTGTGGTAGGAAATGTAATCTCGGTCTGGACAAAAGATGGCGGTCACGGAGACATCTGTTGTGGAACTTGAAGACAAAACACAAGGACACTGCGCTGGGGGAAAGGATATCGAATACAAGATGCCTCGGCAGGGTGCCCGTGTAAGCAGCAATCTTCTAGCTCGATACCTGTCTGGTTGAACAGTGAGGGGTATTGCAATAAAATGGCTTCCTTTTATTACATCGCATTGTCTGACAGCTGATGATTAAATTCAAATGAAATCTACCGCAGATATGAACTTATTAAGATCCTAATAAACAAACGGCTGATGATCATTGTAGTTGTATAACAGCATCGTACTTTTTTCTCCAGATTTGCTTTTACTTTATTAGTGTCTTGGGGAAATTACGTTTCGGTGAGACAAATGAGTCGACGTCTACATAGTAGGAGGGTGATTAACTAGCGCTTTGTGTTTTTTCTTAACTAACATTAACCTTCATATTGAGAATTATTTCATATAATATACTCATATAAGAATGACGTCAGAACATTATTTTGATGTTGACAGATAAATGACACTTTTCTTCAATCTTCTGTCGGATTTTTTTTCTTCAACAGGCCTATATTTCCCGAACAGATGGATGCCTACTTATAAATAAGTATAACAATGACCAGCTACAGCACTATGTAACATTCTGTACAATATGGATAAGGTATAAGGTGTAACCATTTTTATGCAAATATGATATTTCATTAACTAGTCTGAGATTGCTCTTGAATACACAATTTCATTATTCCATCGTGCAAAGCCCCGTTAGGGCCTATACGGCGGGGGAGGGATTGCATCCCCGATCTATCACGCCTATTGGTCATTATTTTGACAAGTAGCTGTTAGCCAAATAGGAGTTTGCAACAAAACTTTTCCTATCTCCTATTCATCATTAATTTGTTAGATAGTTTCCAAAACATTAATAGATACATGCATGTGTGTGATTTCGGATAGGCCTATCATGTTCTCATCATTTTTCTTGCGCACCCGCCTTTTTTTGGCGGCATGTGGTCAGACGACGATAATCAGATAATTGCTCTTTGTATCGATACATTAATTTCCCTGCTCTCGTCTCTCACTCAATCGTATTATCTCCGGTATCGATTTCTCTTCGTCGATGGAGTTGTGAGCGAGGTCAGCTATCACTCTGAATGGATGCCATTAGCCTACTTTTCAGAAGTCATCACTATTTTCCCTTTCCATTTTTTGTCGAAGAAAGGTGTATTGAGAGTTATCACGATTAGATTCATCTAAGCCCAATAACATCAACTGAACTCAGCTATATAGACTAAATGGCAGACTCTAAAAAGGGTGACGGTTATATTCGATTATTGGACTCGGAAAATCTAGATACATGAATTCAGAAAAATCAGTTTAGAAATAAATAGTTTAAGGACAGATTTACATAAAGGAGAAAATGACAATTCACCAAACATTTTTGCTGCTACGTGACTCTCTGCTCGTAACTCATTAAATGGATGAAGCACAATTTATCTCTCTCTCTCTCTCTAAGATAAATTAAACCCACCGTGTCACAAAATGTGAAAACAGTGTAGTATTTTCACTCTGCCAACAAGACAGTGCGCACACTGTGATGTATACACACTATGGTTCTCGCTGTGGCTTCTAAAATGTCCTATTGTGTCACAAAGAGTGAAAATAGTTTTTTTTTAAAAGGTTTTTTAACATTGTATACAAGTGTGGTTATTGTAAAGTGAACACACTGTGGTTTTCCCTATTGCTTCTGAATGCAACCGTGTCACAAAATGTGAAAATAGTGTGTTTCCACTGTTTGCCAAAATGACAGTGCGGTTACTGTGATGTGATGTGAGGTTCTCTATGTGGCTTCTAAATGTCCCAGTATGTCACAAAATGTGCAAGCGGTGTGAAAATATTGTTTTTAACGTTGTAAACAAGTGTGGTTATTGTAGGCCTAATGTGAACACACTGTGGTTCTCCCTATGATTATGACTACTTCATGTCCCACATTGTGAAAGCAGTGTGAACATAGCCTTATCACATTGCCTATACTAACTGTGTGGTTACTATTTTGAACACACTTGGTTTGTGTGTGACTGTGGTATATAACGTGAAAACACATGTGAACATTGTCTTTTCACATTGCCAACACCACCGTGACTAAATGTGTTTCATATTGGCATATTGTGTCTTTTTGTGCATCGTATGGCTTACTGTGGCCAAATTATCTGCAAAAACTAGCTTCTGTTTCGCAGAAGTACTTTATCTCGCTATATCTCTCTTTGATTCTTGAAAGGAAAGCAATGTCAATGTACCTTTACCGCCATCCACTTGTATTTCACACCTGCTATGTCTCTCTGCCCCCCCCCCCCCCCCCCCCACCTCCTCCCTCTCTCACTCTCTCTTTTTTTCTCTCTCAAAGTTAGTGACTATCATGGGCGTACACACATCCTACCCACGCACTCACAGTTATTCTCAATCTGGCAATTTTAGTATGATTGGGCTGCTTCTTTAGCCAAGTTTTTAAAGACCATTTCAGATAATCGACAATAAGCTGGAACGGCATATTTTCAGAACATCATTATTCAGAAAACAATCAGAAAAACTGATTTTTAGCACCCGCTTTAGTTTTCAAGCGTTTTCTTATCCAGACACTGCCTTCTCCATTCATACATACAATTTTCTCGCCTTGTATACGACGTGACATTCCTATAGAGGTTCAGGGAAAAAACATGTCGGGAAGTAGGCCAAAATCATCGTCCAAGTGCGCATCGACGTACAGCAAGCACAGCAAATTTCATTTATTAGAATTATCAGGCAGAACTTCTTTATCCCCAAAGCCCTTGAAAGACATGCATCATCGCGGGGAATTGTTTTGGCGGTGCATCTTTCCCGAAACCTCGCTGATCTTGTTAGAGCTTTCCAATCCATTTGTGTTATCAAATCTCCCAGCTCCCAACAGCAGTCGTTGCATTGGGATGAAAAGCGGTGAACAGGTACAAATCTACAAGTGCCTTCGGGGAAAGCAGGTCGTGCTTTCTTCCCAATTGTTTGGATCATTCCTCCTGGGTGTATAGAAGGCATGTTAAACAACAAGTCAACGGACTTATCGTCAAGACTTTTATCAAGTGTGTTAGTCTTTTGAGAGTAAACATAAGAAATTTGAGAGCATTTCTTCTTCTTCTTTCTTTTTTTTTTTTTTTTTTCGCAAGGGTTGAACATTTTGTTTTTGTTTGAAGTCACATGAACTTTATAGTCATGAGGGATTGGATTAACAAGAGTACATTTTTTTAGTTATACGCTCTTCCAATGGAAAAGGATTTGAGATGTGTTTACTATTCACCCTTGATTCTAACTAAAAACAAACGTCTTCTCTCCATTCAACTAATACCAAAAATACAGCTATACAAATTATTATGTGATACTTAAATACATAAATACAGTTCCACAATTTCAATTTGTTCCCCAAATGAGTGTGCTGTAATCTACAAGTATTTCGTTTCTACACTGTTAGAACAAGTATTACAATTTTTAATCAAGTTGGTTAAAATTTTAATCAACCACGGATTACCAGGTGAATCACACAATCGTTGGTTAAACTTTAACCAACAGCCTGTTGATTAAAATTTAACCTGTGGTTGATTAAAAATTTTAATCAATTATTGGTTAAAAAAATTTGCTCAATGTTGGTTAAAATGGTGTTGATTTAACTTTAACCATTTGTTGATTAAAACTTTAATCTTTTGTTGGTTATTTATGCTTTGTTCGGGGCTGATTCACATGTTGTTGGTTAAACTTACATGGGTTGTTGGTTAAAATTGTAACCATTGTAGGTTAATTCTTTTTTGATTCACACGATGTTGGTTAAACTTTAGTGGGTTGTTGGTTACAGTTATAACCACTGTTGGTTAAACTTACGGGGGTTTGGAGGTCTTATCCTCGTGTTTGCAGGTAAGAAATTGTTTAATATGATTATCATCAATGCTAAGATTGGAAGGAAGAAGTTAAATAAGGTTCTTGCTCAAATTAAAAACGCTTTGTGTCCCGGCCCGTAGGTTGTAGCTCAGCCAGTAAGTGTAACGGATGACCTACCCAAGTTGCATGCATGAAGACGTTTCACTTCATGATGACACCTTATTTTATATTTAATTGTTTTAAACAATTAGATACAATTAGATTTAAAAAAATAAGATTATTATTCATGCATGCAATTTTGGTAGGTGATCCGTAATAGGCCTACACTTCTCCTTCTTTAATTGGGTCTGCCTCCTTCACGGTTGAAGATTCTTGCAGACTGTTGAGTGTGTGTGTGTGCTTACGTTAGCCAGGTGCACGGTGCAAGTAAAATGTTACTTATTGGTTGAGCTACGTACAGCCTAGGGGACACAAATCGTTTTTGATTTGAGCAAGAACCTTATTTCACTTCTTCCTTACAATCTTAGAATTGATGATGATAATATTAAAATAATTTCTCACCTGAAAACACGGAGATAAGACCGTCCAAACCCCCATTTCTCAGGTCCTCGCGACAACCTCCATTGTTAATTTTGTCGCACGCGTAAACTGCATGTACTTTGCATGTACTTTATTTGTATGTCGAGCGATCGCTAGCTACGCGCTTCGATATCGTTCCGTTGGGTCACGTGACCAGTACTTTAATCAACATTGATTAAACTTTAACCGGAAGGGGGCTATCATTACTGTCGAAATTTTGTTTTTAATCCATGCTGGGTTACATTTTTTGCCAACGACTTAGACTTAACCAACATAGGTTAAAAGGAATAATTTTGATCAACACTGTTTTTAACCAACGCAAGATTAAAAGTAAATTTTAATCAACACAACATTTTTAACCATGGTTGAGCGTTTTTTAATCAACAATTTTTTAACCCACAGTTTTTTAATACTTGTTTTAACAGTGTATACTCCAAGAAAGAGAGCCCTGTAGAGCAAATATCGGCTAAACGATGGTTCATAAAATATTTTGCCTGAGCAAGCGTGAAGAGAGTTTCATCTAGAAATCATTGACCCCACCGTGCCCCCACAATGCACTCTATTGATCAATGAAGAGGATCGGTCAGGTCGGCTCGGCTCGGCGCCAAAAAAAAAAACGCGGGAAGATGTTGGATGCACATTGGAGACAGGTAGGCAGTGACGAGGTCTGGCACCTAACCTCACCCAACCCTAGTGTGTTTGTCTTTCATCTCCTGTCATCAGTTGCGCATGAATTCAACAGGCAAAAAGTGGATCGGCTTTGATATTAGATCAAGCTGTTATGGTGATGGTGGTGGAGACTCACCGATGCCTAATACTTATATCAGGAGAATGAGAGCATGCATGCAGCGCGGACGACTTGCATGCATGGGGGCAACTACCCCAGCCAGCAATTAATCACGTACCGGCCCGCTACGGAGACGTTAGAAATGGCACGGCTTGTAGCCAAGTTTAGAACGCCATGTTTGGGAAAGTGTCAAAAGAGCGCCAAAACACGACATAACACCTATTCTAGATCAGGTGAGAAGGACGAGACGATTTTTGCTTTGGTTTCGGCTGCCCGTTGGGGAAGATGTGAAAGGCTAGATGTATGAAGTCGTGTTAAAGTAGAATTGGATATGATTGTGACCCACTCTCGTCCGATGAGGGAAGCATGTATAGGTTATAGTGCACCTCCACAGGTGTGTTGGTATCCGTGCAAACACAAGCTACAAACAAAATAATGATGTACACTATTTTTTATAGAAGATGAGAGCGATTTTATCTTGGCTCACTGATTTTTGTGATTAGAAAGAGATAACAAAATCTTTAAAATCTGTCAGAATTATTTGAGAAACTAGTAAAAGATTACCAGTGAGAAAAAAAATATATTATTTGTGCTTCAGTAGAATTTACGGCAAATTAAGCAAAGGATTTTTGATTGTGATAATGTGAGCAGATTTCGATTTGAAAACGAAAACATTCTTGATATGTGATAATATTGACGCTTGCTTGAATGGGCCTCCAAAATCGTTACATTTTATCCAAATTTACAACCTTACACTGTAAAAAAATAATAGTCGAAATAACTCAATAAAATTGAGGAAAAGAATTGCCTTATTTTTATTAAGTAAATATTACCTACGGCATCTTAAGTAGAATTTACTTATTTTGCTGAATAAATTTTTACTCAGTTAAATCGAGTTACATTGAGTAAATAATTTAAGTATTGTAATCATTTTAGATAATTAAAAAAAAGCTATGATAGGATTACATATTGCACGATTTGGTACCCATCTAATCTAACAAGTAACATCCACTAATCATTCACTACTTCTATTTAAGATTAATCAGTAATCACGAACACTACTTCTATTTAAGATTTAACCGTATATATATATCTACCACCATCACAAACTATTACATACGCTTCAATTCGACACATATTGAAAGGCTCCAAATTTTATATATACTTGATCGTAGCATCTTAAAAGGAAAATTGGTTGACAATTTCCTGAAATATCAAGTTTTGATTTGTTTTGAACTGGGTAACAATTAAAAATTGTCTTGTCTTTGCTTAGCCATGTTAAATGAATTAGTAACTGTTTTAAAGTCCTTAAATTTCCATTCAACCACAAAAAATAATTGTTTTATTTAAAAAAGAGTTTAATTTGGTCTTAATGAATATTCATAAATTATGTAAATATTTCTATTACGCACTGCATCGGTCCTTACTTTAAAAAGATAAGAATAATCAACATAAATTGTTTGAGTAATACGTATAATTTCTGATTTTGAGTTAAAATTACTAAATTAATACAAGCTGAAATTACTTAAAGTTCTTATGTATTTTATTTTATTTAAATATTCCACGTATGTTCTACTAAATTGAAAGTTTGAGTTAGCAAGACTTAAATTTAGTGCGTAAGTGGCAAAACTAATGTTTTCAAGTAAATTCTACATGGAAAAAATACGTAAAAATTACCAATGAACAAATACTTTTTTACAGTGTACTTTAAAAAAACGTGTCTCCACAACCGTATCTCCCCAATCTTTATAGTAATAGTAGTAGTACTAGTAGAAGTAGTAGTAGTAATAGTAGTAGTAGTAGCAATAGTAGTAGTAGTATTAATAGTAGTACTGATAATGAACAATATTACTGAGGATGATGATGATAACATAGTATTAACAACCATATCAACATTTATAGCAATAGTAGCTGTTCTAGCTTCCACATTTCTGTATAGCTTGATAAGTTTATAGTCACAATTCAGGTTAAATTGTGTTAGCTACAGGTATGAATTGTTGAGAATAGCTCTTGTTACAGAGGAAGAAAAAAAAACAATAGCTATATACATCTCCACTTTTCAGATTGCATTTAATTAATACGTTACCTGCTTAAGCACAATAAACAAGTAACAATGATATTGTAAAATTATGAGCCACAATACAGCTGTGGTAAGCTGCATTATCAACAATTGAATGATATCCTTGAGTTTATTTACGTCGAATAAATACCACAAAACATTTCATACATTGCTTAAACCATCACCATCGTCATTGGAATTAGAGTCCGCGTCAATGAACCCCTAATTGACTTCGAGCAAACCATAGTTTTCATCAACCATGTCTTCCCAATCATACACGATCACGTCCTTCGCTTGAAAACACAAAATTAGGTCTTGCTTTTCATACCAAAAGAGAGAGAAAAATCATGCATGTACAGCCAGGCGAAAGAACACTCAAGTCCCTTATATCTATCCTTTTTGTACGCTAAGATATTCACTAATCGAATTTGGTCCATATTTCTGTGGCAGGTTTCTGTTCTCGTCTTCTGCTTCTTTAAACCGCGTTCATTGTGGAGGATGCGAAACGTCACAACTAGTCTCCCAAAAGTCGTGTACTCTTACAATTTCAGATATTTTTTGGTCAAAGATAAATTATGCTTACAAAAATGCATAGGCCTAATCATTATTTTATTATTAAACCCTGGTTGTAATACGAAAACTTTCTTACGTAGGGCCTACTTTTCTGACATCCTATCCATTCATGCTTTAAATTCGAAATTGCCATTACGTCGATATTAGTTAGTGGTACTAGTATGTAAATTAACAGATTCAGAAAAAGGAAAAAGGGGGGTTCTAAAACGAAGCTAAAAAGCACACTGAAGAGATCCTTAAAGATACATAATTTTGATTAACGTTAATCGTGGTAAATATATTTGAATAAAATGAAAGGAAGGACAATAATGCCAGCAGTGTTTTTAAAACAGGTATTAAAAGAAGTGTTAAGTGGCATAGGAACGAGAATCCGATTGTAATATCTTACACCAAGTGAGGCTTCTTCAATAAACGAAAAACCTTAAAAGAAGACTAACAAGCAACATGTTTGTGAACCAAATTGTCTACAAGCGAACAGCGATTTCGCGCTTGGCTCGTCTAGAAGCGATATCACTTCGATAATTTGATTACGAGCAATCGCAATCGGGAATGATATAGGTCGTTGTCTGTAATAACGGTCTAATGCATGTTTTGCTTTATTTTGTACGATTCATTTTCCCTCCTACGTTTGATTTTTGTTAAAGACTTTTGTTGCTCTTCCTATTTGTTTTTAACAATAGTATCTCAAAAAGTACAATGTTTTGTAAATTAGTACACAATTATTGTTGGCGCATTATATAGCCGTCATGTTGTTCACATTGTTGGGGTTATTAGTGTTGTAGTTATTATTAACATTATTATTATTATTATTGTTATTATCTTGTTTTATTTTCATTTTTTTAATCAATCTATAACATTTTCATTACCTTCATATACCTAATATGCACTTATTTCCACTTTTCATTATGAACATAATCATCTGTTGAAGTGCTCCGTCTCTCCTTTCTTTCCCATATACCCATGCCCCCCCCCCCTCTCTCTCTCTCTCTCTCTCTCTCTCATTCTCTCCATTCCTCTCTCTCTTTCTCTTTTCCCAATGCTCTGTCTTTCTTCTCTTACAGCTCTTTTTCTCCGCCATGTTTTCCCTTCCATCTTCTCTCTCTCTCTCTCTCTCTCTCTCTCTCTCTCTGTCTCTGTGCTCCTCTTCTGTCACATCTCTTCTCCAACCCAATCATCTTTCGTTCACACTCTTTCCTCATTCACACCGTAAGAGCTGGACTGCCATTCAAATCAAGCAGACGACAAATCAATCACGTGACTAGTTCATCTGCTTTATGGCGCGAACAGGCTCGCTAATTGAATCATATCGTAGGCTGATTCAAACTCCTGTTGCGCTCCGAGAAACAGATATGCATATCCATATCTATACAAAAATAAAATACAAAACCACTCTACTTATCATAATGCTTCTACACGGTCAAATGCATCAAAGATTGGATCCATGCAGTACGCTTCAGATTTGTTTATCTTTTCTTTATTTTTTTTCTTGAGGACGATTACGTTTTCAGTGATTCTGGATAAACAAATCTTGAAAAATAAAGACAATTATACTTGCATTACTTACTTACAGATGATATAAAACACAATTTCACATTCAGGAATATTGCTATAATTTGTATAAAGTACGAGAAGACCAAAAACAGGAAGACAAAAAAAGCACCGAAGTTCTTTACTAATCCATTTTCATCTTATTCTACAATGTATGGAGAGAAGCTGTATTAATGGCTATAGTATACGTCATCATGAGAACATGTTATTGTACTCTGTATACAAACTTCCAGGAAATTAGTCATCTAGAATTAGCTCAGTATTTCCAATGGTAAACATGTTTCCAGGAAGTAATAGGTCATGTGTATTCAAAACTCAATTTGCATATAGACGGGCGCGCAATCGTTAACATTTCACCCCAGCACTTGGCAATATAGCCACTGCAAGTTTAGTACTTAATCTTATTTAAAAATCATTGGTACGAATTACGAAATCAATCATGTACACTTAGATGTAATTTATCATAATCGACATGAGAACGGATCTAACGATATTCATAAAAATGTTATTTCCACACAAAAGGAAAAAATGTGAATGGCCCGAAAGAAAATTATTAGGATTGGTAATTACATTTGCGAAGCATTGTCTTTAAGCGTGCGGGGTAAATTGAATTAGGAAACAAAACTCCGGTTCTGTCATATTCATGACTCATGCATCTGTCAGGTCCTTATTTTCAACAAAGTGAAATGTTTAAACGAACTTGGTGTATCTTAAAGAGAAAGGTTAGCTGTTTGACGATAGACGTTAATATAAATTCGTCGTATTCTTCATTAAAATTACAGAAATTACAGAAATTACCTTATCTCTTTACCAAAATAAACAGATTTCATTTCCTCAGGTACTGGAGGTCAAACTCATTTTTACAAGATTTTACAAGGCGATTATGTATTTTTCTAATTGAAATGTAAGTACGTAGCACATTGATATAAAATTTTAAAATGTCTCTACATGTATATATATACTGTAAACTTAATTCACATTTATATTGGGTAAGTTTCAATTAATATTTTACTTTTACTGGTTATTTAGGTATATGTATTACGTTTACTCTAATATTTTTTCTTTGCATTCTACCTTCCTTTTCCGTTATTGTTAACTTCCCATGTTCACAAAGTCTTGTTCCATATCCTTACCCCCCCCCCTCATTTTGTTCAACCATACCTATTACATGGACGTGCTTCCACTCCAAATTCTCCCTCGCCTCCCTAGCCGCCTTATCCCTGCACATGCCCCAACCACGCGCTGCTGATTAATCAAAATCCTAAACATTTCCAGACCGAAGTCATCGCCAATTTCAACCCGATACCAGGATCCGATGTCGAGCACCGTTTCGACGATGACAGATTTTACAATCAACTCACGATACCTGTTGAGAGAGGTCGTGTAGCCTAAGGACACTACTTGACCAAAGGAGAGAAAGGAAAATATACCCTGGTCAAGTAAGGAAGATTTCCCCTTCCTCTGTTTTGGTTTCGCGTTAGCGAGCAAAGAGGATGGGTCTGTTTAACATGCTGAAGGTATCCCTATGGTTATGCTTACACATATTAGCAGGAAAGGCCTTGTAGATGGTAGAAGTTTTCGCTTGGTTATTAAAAGACAGCCTAAGTTCCATAATTATCCTGGAATATGCGTTGAGGTCAAAATGTCATGTCTTGATGCATCGATTGTGACAGACAATATGAAGAACATTCAATGGTATTTCTTCATGTCTTCAAGACAAATATTCCACTAAATTTCCTAGATCCAAACTTTGGTATGCTTATGTGATGATGTTCTAATTCCGATATGGAAGCAAGTGAACACGAAGTATTCTGTCGAGTCGGAAAATTCCATTCCAACCCTCTACTTTCAGTATGGCTCATTGGCTGAACAGTCTTAAAGAAGGCAACAACGAGCGGACAATGGGATGTGGAAGAAATACAGACGGGAATTGCGATAGAATGCGACCAAGCCTTCATCAGAAACCTTGAGGAAGCACCGTGAAGGCCAGGCACTGTCCACTTTGTAGTCCGTGACAAGGGAATCCTTGTGAGTCAAAGAGTCCGTGTATCTGTCGATGGTTATAAGTCCTACTTTGTCGTTGACCCAAGCGATCAAGATAGTGGGTCCATCGTCACCAAAACAGGGGACCATGTCCAATGCAGGATAACCCACCACACCTCCTTTGGTTACCTCGTGTTGTTCAATACCGTCGTCATCGATTACCCGAACGGTTGGCCCATCCTGAACAAGAATATACTTCCCATTGGAACGTATACAGAGCTGATATGGTACATATCCAAAGCATTCTATTTGATCGATAGGTATGCCACCGTCTTCACTAAACACTTGTATCGCCATTGCCAGCCAGTAGCTGACGTATATGTTCCCCTGACCATCGACGTCAATGTCCCCTTGACCACCTTCCTGCCAAGACATTGTCTCGAATGTCGTGCTCTGTCTTTCTAGCTCTTGAGTGTACAACGTGATATTGTTATCTCTATCTCTCACAACAAAACGCCCATCGGAAAACCTAGCAAGAGCCGACACTTGTATGTTCTCCAGGATCTTCTCCTGCGCACCGTTTCTGTTGAAAATTTGAATGCCCCCGTTTCTGAATCCCAAGGCGACTCTTTCGTTGGGCATCATCACCAGGCCTGCCACTTTATCATTCTCAACAGGGAGTTCAGTGACAAATCTTGCTTTGTCCGTTGTTGTGCAATCTGTTCCTTGAAGAAGACCCATGTCCATCTCGCTTTGTCCTGGAAGACGCATGAATTTCACATTGGCAGAGTCCTCTGCAATTCCTTGTGCCTCTGAAGCATCCGGTTCGTCTTGATCTAGCAGGTTCAGTAGCGCAATGCATGCACTCTCATGGACAGCCAAAGCTTCGCCTTCCAACAACATCATCGCACCTCCAGATATCTTCTCAAAGGCACTAGAGATTCGCGAAACCATATCACCGCTGGACTCTCTCATTATACTCAACTTCGAAATACGGTCATGTTTATAGTGAAGACATTTCTCGATGAGCTCATCGTTCCTTCCGGTCAGTCTCTGGAGGCCGTCATTGAATGCCTCTTCGATGGCGTTCTTAGCTCGATTAAGATCGATATTAACAGCGTCCTCGACATCATTGATAAGCGAGACATATTCAAGAAGCATGTTCAACCTAGCCTCCACACGTTCCTTCAAGGAGTCGTTTTTCTTCTCTAAGCTTTTGACCGCAGTCTGGATGTCCACGTTCGGTTGCAAGCTGGATAGATCCCCTTCCTCCAGGCAAGTCACATGACGGCAGAGTGGACAATCCACAGAGTTGAAATCGGCTTGCTTGGTTTGATACAGACGGAGCAAACATGCCATGCAGAAAGTATGAGAGCAATCTAGATTCCTCGGGTCGATAAGTAACTCGCAGCAGATGGCACACTCCAGCTCGGCCGGTGTTGCCTGACATGCCGACGCCATTCTGGACCGCTCCAAGATACAGGAAGTCTATTAAAAGAAGGGACACAGAGAGAGAAAACAAAATTAGAAATGTGAAGGTGGTGGGGAATTATGATAGCTAATAAAAACACAGTACGTTTATGTACATATTCTCAAGTGCTTTCATGTAGTGAGATAGTTTCTTAAAACCTTTCATTACTTGCCAACCGACCGAATTTTCCACCGAATTGTTCAATCAGGAAGTTTTATCCCTAAGTTGAATTTCATTAGGGACTTTTAGATGCTGCACGACGAGGACATGGACTGCCCTTTTAAGGCAATGTGACGTCCTTTTAAGGCACTGGTAGTGACGTCACATTGCCTTAAAAGGGCAGTCCGCGTTCTCGTCGTGCAGAATCTAAAAGTCCCTAATGTCGCAAACAGAATACTCTTTGCGAACACCATCAATGTTGAACTTGACAACCAGTGAACTTCATGAAAAATACTCAATACACCGACAACTGAAAGAACATGATAAGAATTCAGAAAATGGGGCATCCTCTGAATTGTACTAGAAGTGAAAGTGAAAGACAATAGTCTGATTAGTTTGTCTAATATCAAACAAAGTGACAATCTGTAACATTCCTCACGAACATTTTTGCTCATCCCGTTTTAACATTTGTGCGTTGAACGGGCATTAGTGCAGTGAAATTATTTGACGATTATAATGGATCAAAAACCTCTTTTTGTTTGTTAGAAGAATATATTGTCTCTTTAAATTACTGCTTCTATTACTCCTTTTAGAGTGCATTGTAGAAAATAATTCACTAATGCTATACCATGTACTTTGTACTCTGTAAATTGAACAATTTCAACTATCGGCTGCATTTTTATCTCAAATAAACCCATTCACTACTATACAATACGAAATTCCTCGCTTCGTTTTTTGTTCACTCTTTGTTCTCAGCTAATTGTTTTCTTTCTCTCAAGTCAACTTAACGTCACGTAACTGAAATGTCGTTAGATAGTGTTCCATTTCAGTGTAGTCCTATACAAATGCTTTCTATACGATTAGATTAAGTTGAATCGGTCTAGTCTTGATGTTCTCTTTCCTATAAAAATTTGATGCATGTTTCGGCATACATGTAGCGTCATAATACAAAGTACGTGTAATATAGGCTAAGCCCAGGTCTAGTTGGGAATCACAATCAAACTGCATACTACATCATAACTTCCCCCTAACCAAACATGTATTCACTCAACTCAGTATTACTGTAGGTACATGGCAAGACCATTTGTATCATCCTATATCTGTTTATCACGATATTCAACAGCTAATAGGCCATTTTCGTAATGTAACCAAATGTATTGCATACGTCTTTGTGAAGTGCCTCAATACAAGCTATTTCATTCACCTGATAAGACTAATAGTATTTCAATAGTCAGAATGCAAACTGCATATATTAAGTGTTGCTAGGTAGGTCAAGCCATGTTTGTCCAACCTGGCAACAACTAATGTATGCAGTTCGGATTCTGTCTATTGAAATACTATTATTCTTTGCAGGTGAATGAAATAAGATGTATTGAGGCACTTCACAAAGACTTAGGCCTATGCATTAAATTTGGTTACATTACGAAAATGGCCTATTTCGAGGGCCTCGACATGCCTTTAAAAATGCATCAACTTTACAATACCGTTCAATAATAGGCTATCATTAAAGCATGCAAATAACTCAATCAGTTGCCAAAAGGAATGCTAAATACACTGCACGTAATTTAGGCTGTAATAATTAAGCCAACATTATTTTTTGAAATGGCTTTCTTTTCCAACATGTTTGTGCCTTTACGTGGAATATATTTAGGTCTATAAAATTGTAGTCATCATTTTCTTTGAGTGACGTTCAATCACATGACAAACGAACCGTCGTGTAGTTCTCACGACTGTCTTTTTCTTCGCGGCTACCATACAAAATACAAATAATTTTTTGTTTTTAATTTTTTTTGTGTGGAATATGACTAATATTATATTAAAATGAGATTAGAAAAGGAAAGAAAAAAAAATAATTTTACCAAGACACTAAAAGAAAGAGATGCGATGAAATTGGCAACAATAGTCCATTTTGACTAATAGCCATTATAAAACCAAACAAACAACAACAACAACAAACAAAAGGGTGGTTCTATCCATATCCATACCAAAGTTATCATAATACACATACATATTATGCATAGGCAATATTGTTCAATAATCATACTTACATCATAAAAGCTCACTCGAGAACTATTGACAATTCCCCCATAAAGAGAGCAGACTTTAGATGTCAGGTACAGCTGCTAGTTGTATAGGCCTACACGCCATGTAGCGTACACATTTCCTGGCCTGAATTTGAAAAGAACAAAGTAGTTTCCCCCAGAACATACACAAGCCTAGAACATTGAAAGATCACAAAGAAATTACCAGTAATTACTGCTACAATAGAGAGAATTCCATAACAGACACTACTTGTAGATTTGAATGTTGGCCTGGTAATTATGTGGTGATATCTAGTCACTATAAGTGATCGTCTATACAAGGAAATGAGACTATAACACGAGACGACAAGTAGGCCTACAATCAGACACTCTAAGCAATGTTGATTATTGTACTTTGGACTGCATATGGCCGGGTTTTCCCCGACATGACAGTGACAATGAAAATCAAGTGATCTGGAGAAATATGCAAACGTAGTGGCATAGCAAGTAATTTTAACTAAACAGAGACCTTCGACTTCGTCCATTTTTCGGAGGGGTGCACAATCATTGGAGTCACATTACATTCGATTTACCCAGTAATGGACCTTGAAGGGGTGACTAGCTGTCCCAGTAATCGGCATCCTTCGCCCATGCATGTACAAAAGAATCGCATAGTTTTTTTTTGTCGCTTAATTCATTTTTTAAAGTTCACTAATACGTTGATGAATATTGCAAGTTAATGCTTAAGTTGATATTAAGCCATTTAAACAGAAGGGGGGAGAGAAAAGATCTGTTATTAGCACGTATGCTCATTTTATACATGTTTAATAGGACTTAACGATCGAGTTCGAATATTCTCAAAGCAAAAAAAAATCTTAGGCATGGAATACATAAAGCCGGCCTAGTAACTTACAACAAGTAGACCTAGATAAACTAATAACTGTACATCATAAGCATTAAAATGCATACTATAATTAATACTTCATATCCTCATATCTAAAATGGTTCATTGAGAATAAATATATTTCCCCACGGCAATTGCTCCCTTTTATAGTAGCCTATAGTTGAAAAGAGTCTGGGTAGAACTACTATTCAAGAAAATCAAGCTTAGATTGTCGCGTATGCCCCACTTAATCAGATTCGGGGGGGGGGGGCAATGGGATGGCATATACAGACCGTATGAAAGTAATAAAGATAAAATCTTTTATATTTAAATACGCCCCCCCCCCCCCCCCCTTTCCCTCCACTTCCCGTTGTCCGCCCCCTGTTCGTCAATTTCTGGATTTGCCACTATTAGTCTCGGAACAAATTCAAACCCTCTCACTTGTTTTTACCCCGTTATTCTCTTATCTGCGAAGAAAATTAATTTACACCCCCCGAAATTACATATTTTGCTCACTTTCGCCCCCATCAAAGATGATTCTTTCGCAATATCTGTGCAGAGAAGAGGATGTAGCCAGGAAACTTGCGCAAGTTTTCCTGGATCAAATTACTGATATAGATTGCAAAGTTGGCGGAGGTCCGATTAAGACACAGTATGAAAATCACGTTATTACTCAAAAAGTATTTGTATCGCCCTCTTTTGAGATAAGAAAGTCAACCATATAATATTAATATGTATTGTGATAAATCAAATATCATTCTAATGCGTGTCTGTCTATTCAGCTTTATTTGTTCCCATGAAGAAGAAAAAATAATATCATCCAGCCCATCCCCTCCGCCTCTTTCTCTTTCTTTCTGTCTCCTCGGCATTTTGGTATATTTATTTTCTCCCCTACATTCTCTGTATCATTTCCATCTTTCTTCTAATACTTGCTTTTAACGCCCCCCCCCCCCCCCCCACAAAAAAAAAAAATCTCTTTCTCTTTCTGTCTCTCTCTCTCTCTCTTCGGTCTCTGTCTCTCTCTCTCTCTCTCTCTCTCTTTCTCTCTCTCTCTCTCTCTCTCTCTCTCTCTCTTATGTATATTTCCAATTGCCTCACCCTTTTTAAAAACACGCTTAGCTCCTGCTTATTCCTGTGAGGAATATGTCTGACTGCCTCCCTTTATCTGCAAACTTGACACCTACAGAATTTAGATAATTTTCGTTGTCACTCTCTTTCCATCGGAAAAATCCACTTCTTCTTTATAATATTTCCCTTTTTCCTTTATTCATCTACAAAACAATATAAATCTACATAAATATGTAATCATCATTCTGTTCTGGAAAATCCCTTCTGTCAATTTTCATTTCTGCCTTCATTGAGTGGCGTATCAAAGGTAGGATGGAGCCGGGCGAAGCCCCCCCCCCCCCCCCCCACCTCTTTCACCTCTGAAGGCCCAAAGACATACAAATAAAAAATAACAATGGATCTGTGGCACATGGGACTCACTTCATTCCACTCGCACCCATCCACGGTTCGGCTGGCAAGGATTCTACTCTCCTGCTAATATCAATTAGTAACAGTGCCCTCAACTGTATTATGATTATAGTCAGGAAAGACATTTTTGCAGCCAAATGTAAACAGTGTTTGCCAGTTTTTGAAAACATAATATCAGCGATAAAGTGTTATTATAACATGGAAAAGTATATATGTAAAACAAATCTAAAAGAACAGAAATTTGTGAAAAAGTGGTTACTTTTTGCAAAGTGTTTCTGATTGTTTATTTCTTCTAAAATCATTTTGCCAACTAAATCTGTGATATTTATTTTAAATAGTGAACTTCAATTTGTAACTGATACCGGTATCTATAAATGTATTTTCTTATCATATTTTGAATGGCCAGGAATATTATTTTGAATTTCTGCATGTACAAACCAATTCTTGTATACATAATAATGTGAACGATATTATTTAATAAAGGATCCCTGTGGAAGGGAAAAAGAAAAAGAAAAAAAAATCAATTATTTCTGGATTTCTGAATATGCTGTGTGCATCTGAGTAACTCATAGATATCATGATAACATTTCCTTGCTCATGTTTCGTCTGTTATTCCCCCTTCTTCTTACTACCCCCATCTGCAAAACTCTCATCCCAATCCACCTCTCCCATGTATCATTCACAATTTTCCCCACCTGATGGGAGCGGTAACAAGCAGTGGCTTCTTCGTGAATGAGACTCCTAATGCTATCAGGTTTATGTCATCGGTAATTTTCGAGTTTCTCCGCTGATACAGCGTGACTCATTAACTGATCTAGCAGCGGTCTAATGAAGATACCGACTGCCACCTGATGAGACACGCACGCGCCATGTATATGGTAGTGTCGAAGAGAGTTTTCCAGGCTCAAACTTTGATATCAAAATAATTTCGCATGATTCCTATTCCGTTTGTCTGTGTGTCTCTCTCTCTTTTTATTCATGGGCCTGCGTTGCATTGTTACATTTCCTTTGTCTCCAACATGCATGATATCATCTATCTGTTTTTTTTTAATATAGGCCTATAGCATGTATTAGCTGATATTTGATATAATTTAACGTGATATAAATTCTATCAAACAAACAAACAACATATATACCTCTCCCCCCCCCCCCTCTCTCTCTCTCTCTCTCTTTACATCTTCAACCAGCATCGCCATCCAGGTGTAATAATTTCCTTACTCCAACTAAATGATATATCAGTGTTTTCAAAAGCCATTCTTCCTTAATTTCCTCGCTACGTTCTCTCCGTCTTATAAACGCTCAAAACCAACACATTTCTATTTCTAAGATGAAACATTAGATAATTTCTAGGATAGCATTTTGTTCTCATCCACTTTATTGCAATGTTTTTGCAAATATTGATATTCCTTCCCCATTACAATGCTCCTATTTAAAGATTGTTTATATTCAGTGCTCTTGGAAAGGAAATAAAGATGTGTTTTTCTGTTATGATACAATGAGATAATCAAACCCCTCGTAGCCTTATTTTCTTTCTTATGATACGGATTACCAGGCTTAAATATATTCATTACCATCATCATGATCGCTTCTCCCACGCGCTGAATTCAGCGACTGAATCCAAACCAACTACGGTATCGTGGAGGGTTACAGACTCATTAATAGCTTAATCCAGCTACCGAAAGATTTCTCGCTCATGTTTCTGCTTGGGGATTTACTCATGAAAACGAGCGGGTTAACTTACCAGGTACCAATACACCGAGCTTAGCCGAGTCTCGCGGTAAGCATCGCGCACTGATCCCTGTTCGGTCTTCTTTTACAAAATGGCGCCGCCATTAAGGGGGGGGGGGGGGGGGGGTAAGAAAGGGATCCATATATTCCTCCCATAGCTTTGTTTCTATTGCGATGGATGTTGCCTGTTGATGCCTTAGAGAAGACATTGTTAAGATATTGGCCAACACCTCCTCCCCTACCCCCCCCCCCAAAAAAAACCCTCTATTATAGCAAATGAAATGCCAAATAAACGAATTAATGAATAAGTATAAACTAAATAAATAAATCAATAAACAGATAAATAAATAAATAATCATATTAATGAATAAGAAATGAATAAATAATTTAACACTTTAATAAATTATGGAAATTAATAAACGAACAAATGAGTGATTAGATACATAAATTCATTAATAAAATTGAAGAAAAAAACAGATTACATAGATTCTGTGTTGTTAGGTTGGACAAGCAATAATGTTTGTCCTACCTAGCAACAATTAATGTATGCAATTTGCATTATGACTATTGAAATACAATTATTCGTAACAGGTAAATAAAATATTTTGTATCATGGCACTTAACAAAGATTTATTCATTAAATTTGAATACATTACGAAAATGATCTATTTCTATCTTGTCCACTGTGAAAATTGATGATGACGACGGTGATAAAGATGATGATGATGATGATGATAATAAAGAAGATTGTTAGTGCTGTTAAAACATTAAATAGAAGGATTGTATAGAGATAAAGTGATTGATATAACATTCTTTAAGGAAATAAGCAATCCTCTATCTCTCTGGTAGAACGAAAAACCAGACGGTGTCAGATTGAAGTATGCATTCATTGTCTCCTATGTTTTATACTGACGATATTAATATGAAATAGATATGAGATGTTACAAAATTGACTTCTCAGTAATTAGGATATCGAACAAAATGAATGAATCATGATAACGTTTTAAAAAACGATCCACCATACCATTTCCACCAACAGCCGAAAAACCGAAGATACATTTCGCAATTTTCATGAGTCAGACAGACGACAGATTGCAGTGAAAAATTGCGCATTGCCTTGGCGCGCTTTTCCCGCCACCTCCTTGTCTTAGCCCAACGCCATGAGTCGCCCCTTCGCAGCATCTCAAGGAAATGATGGTGATTAAGGGAGCGAGATCATTTCCTAAGCCAACACGTTATCAACCTGTTAGCATCCTATCCCTTTGTTTCAGACTCGACGTTACGGGACCCAGGGTGACAAAAGTAATTTCAACCGACGTGTGAAAATACAGTCCAACGGCCGACGTACGGTATCGCCAAATAATCACCCCGGGGGCCGTAATGAAAAATCGCACCGATTATTAGGGGCCTTGCCTGGAAAAATTGATGTATACCATGCATGACTCGGTGGCATTTCGAGATAGTTGTCTGTGGCCATAAAATGCAAGAGCAGGACGATTAAAGCCAGGATTAATATTGATATCTCTCGCGCATCCGAAATTCAACACGTGATTGCTTTCTTGATGATGTCTACCCACACCATCAGATATCCAACTAATGTTTGTTTTCCTCATCTTTTCTTATTATAATGTACAACGCAAGAATGCAAGATTTTTCTTTATTCAACCTTTCTAATAACGTTATCCTTTTGTCACAATATTTTATTTTGTTTAACCTTAATCATTACTATGACAAATCATGAGTCAATTAAGTTATCAATATTTAATTTTGAAAACACATTTGTTCCAGTTTGGATACCTTTATTGGCACCGAAAGGGGTATGGAATTAATGTCTCCAATATTTTCGAACAATGGAAGAGGTACAGATTACCCCCCCCCCCCCCCCCCACGACCACGACCACCACCACCCCCGAATCACACATATAAGGTTTGATGGTTCAATTCAATTATTACATTTTTGTCTTACAAATGCAAAGTTCCATGCAGCTTCAAAGCCAAGTCGGTGCACTAAATCCTTTAGTAATAATTATTATCCCGAGATAGGTCTTGAAACCGTAGGTCGTAGTTGGTTGCCTTTTATGCATAAAAATGTGTTCGCGCCAGTATTAGCAGTTGGCAAGTTCAAAGGAATATCAACAGCTTCACATCTTATTGTGATGGTACTTTCATGAACAGTGAACGTTGATAGGGGAATAGGAGGGGGGCAAGTAGGTCGTGACCCCCCCCCCCCCCCACCCCCGCCTCCTCCCCGTTCATCCACTATAACAAGTCATCCATGGAACTTACACTCTCTAAAAAAAAGAGTGAATTTTCACTCTATTTTCACTTTCTTGGGAGTGACGTCAGTGATCACTTGTTTAGGTGTGAATATTGATTGATTTTAGATTGCTCTCTAAGAAGAAAAAAGTTAATGTTCACTCTATTTTCTCTCTCCAGAGGAGTCACGTCAGTGATCACTCGATTTATTTTTAGAGAGCAGGGGTCAAGATTAAGGCCCCTACCTTTACCCCTATCTGTTGTGTTTGTGATTTTGTTCGTCACCCCCTTTCCCGTATGTGCTCCCCCTCCTTTTCACAGTCTGACTACGCCGCGGCGCGCCGGGGCTACAAACGAAAAGGTTGGACATCCCTGTGATACATTGCTTCAGTAATAGGTATATATTCTTCACCGAAATGTGCATTCGTTTACATTGTTACAAAAGATATGTGAATTTACATTTAAATTTAAATTTACACATACAAGACACAATAGATTTACTGTCTTGGCAATGCACCTATTTCCACCAGCTTGAATTCAAACCTACCCAATTACATCACACACTACTCTACCGACATTGTATATCATCAGATCATGGTTTATAAAAAGAAAAAATGTATAATGCCACGTGACCCTTTAACTGAACATGACGATGTCTAAAAACGAGCGTTCACGTATTCCATGTTAACTTGATTACACTGTGTGCATCATTGGGGTGTTGAAAAAGTAGCAAGACTTATTACTCACAAGATCGTGCCTCGCATACAGTTTCATCACAAGAACAACAATCAGTGTTTGTCCATGCAATATCCGTGAATTTTAATCTCCCTTCTTTATTTTAATGAAATCTTCCATCTTTTCGTCCTCTAGACGTTGCGTTCTTTAAGTTAATTAGAGGTAAACAGGATTACTGGTTTGTTTTGGGCTGCGTGGAGGAGAAAGAGATTGGTAAAAAGCGCGCCAATATCAAGAGGACCCCGCCCTATAGCGCCACCTGTTCCATTGCAGTATAGATCAACATGCCCCTGAATCGCGGGCCAGCCAACCCATGGCAAATTGGCAACTCCGCCAACACCGTTTCACTGCACACTGATTACAGCTTATCAAATTAATTTCACGTCTTAAAAGCGGGCATATGGGCAGTGGAAACAGAAATAGATATTAATTCTCCGTCTTGGGTTTGGGCGTTGCGTCAGGGGGCTGGGATAATGCCCGTGCTAAGAGGCTTAATGTGTGAATAATTATTTTACCTGATGAACGCATAATCGCTGATGATGAAATTGGAACTAGGTTGAGCATTTAGGTGAAAAGAAACCCATCCCTTAGAGTGTCTCTTGGCTGTTTTCTTTCTCTCTTAAGCTGATGTCTTGTATTTTTGGTGGGTGGAATTTAATTACAGGAAAGTGCATTAACCGTGGATCGGAGTTCTTGGTCAGTGCGATTCAAGGTATGTTAGATTCCCCAGAAGAGCTGGGGAGCGACCGGGGCGAGAGGGAGGTGCGAAAGCTTGTGTGATGGCCCATGAAGATTGGTCATGGTGCATTAAAGACGGATTGGGGAGTATAGGATGGGGTTAAAGGGGGGCAACTTTCACGTTTGCCATGATCTCATCTACTCTACCCCTCCCTTCCTCCTAATTGAGCTGCACTTTCGGGGAGGAAATTGAAAAATAAAAAATGAGGAGTTACATGAACGCTCTAAGCTAGCTTTGAGTTTTCGCTTTAATTCATGTTGTTACTTAGAGCAGTAACAGTTGGAGCTCTATGTATTTTATTGTCCTTTAACCTGTTAGTCCAAGTTGATCTTCTTTATACTTTCCAGGCATTGGGCTTCATCTTTATTCCTACATTATATTGTTTCGTTGCACTGTTGTTCGACCGCTACAGGTTTAAATGCACCAAGACACTTAAGTTAAATGTGACATACAAAGTGTTGATAATGGAATATCTTTCGAGTAACGTTGGGTATGCAGTGAAATGCAGTGAAACGTAGTGAAATAACTAAGTAAACTAAATTCTCCTCTATCTTGACGTGGAACTAAAGTTATTTGGTTTCATTTACTGGAGCATTTTGTTACACGCATGCGGTTCAATTTTATTCTACTTTTAAACAAGTTCACACTTCAATTCTAATTCATATTTACATTGTTTCATTTTCTTCAAATAAATACCAAATACCGAGTCCCTGTTGGGCATCACACAAAGAGATAAGAAAGAAGAATATAATATGTATATTATACAGTAAAATGAAAAAGGGAGAACGGTATTTGAGATGTATGTATGTGCGTGTGTATGTATGTATGTATGTATGTATTTATATATTTATTTATGTACATGTTTATCACCTTTAAATGTCCGAAGTCAAATTTTATGTATTTTTTACATGACAATAAATTATCTTGAATCTTGATGGAAGAAAATGAAGAGAGGGAGGGGGCAGGGGTGAAATACCGAAATATGACGTTCGTGTATAACAGAAGATACAACACACTTGACATTACAAGACATAGTGTGCGTCTTTAAAAGAGGACGATGAAGTATTTGGTAATTAATTTATCGCTTAAGATTATGATGTATTTCACCACTCTCAGGGGATAATACCTGTATGATTAATGTATACGCGTAATCGCCAAATCATATAGAAGACATTGTATTTCATAAACAGCCATAATGTCTTCATTGTAAACACAATGTCTAGACACCATAAACAGCATATAGTGAGCAAGAATTACTTGAAAGTAGCTATTGTTCTTCCGCTAGATACAAAATACTCGGTTGATCATTATGATCGAAAAACTGTTGTGGTTGTTGGGTTTTTAGGCTGAAAAGATTATTTCAGCCTGGCAATACTGTTTTTCGAGTTCTTCATCAATGATGATTAGATGGCGCTGTGTAGTTCTTCCTTCTTATAGGCCATTGTCTTCACTAAACTCATTGAGGGGTGGAAAGTACTTCTGTGGCCATAAAAACCTGGTTTGGTCACGTCTTTCGAGTTAAATTTGCGATATAACTCCGCTGTGCTCTCCGCCCAGCCCAAGAAGACATTTCCCGGTTGACTGGATTCCGGTTTAAAAGCGCGCGAAAAAGAAGAAGAAAGTGATGCGATCCGGCTCATGGAAGAAACCCGATCATCGCGCGCGCACCAAGGCAACAGATGGTACTGCTATGTGTCACTGATCCCGCAGTGATGAGCACCAAATAATGATGGGAGATGCCCGGTCATCACGGTGACGACGACGAGGATAGTAATACCGATAGTGATGATGATGATGATGATGATGATGGTGATGATGCCGATGGCGACTGTAATAATATAATATTTTTGTAATTTTTATTATGATTATGACGATTTCAACAACGAAGACAGTGTTGAGAGTCATGTCTGATGACACTGATGATTAAGACGTTTTTTTTTTTGAGAGAGAGAGAAATGACCAAGACGGCCATGATGATGATGGGGATTATGACAATGACGTTGACGGTAGTGATGAAAATGATGACGGAAAATAGGGTACTGATGACGATGATGACTGTAAAGACGTTGGTTACAATGCCGGGAAGTTGTAGTTGTATAATCAGATTAAGTCTAACTTTACGCACGAGTGTCGTGGTCGAGTGGTTAAAGGCGCTTGACTGGAGATGCGAAGGTCGAGGGTTCGAATCCCGACACGGCACTAATATCCTTTGGCAAGGTATTAACCTGCACTTGCTACTCTCCACCCAGGTGTCAAAATATGGGTACCCGGTAGGATGCGGCCGTCATTGTTGGTCAAACAGCTTGTGAGCGTCAAGTAACGCCCGGCTGCTAATTTTTTTTTCCCAAACAGGTTTGCCAATGCTAATATTTCCGGTCATCTGATTGGCTGATATATTACGTCACTAGCAATGACGTAACCGTTAGGGTGAGTGATAGGGGTATAGAAATCATGCAGAATCACTTTCATCAACCCATCGTTGGCTCAATCGGTAAGGTCAGCGTAATGCAATCATAGAGTTGTGGGTTCAAGTCTCAGTTTATTCCGTATTTTTGCCTTTATAAATAGTGAGGCAAAGCAATAAAAAATCAAAGTCTAATTGTTTGTGACCTTTTTCCAAGCTGCTAATGACGTATCAGCCATTGAGAAGAACGGAAATATAAGAAATTGCAAACCTGTTTGGGAATAAAAATTTCGCCGCCCGGCTGGCTGGAATGCTCCCCGGGGAGTGGAGATTGTGCACACAGTGTGTGCGGGCAAGCACTGAATCCAATGACCGGGGTAATAGTATATTTGTAAAGCGCTTAGAGATATTTGTATTAAGCGCTATATACAAATTAAATATTATTATTATTATTATTATTATTTACAACAAAAAAAAATCTTTTATTAAACGAAGACAAAAACAAAAAACAAACACGAAAATTCGAACACATAAGTGAATAAGTGAATAAGCTTTATAGAGATAAAATATTTTGGGAGAAGATTATTAGCCATGACAGACTTATAGTAAAGATTACTGCGCCTTGAGCATTTGATTGTCAAGTGGAATTGGCGCCTTACAAATATTATGTATTGTTATTATTGTTACAATGGGCATGAGAAGAATCATGTATTTCGATAAAGATCTGTATACTGAAGGCTTTTTAGCTTATTCACTCTATTCCCTGTAGTTTTGTTTTCGGGGGGGGGGGGAGGCGGGGGTCTTACAGCAAGCCCATTTCTTTTCTATTCCGTTGTTAGTTCATCCGAAGAACAGATAGAAACATAATGGCGTATCCACAAATTAATATGAAGACTTGTGAAATAGTAATTGATTATATAGAAAATGGGGTCGACTGGGCGCCAATTTTCATCCATCTCCTCGCGTGCTTTCTTCATTTAATATTCTGGGTTTAAATGATATCGATGACTGAGAAAGATGACAAGACTATGAAATATTCATTCGTATAATTAAAGAATTGAAGATAAATGTACGAACACGTTAGTTGAATCAATTATAATAATGAATATATATTATGCTGCTTAAATAATGTAATTCTATTCTTTTAGCTTTTGTTTATTGATACATCAGTGAGAGATACAATACGGTGAATAACAACGATGATGATGGATGCATGTATATGATAAAACTCATTTTTTGGTCATCGTGTCGAAAGTAAGTCACAACAGTGTATACGTGATCATACGGGGACAATTTTGAAGAAAATATCTTTAAAGTACTTTTACCTTTTCTGTCATATAGAAATACCAAGAGAGCATTGTCTGCTACGGTCTGCATTATTATTTCCTCGAATGGGATCTATTTACAAGCGTTACGCATCATGCTTAGTCCCGTAACGAGATTTCTTGTTTTTCGCGCGGAAAATGAAATTCGCCGGGCAATTTCGGGCATTCATAATGATGAAAGCGATGTGAAATAACAAGATTTGCGGGGCGAGAGAAATAAGCACGAGAGAAAATGATGGTGAGGTGTTTAAGGCAGTACATAAAAGCAAGGTGCAATATGATATGGGCTACTAGACGGGGTATGTAACTGCTTTCTTAACAAGATTTGGGGGATGAAGCTGGCAGGAGGATTTGAGGCAAGGTTATTGCGTATTTTTCCGGCTTTGTGGACGGCGGTCATCTGTACTTGTGGATCTCGCATGACCAAATCCCCCGTAAACCTGTTGAAGATTGGCGCGAAAATGCAATAACCGTCAGATATTAATGTAACACCGGGGAACGTTATAAAGGGGCGGCGATACAAGATGAAAGAATGCTAGATATTCCACCCATGCCGCGTTCGTACCCGGCCGCGGAAAAAAAAGAAGATAAATTCTCAATTTCATGTAAGCGATGAAACTGTTACCAAGAAATTCAGGCAGATGGTGGTATTTTTATTTTCAAATGCGCACCGAGCAAAGAATTGCAGTTTATAATATGTGATCCTATTATAAGATGACTACATCCATATATGAATAATCAAGATGCCAACTTGGGAAAAGGATAAACCTCGCGTAACAAGATAAATGAATTCATAAACGAAAAACGAACATTTGATTGAATACGCAATTAGATACGCTACACAGATGTATACGTCTTTTTAACAAGATGGTAAAGTGATGGGGAATAAAATGATCGACAAATAGATTTCTTGTGACTAAATATATGTCTCAATAATCATTGTTTATTGTATGTTTTGTTTCTACTGCCAAAACCACTGGTTGCTTACCCTGCAATGAAGGGAAGTGAAGCTCTTGGATAGAGCCGAATCTTTTTCTTAACTATGTTTCTTACCCTTGATTCTCTATTAAAGGGGCTTTGTAACATTGTTCAGATGAGAGAAAATGGTGCTAAGGTAGTGACTTCAATGCTAGATGCACAATTAAAGATAATGTGAAAGTTTGAGTGAAAACAGACCATTATAAATGATACAAATCTGATCGATTCCTTAATTATCCCAACTATATTATCACAAATTTAATTACATTTTATATAGGTGAATGTAAATCATCACAAAGCAATGTATTGGCTCTGTATGCCATTCCAGACAATACAGTGTTGAAAGATTTGAAAAGCCTGGCTTGCGTCTTTTTTTTCAAGAAAAAACGGTTGGGAGAATTCAAATATGGTTTGGGAGTATTTACTGTTAGAGAATATAAGAGGTAACATTTTATACAAAAATTGCGCAGTTTTTTCATCAACCTTCAACAATGTTACCGAGTCACTTTAAGGCTGAAATGACCTTTCAGGTTTTAGACCACTTTTTGAAGTGTCACCTTTTCTTAATATAAAAACAGTGGACAAAATATTTGCGGTGACGGCAAGAGGCTTTATTTTGTGAAAGTCTGAGATGATATTGCAATCAATCTGATATTTCTAGCTATCGAGAATAAGGGTAGTAGTAGAAGCTCTATACAGAGCGAATTTAGTTTTCTTTTTTTTTCACATAATATAAACAAAGACAGACAATAATAAACGTAATGATATAACAAAAATGAGCATTGAAATATCTTTGACATTGTTTTTGGTCATTGTAATGCAAAATGATTTGGTTACAGGAAATGAAGAAAAAAACGAACCTACTTGAAAGCAAATCTTGTTAGGTGTAGGTTCGCACATTAATAATTAAACTTTATACATTTATAACTTAATTTTGAAAAAAATTACGGAATCAAAAAAACATGACAGACAATAAAAAACAAACAAACGAGAAGAAGAAAAGAAAGGGAAAAAATCAGAAATAGTAGCAAAATGACAAGATGAGGATGATACATGAAGAAAATATGAATGAGAGAGTGACAGAAGGGAAAAAAACAGAAAGAGAAAAAGAAGACAGAGAGAGGGTGTAAGAGGGAGACAGAGAGGGAGAGAAAAAGAAATGGTGGCCATTGAGGAATCATTGTTAATTAGTATTTTATGGATACAAATCATATGCAAGTCACAGTTACGATGTGAAAAAATGGCCAGTTTGGCAAAAAGGGCCCCGTGTTATTTTGCAATTGACCATGAAGTACGAGTGCTCAATCAATCAACAATCAATCGTACAATCAATACAATGTATTGCTATGCTTTGTGTTTACAGGGCTCTCCTGAAAATAGATGATATTTATAAAAAAAATCATTATGAATACATCAACAATTTAGAACGATCGAACGCGGTGAAATCCTGAGAATATAACTCGACAGTATATTGTGCGAAGTTATAAAATGCCAACAGCTAATGCAGTACCAAAAACGTTGATGGCAGCAAATCGGTTTTGGTGTACAGTCTCGCGTCGCACGAATATTCTTTCTGCGACAACTATCTTCGTACAATGACTGATGCATTTTTTTGTTTTAAATAAATATTGTATTTTTTTGTAAAATAAAAATAAAAGCTACTCGTGTTTACTAAAGATGGATTGAAAAAAAAAATATTTCCCACACATATACCGGTACACAAAGAAACTTATCCATCTTTATGACATACAAGCAGCTCTACATTCCTCTCTCTTCCAATCAGTACTTGCTCTCTTTCCTTTTCAATAACGCTCCTATGACTGTTTACAACATATTTTTAGCGACAACAAGCACAACAACATTCTATACTTTTCTTCAAGCACATTTGATAATACATGACATTTTTATTTATTTAATTGTTTTCATAGTCACTTATAATTGCACATTAAATATATATATATATAGCTGCTCAACACCAAAGAAAAATACATGTATACTATTACAACCATTCATACAAGCCTTTAAATATACAGGTACAACCAATAACTTGTTTACCATGACAAAAAACAGTGAGTTAAGATATAGATTTATAAAAGCATTAGTCTTTAGAGATATCGTTTACAAATAAAGCCATATTAGAAAAATGAAATTAATACAAATTAATTGACAATATCAATCACTCATCTCAAGCAGTAATTAAAGTTGAATATCATGATTGTATCTTGCATTGACTGTGAACTGTATTTAAGATATTTCCCTCCTTTCATAGGTGAATGGTAACGTTGATGAAATACACAGGAAACATGAGTAATAAATGAAATAAAAAGACAACATCTTGAAATATACCAAGTAATACCGAGTTTTCAAAATATGATATAGTCTAAAGAATATTCATAAAATGCCACCTGAGAGGTAATGCCAAGAAATGAATATTGCAAGGTTAAGCATGAAACTGTTAAAACTTAGAAGAGCAGAGTTTAATACAGTATTTGCATTTGTAAAGAAAATAAACTAGCCTTTCAAATTCTGCAAAAATGGCTACAACTTTTGAAGTAAGAGTTCAAATATCTTTCATGCTGTCTCTAAAAAATAATTTTCATTTAACATTAGAACAAACAGACGGGACAGATGAAAGTACACCATAATGTGACGTATGTTTTCAAAGTTTGCATTTATAGGGTTATGTTCATGGTTGAACTTGCAATGGCTTACTTGCAGATTTCTGTTCATTTCTAATATGTATTCAAAGCTTGCATTTTGTAGGGTTCTTGCGTTGATGGTTGAACTTTCAATCGCCGACTAGCGGATCTCTTTTCTTTTTCAAAGGACATTTTCTTAAGTAAGTAAATTTCATAACAGAGTATTTTCTTTATTCATTTGTAGAATAAATACTTTGATCAATGTTCAAAGTTGAGTATCCTCTTTGATTTTTTTTTTTTTGGGGGGGGGGAGGGGGAGGCTAATTTGTTTTTTGTGTATGGATTTGAGGTTATAAATGATTTATGATTTTATTCACATCTCACTGGTTACAGTAATGACTCAGTGGTCTCAATCATTTCTTTGGAAATATTTTATGAAATTTATATAACCTAGCCCTTCTAAGTTTCATAGAGTAAATATTAGATGATATATGCTAGGGCAGATAGCTGATAAGTGTTGAATACAAAATGCAAATACAAATTATTGTAACATTTCAGATTAATATGGAAGAATTGATAGATGACAGCGATACAATCATAAACACAAATAACAGCATTAGAATCATGGGAAATGAATTTCAAATGATATATCATCTTTATCCTGTTTCATCTAAATCTAAATACACCTAACTATACAAAAATAAATATAAAGTATTTGTAAATAACAGATTACATTTGTGTGATTCTCTAATTTTAGTCACTGAGGAGAAAGACCGCAACTATAAAGAATGGTAAAGGTTGTCTAATGGAATAAAAGTTGAGTGAGTGGTGAAAATCAATGGATAGTTTTATACCCCAGAGACCATTATTATCAGCGATTGTCATTGTTTAAAAAAAAATTATAATCAGTATGGTAATAACACAAAGTAAATAAACAACGATGGATAGTCACAGCAAATGTTCAAATGAACATGTAAACCATTTAAAAATATATATATAACTTCCACTTTAATTATTTAAAATTTAAAATTAAAAGAAATGTAAAAGAATATGATGTACAAGCATTATTGTGAAATAGTACCTGAATTAAAAAAAGTTATATTATCCATGCAGGCAAAACTAAATTATACATATAATTTCAAGAACATATCATTGTGTGCCCTGCAGAAGGTTGCCACCCGCAAAGTTTACGATTTCCAAATTTCTGTAAAAATATGATAGAGATTTAAAAGGCCGGATTGATGTGATTTTAACTCGTGCAATTGCAACCATCTGACCTTTGAAGAGATAATAGGGACTTTTAGATTTGCGTGGACTGATACGTGTGACGTCCATTCAAGGCAGTGCATTAAAAGGACGTCGATCGTAGCAATCCACGTTGTCGTTGTGCAAATCTAAAAGTCCCTAATGTCTGAGAAAGGTGGGCATTGGGCCCATAAATAGGTTAAATTCCTCTTTAATTTGTGGGAAAAAAAGGAGTTTCTTGATGAAGTGCTTGAGTGTAGGCGGAACAAGACTAAGTATAAGTTTATGAGGAAATGGCCAGGAAGATGGCGGAGGCAGGATTTAAACGGACAGGCGATCAAATAAAAAACAAGGTAAAATCTCTGTCAACAATGTACAAGGAAGAGCAAGTAACCAAGCAAATTACCGGTAAGCAAAGTGGTACTGTCAAAAGGCTGCTAGTGACTTTGATCATTCGGTTGCTGCTGGTGTCAAACGATATGTGAAGGGATTCTAGTCATTAGTCAGATAAAAAACTACTCGTGAAAGTGTATCAAACCCAACTAAACCAGATGGTATTGAAACATCTTCAGACCAGGAAAAAGCAGAAATTGTACAGGCTTTCTTTTCTTTCATCGGTTATTACAACAGAAGATTTGGTGGATATTCCACCTCCTTCACGGGTCTTCCCTCGAGTCAAGTTGAGATACCTTTTAAAGATTTGTTTAAACTGAAATCTCCAGGGCCAGACATCTACATTCTTATCCTTTGAGAGAGTTAGCCGATGTGTTTGCACTGCCGATATCCATACTTTTTCGAAAAAGTATGGAAAGCGGACAGCTACCATTAGACTGGAAGTCTGCAAACGTGTCACCTATTTTTAAGAAAGGTAGTAAGACTGACAGTTCAAACTATATGCCTTGATCTAAATTATAGCATATACATCTATACTCTATATACTATACTTTTTCATTTATCGAGCTATATTTAAGATTTGTCTACAGATCAATATGGATCTAACAATTTCTTGTCCAATGGGACGATGGAAGCAAAAATGTGGTAATTCTTGGTGATATCATGTGCAATAAGTCACCACCAAAGATGGGATCACAAGTCAGCATGCCTTAGGGGAAAGTGACATGGCATGGGGTTGTGTTGACTATTAATTGCTGACAGTGCTGCCACTTCCACCTCAGACGACGAGGAGGAGAAGGAGAAAAATATCTAATTGTCAAAACTGAAAGGAGCAGGTAAATAAATCATTTTCTTTTAAAGGTGGTATACTTTTTGTTTACCTTATTTATTAACTCCCCATTTGCTGACAGTGCTGCCACTTCCACCTCTAACGACAATGAGGAGGAAAATATCCCATTGACAAAATTGAAAAGAGCAGGTGAGTAAATTATTTTTAAGAAATGATTGGTATAATGTCGGTTTCTTTATTTATTTACTCCCCAGATGTAGACCTTGTAAATGATGAATATGCTAAGTTATTACCCATACAAGGCATTTTAGCTGCTAAATAAAAAATTGCCCTCTTCCGAGTTTTCCCCGTAGACTACTGTACTAAATCAGAGGGCAATATCATGCCATATTCCACTCTTTCTTGTGTGCTTTTATTAAAGTGCATACGCGCAGTATTGTGTAGGTGTTAACGTGTACGCGGTGTTACAATCATTGTTACGTCATAATTACATACCTGACTGAATAACCTGAAATCAGATGGACCGGCAAACAGGCGTGAGTAAAAATCATGCTTGATACCAAAGGTTAATATCATTTGTAAACAAATTCCTTGTATAGGTAATAATAATTATATTGTCAGGGCTTCTTTCTGGGTACATCAGAAATATTGACCAGCCTAAAACCATATGCCCAATGCAAATTATGTCTTGTGGCTTTTGGTAGAGGCAACTCCTGTTTTGGACAATCAAAAATCTATATTCACTATCATCAAATTTATTATCAACTCCTCGCGTCTTCGTTTGTACGGTGGAGCTAGTCAAGTTCAGTGTTGTAATTTGGAGAGCGACCGGCATGCTGAAAGCTAAGGCTAAGACCAGTAAGAGGAAGACGAGTACCTCTTTAAAGGCGAAGGAGTCGGGGCGACATGAGCGGCCCCGTGGACGAGGTAGGCCTAGTGCTATACCACCAGCTATTTCCGCAGGCCGAGCATACCAACATGACCAAGGCCAAGTCATCGTTTTGTTGCAGAAGCAGAACGGGGACAGCTTCCTTTTCAGTAGGCCTAACGATTATACTACTGGAACCACGGTCCAGTTGTTGCCCGCCACAGGCGGCTTTCAATTCCAACCTCAGCCTAGGAAGCAGAGGATTACAAGCATTGAGCAGTGGACCTCTGTGTTTCTAGTCTATATGTCAATCTACCTGGAGAGGCATCCAGGACGGGCGCTAGAGTTATTAAAGTACATGGATATGGTGAGGGGGCGGCTCGTAATAATGGGGGATACGGGGGGAGGGACTATGATGTACAATTTTGTCTCCGTCAGGCACGAAGACCAGGCTGATCATGGGCGAGCATTGACGGGAAGCTTTGGCTGTTGTTAGTTGCTGGCAGCAGGCTGAGGAGCTCTTCCTTTCGTCCATTTCAAGGTAGCATGCAATGCCCATAGACGTGGGTCAGAAAATTCAGAAATACCGGTTTCCCTAGCTCCCATGGCCGGAGATTTTAATGATATTGAAGTTGGTGGAATTTGAAGAGGTATTTTATCATTGGGGGAAATTTAAAACATGTTTGTACTGTAGTAACTTCAGGAATGCGTTGTGAAAAAGAGCATAATCTTCAATCACGTTTTTCTTGAAACTATGTTTTTCATGCACACAGGCGTTCAAACACTTCTGCCAGGCACACAAGGATATATAGTGAAACAAATACAAGCATTAGTAATGACTAACATAACACTTATTTTGTGCATCCCCCAACAACCATAAAGAGTGCATGATTCTTTAGGACACAGGTTAATACAGATGCCCGAATACCCTGTAACTGTTCCAAAAACCTTTCTCCATTGCGAAAATTTGGCTATTTAAGCGGTGCACATCGCATATCATGAAGCTAATCCTACCAGTCATCCATTGCCAGTGCATGGCAGCCTCAATAGGGCCAATACTTCATAGAGATTGAGCGGCAGATGAACATTCATAGCTTGCTAAAGGGCATTACATTTAGAGTCATGCGAGAGCCCCCGTCTTACAAAGAGTTGATATTAATCGCAACTTATTTGCGATTGATTTCAATCACAACTATGTACATATTAAAGAGAATGCAAACTTGCGATTGATTTGGATCAATTGCAACGCTTTGTAAGACAGGGCCCAGGTCATTCACATCGCCTGACAAGTATACAAACCACTTGACTATGATATCTTATCAGATGGAACAATACCAATGGCAAGATGATGGAAAAGGTAACATCATAATGATTACCCTGACATAATGTATCCGTTAAGGTACAGTCAAACCTGTTGTAGCAGCCACCTGTATAGAAAGACCACCTGTCTATAATGGCCACATTTTTTTTGATTCCCTTGGATGTGGTTTCTCATTGAAACCTGTACTATTAAAAGGAACATGTACATAAATACCATGTACATAAAGACCACCTGCCTACAGAGACCATTTTCATGTTGCCCTTGCGAGGTATTTACATACAGGTTTCACTGTACTATGATTTAGACAGCTCCTCTGTGCTACCTAGTTTGAGGACGTAACTCAGCGCTGTCTGGCAGGTCGTTAAGCAGTAACCCTCTTCACCAAATAAATACCTGTCATGAACAAAAAAACAAAAAAGGTGGAAACACAAATAGAATTCAATATTCGTTCTTATTTTGGAATTTATTCAAATTTAATTATTCTACAAAATAAATGCTACAAGCCAGGCCACAAAAAATATATGAATAAATATTATTTCTTTGATGAGAACATTTGTTTTTCAATCAATGTAGGAAAAACTAGATGGATGTTCAACTGCACGCAGTCAAATATTATGCCTCCGCCATAAAGCGATTTTACAAACCAAAACAGAAGCAAACTTTAAAAATTTAAGTTCGATTGTAATCCATTAACAGGTTCTCAGAATATTGTGATTACAAGCTATTTTTTATATACATAATGAGCCCTGTGACCTTTGACCTCAAAATCTGATCAGTTCATTAGCTCTGCAAGATACATACATGATTCAAGTTTGGCGGTAATCCATCAATCGGTTCTTGAGATAACGCGATCACGAGAGGGGGACGAACGGACAACCAGAAAACATAATGCCATGATGGTAATCGTTTGTCTGTTTGCTGTTTTAAGGATCATCGTGCAGTGAATAACTCAATAGTCTTGGAAACACTGGACAGTTTACTGCTCTGGCCAAGTATCATATTTGATAACCGAGACCCTTCAATAAAATTTAAAGCTGTAGATCTCTAAGAGTTCATTCAAAAGTATGTGCTCATTTACTTAATCCATTGACGATTGAATTCTCTCAATCTCAAGCCGATACTTATAAGCAGCATCTAATGATTTCAGTTGTTTTCAATAGTTTTACGGCTTACCCTTCATGGATGAACTCCTCCATGGCACTACACTCTGACACAATCTGAGGAAGAGATGATCTCATGATGACATAACTCAAGATTGGTAGCAGATCATCACAACCACTACAGGCCGGAGGAAAGAGAAATGATGGATAAAGGTTAATCCATTTTATTATTATTGTTATTTATTATTTATATACTAGCTGCGCTCTTCCCAGAGCGGCCCAAAGCGCTTACAAGAAGAATCCTACAAAAAATGAAAATGAACACTTACAGAATCCTAAAAATCTGGATTACAAAAAAGAAATGTTTTAAGTCCCTTTTTGAAAGAAGAGACAGATGGTGATTGCCTGAGTATTAAAGGTAGCCTATTCCAATATTTTAGATGCAGTTATAGTGAAAGTCCTATCTCCAGCTAGTTTCCATGTGATGTTTTATGGATGCTCATAGATTCCTGCGAAGGGTGTATAGGGTCACAAAAATCACATAGGGATTGCCAACAATAAATGAGTGGTTCTGGTACGCAACCTAGGAGAATGAAAGAAATTCAGTAGGCCATGAATTAACCAAGGTTCTAATAGCAAGCATACTAGAATACCTGTCTAGAAAAAAAACATATGAATGCTATATCTAATTACAAGACAATCTTATCTAACTTACACAGTTGTTTCTAAGCTCTGCCTAGATATGCCTTGGCTCTCATAGTAGTCTCCAACACATTCAATCACAATCCTCGATACTCGCACTGCAAGATAAAATAAAAGATGGTACAAAATGGAGGCTAAAGATCTAGTACTGGTTTTTAATTGAATTGAATTGAATTTATTTATTTACAGTAAAACTAACATCAGCCTAAAAAGACTGCTTTTCAGCAAGTATAGTATACTAAGAAACAAGTAATATACAGTGAAACCTGTTTAGAAAGACCACTCAAGGGAAACATGAAAAGTGGTCTTTATGTACAGGTTCCTTAAGTACAGATATTTCAATGAGAAACCATATTCAAGGGAATGAACAAAGTGGTCTTTCTATACAGGTGGTCACTAAAGCAGGTTTGACTGTACTACAACTATGACCCTAAGCTTGGAAATATATTGATGTCACAATGAATACAAGAAATGTCTGAGCAATTAAATTAGACAAAAGAATAAATGCGACTAACAACATTTTGCAATGATACATACTATTTGACTTCTTATATCAGGACCCTTGATATCAATAACAAGTTACAAGCTACTCTTATAAGCCACTGAAATCATGGCATCTGATTGGCTGAGAGCAAATTTGTCATAGAAATTTAGTATTTGTTATAGATAAAATGTTTTATGAATCAGGGCCCAGAAGTTATTTGGAATCCTAATCCTCAGGAGACGAGCAAAAACATTCTTCACATTTCTAATGTTTTTCATTACAGTATATTCAGTCAGAAACAATTTCTTGAAAAGTTTAACTAACACGTAATCAAACATTCCATCTTACCAATACACTCTATTTTCTGCAGAGGGCATGTGTACCCCTGCAGCTTACAAAGCTCCTCTACAGCTGCCTGGTAAGGGTAGTCGCTACTTGACGCTTGGCTGCCATCTTGGATGACAGCGCCCTCTCTTAGCAGACAGAACTTCTCTCCTACTCCGATGTGCTGGGGCATGGCATGCTGGTACTTTGTCATGGCGATGGCTGCACATTGCTCTTTTTTGTAGTTGAATCGTCTGTAGGAGAAAACAACATGGTTAAGAAAAACAGGATCGATGTGTGGACACTTTTTGAAAGGGTATTCCAAAGTAACCCGACCATTACTAAGATATTTTATTATTATACATTATATTATGCCATACTTTATACATGCACATGTAGGTCACATACATGTATGCCCTTAAACTAGTATTGTTTGTTTTCATTTCAGTTTTGGTTCAGGGATTAATCTTTCTTCTTCTTCTTTTTCCTTTCCTTTTATCTTCATTTCTTTACTTATTTCATCTTTTTCTTTTTTTCTTAAATCAAACCTGTTTCTCCAAATACCAAATACTGTATCTTTATGGAAAATTAAATGATGAATATGTTTCTTAAAGCCCGTCTGCACTAGTTTGGCCAGGAGGGATTAGACCACCCAGCGTGGTGTCACTGACAGGTGGTTATCTCATCAACTCTGTCTCAATTTACATAAGAAAAAGAGAATGATGGGGGACCAACAGGCACCACTTAGGCATCGGTTTCTATATAGAGGGAGCAAGTAGCTACAAGTAGTGCAGTGGGGCTTTAAAAAGAAATTTGAATTTTCTTAGCAACAAATTAGGTAATACCTGTAGAGCATGAGGATTGGTTGCCAGATATCTTTGAAGACGAAAGCTTCAATGATGGAGATGCATTGCTCCTTGGCTGCTGTACTGTTGAGCTGCTCGTACACCGCTACCAGCAGAGACTGAAGACGCTCTGACAAAAGGACACAAGTGAAAAAAATAATCAGATATTCGATGGCTTGGTGGTGGGGCAGTGGTCTCATAACCAGAAGGTCCCTGGTTTGAAACCAAGTGGATGCGTTAGTGCCCTGGCTTTGGTAAGACATTCATCCTCAGTACCAAGTCCCTTGGAGATGACTTAATTCCGTCAGTTCCCTGGTTTCTTACATGCTTTCTTAGCAGTCAGGTATAACACACCATCAAACCAAATCATTTTGCAAGCCTTGCATGTCTACATGCATGTATATGGATCTCCAAGACATAATTATTGCTACATGCACATCCACAAGAATGCCCCCTGTACTATACTTTGTTGAATAAATTGTATGCATCCATCCAACTTTCTTACCATCTTTCTTCTCTGACATTTGCTTTGAAGACAACTGCTTGACAACTTTAATTTGTCTTAGATGTAGTGTGTGGGTTAGGGTTGCGATTGTGTTTCAGGTTAGGTTTTGGGTCAGGGTATGGGTCAGGTATGGTATTTGGTCCAGGTTTGCAGTTAAGAATTCATTTAGTGCATGGACTTGATTGAGGAAATCATCACCAGGGGGGTGTTTCACAAAGATTATAAGTCAAACCTAACTCTAAGTTGTACTTAAAAATTATGGAGAACCATTTGTAGCCTTAAAATAAAATATCTTCAAAATGTTCAGATTTTTCATGAATTCCACATCAAGAACATGAAATCTACCATGATAATAGAATATATGAATGAATTGAATCAACACTTTTTGCCTTTTAAAATAATGTTTACAAAATGTTTTCAAAGATGCTATTAACGGCTTTCCATAATTGTTAAGTCCAACTTAGAGATAAGTTCAACCTAGGATCTTTGTGAAACACCCCCAGGTTTGCATTTAAGTATTCATTTAGTGCAGGGACTTGACAGAGGAAATCATCACCAGGGGCGTGTTTCACAAATATCCTAAGAAAGACGTTAGCATTTATGAAAATATTTTTTAAAAGTTGTATAAAATGTTGATTCAAATCATTCATATTTTCTATTACCAAGGAGATTTCATGTTCTTGATGTGGAATTTATAAAAGTTTGAAATACTTCAATTTTTGCTTTTTAATATATTTTATTTTAAGCCTACGAATGGCTCTCCATACTTTTTAAGTCCAACTTAGATTTAAGTTCAACTTAGGATCTTTGTGAAACACCCCCTGGAACATGTACCGTATCACCCTCTTACCTGTGAACATGAGCACATCTTTGGTGATGCATTTGAGATGTCTACTCAGTGCCTGAGCTCTCATTTCTGCTATCCTCTCCTCTCCCTCCTCCTCTTCCTTTGCCTTCTCCTTCTGTCTTTCACCTTCCCTCTCTTCCACGCTGCTGCCCCCTTCTGCTATTAACTCACTGTTGCTTGCGACATCTCCATTTGAGCTGTCATTCACATCTGACAGGGCTTCTTCTTCTTCTTGACCGGTTTTTTCACTGTCATCTCTAACATTTTCACTTTTCTCATCTGACAAATTATTTTTAGTTCTTTCATCGGTACCTGGGACTACAAGACTATTTAAGTGATTCTCATTTGCATTATCCGAGTCAGAATGTTGCTTATCAGCAGCATTAGAATTAGTTCTTGTAATATTTGCACTGTCTCCATCTCTATCATTAATGGAGTCATCAGTTGCCATGACAACTCCTTCACTAATACTATCTTCCACATCTTCTGGTTTGTCAATGGTCCCTCCCTCCAACTCCTTGAAAAGCTTTTCTCCATCCTCCAAGGCTTGTTCGATATCAGTCCTGATTTCATCCCTGATCTCTCTCATCCTGTCTCCCTCTGAAGTGGCATCTTCCTCATCCTTCCCTCCACCGGTAGTACCCTCAAGATCATCATCATCCTGGATGTCTTTTGTAGGAGCAGCCTCATCTGAGCTGGAAGACTCCTCTCCGTTCTGAATGCCACTGTCATCAAGGTGCCCGTTATCTTCACATCTATCATCGCCAACAGCTTCTCCCTTGCCCATAGTTCTGTTGTGGTGCTCCACAGGTAGAGGGTGGACACTCCCTCCCTGGTTGCTAGGCTCCGCCTCCTCCAGAGACGGAGCATCCTCATCATCCTCGGAGAACAGTTCCTCCAGGATATCATCACTAGCATCACTATGAGCAAAGAGCATGCTGTGGGTCTGGATTGATGGTCTCGGGTCAGTGGATTCACTCTCCACACTGGAGGTGCTGTTTTCACGAAGGGCATGAAGACGTTGGGCTAATGTTTCTTCCATACTCTGATCCAGTTCATCAGGTGTGGTGAAGCCACCCTCTGGTACTGCTCTGGGTTCTGAAAAACAACAGGAATTTGCTTTATACAAGGAAAAATAAAACATGGAGTAGTAAGTAGATCTACTTCCAGTAATTGATTCATAATTATGTGTAGTTACAGTACTGGATGAATCAAAACCTTTGTGATACAAAATCGACTGCATGGATTAACAGAATTTGAATGGCCTTGTGCATTTTCAAAATGATTTAAATGGTCAAGGCTCTCAAATTGATTCATTCACATTGTATATAAAATTATAAACTTAAAAAAAAAGGGAAGATTTTGTTTCACAAATCTATGGTAATCTAAATCCCTGACATGTTCCCACTCCTACATGATCATATTTTATTTGAATCAGTCATATCACCAAAACAACTCTGAACGGTCCGATTCATGGCCATTCAGTTTAGTGAACACTAAGTTTTTGTTTGGTCTGTCCTTGACGTGTCTTCAGTCTGACTGGGGAAAAGACTTCCATTCTTCCTTCATTCTGTCTGTGGATATCCTTAAATGACCTTGTGGTCTGGCTTCCATTTATGGAAGCCCCGTGTAGAGCAGAGTCCCTACCTTTGCACGATAAGAACCCACTGCACTATTCATATAAGAGTAGGGGGAACCCTGGTGTAGTGGTCCACCTGCACACCCCAGCATAGTACGACAATACTCTGTAAAGAGGGATGTACTCGAATGGAAGAAGAAGAGAGTAATGCTCTGGCAGCAGTTGCTACGCAGCCAAATCTCCTTCATGCCCTAATCAAAGTCCTAACGTTAATCCACGACCCAAAACTGTAGTTAATTCTAACCCTAATCCCAAACCTTGTATCAACAAAAAAATGAATTCTAGCACTAAGCCTACCCCTTCTGCTTTGACGAAGTGATGCCCCAAGCAAATGTTGATAGAGCAAATCGTCGGCCGGCTGGCAGAAGGGCGTTAGCGCGCGAGCGACTCGAAAACTACTTTTCAAATTATTCGCATTTAAAGATATGTTTTATATTTAAACTGCTTTCCGTCCCAAAAATTGGTTTAAAACTTAAAAGGGTAATAGAAATGTTATAGTAGAACACGGCCACAATTTTTTTCTCGGAAATAAGTCAGTTTTATAAAAGTTTGAGGCGATTTAGTGCTAACACCCTTCTGCTTAACGCTTCATTTTTTACCTGAAATTCGAGCTAACGCCCTTCTGCCAGCCAGGCGACGAAATGTTGGATCCCTGTCAAGGATACATTACCTTGGAGTTTGAGCGGTTCCACGTCCTTGTAGGGAACCACAATCTCCTCAATAGAGGGTAGCTTCCTCTGTATGAGAGGCATGATCTTGTGATAGATCGTGATCTGGTAACGCTTGAGAAGCTGGCTAAGAGGGTGCTGGTCACACGATAAGATCTCCGTGATGAGGTCGTGAATCAGTCTAAGGTCACCGGGTGATTCCTGCAGCCGTTGGCGCCTATCCTGGAGCCATGTCTTGAAAGAAAGAGGGAATTTTTTTAAATAATCACAAATTTGTGTTCATCAAGGAAATATTATCACTTAAGTAATAAGGATATCCGCAAACAGAATGAAGGAAAACACAAGTTTTTTGTTTTCCTGCTATAAGCACTACTCCTGCAGCAAGGGCTTTCAATTATAGATTTACAGGATAGCTTGGAAATTGGATGGAATGGTTGATGAACCGATGACAACAATTGAAGAGCACCTTAAAAACATAAAGTGCACATGTACACCATTTTGATAAATATCTGTTATGTTGTTTACCAATATATTATCAAGTTTATCACTGATATGTCATTATTCCTTCTAATAAAAATCATCAATATCTTTTCAGAGTTATACTATTTAATTTCTCAATAAGAACACAAAATGGTGCAATCTCAAATACGCTAATCCCATCAGACGACTTGATCATCTATGAGTGGGTTCAGTCCCATACCTTGACATTCTCGTACTCCATTATGTTAGCATAGACTGTTCTGAGTTCCATCTCTTCCTTGGTAGGTTGCCCACTGGATGAGAATCTCTGGGCTGCCTGCTCCTTAAGACGTTGCTGACGTTCCTTGATCTTCTTAGCAAGCTGGGAGTGGAGGTGGGTCAGTTAAGAAGACAATTCTTGTATGTTTTTTTTAAATAAATTTTTTAAACCTGACTCAGTGCTCAGAAAGCGTGTAAGAAAGCAACCGGGGGACCGATGGCTTTAAGTCCTCTCTGAGTGACCTGGTAATGAGGATTAATGCCTTACCAAAGGGCACTGGCGCAACGACTTGGTTAAAAAATTGGGACCTCCCGGTTACAAGACCACTGCTCTCTCTACCACTGAGCCTCCTATAGAGTATAATGTACATTTCATATATGTAACCACACTTTAATACCCTAAATCCAAACTGCATATAAAAAAAGGAGACCTACCAATAAATTCATTAAGTATGCATGTACAGGTACAGTGGAAACTCATTATAAAAAGCTCTGATATAGTGAGGTATCTGTTATAACAAGTTGATTTTGCTGGTCCCAGCTCTTTATATTTTTTTTTTTTAAACCCTGATATAAAAAGATAATTTACACGGTCCCAAGGACTCTAGAAAGATTAAAATCTTCATGGAGGTAAAATTGCATAGCAATAAAGCTCATTAGTCGCTCACTATTTCTGAAAGCGTCACATTTTGATACTGCGTGATGGAAACAGTGGTGCAATGTCTACTTCAAAAGTGCACTACTGTCTCCTTAACAGCTGGTTTGCACAAGACACTGATGGCACCATTACAGACATCCTAACAGAGCAATTGTCACAGGTTTTAATTATCCACTTATCTACTGTGTGGTCCTGTCATTCAAACATCAAACCAAACAACATAGCACAAAACTACCAGGCCTGAATATACTGGACCTGATCTACCACAGCAGCTTCTAATCATTGAAAAGAAAATTTGCACAGTGTTGTAATTGCCATAGCAACCATTAACTTCATCCGATCTACAACAGCAGCTTCTAATCATTGAAAAGTACTTTTTCATGGTGTTGTAATTGCTATGGAATCCATTAAATCGCTGTTGACGATCTCAACATATCATCCAAACCACAAAAATGAATCAACTAGCTGAACATAGCCGACTGAGAGCACTGTCAGAGATCTATGCCACATATACCTCACAGTCTTCACTGGTTTTCTTCAGTCAGCTAAAAGGGAAAGTCCTCCCTGATACAAAGTTGGTTATAATAGAAGTAGAAAAATGAGAGGAACAGTTTTAGAGATTTTTAATATTCAAAAGGATACACTGGCTTCCCTGGCTTTAGCAATGGCCATATTCTCCATTAGTCTTCGCTGGAATGTCAGGTTCTGCATGGAGAGAGAAAAAAAATGACAGGAGAATTAGAATTAAAGGATTACAAGTTATACATCGATTTGGGCAAGCTACATTTCTCTGTCTATATATCTCTAATGAATTAATGGAGATGACACCGAAGGAAAAAAAGGGGAGAAATGAATGGAAAAAAAAACAGAGTTATTACTGATATACCCACCGTCACAGAAGAAGTACAACTGTATAAACTAGGATTGACCAATTTGATTTATCAATAAAATGGTCAAGTTACTGTGACTGGTCAATACATATAACCCTTTCTGTTAGCATTCAGTCCTTGGGAGCGAAACGTCACAGTATTTAAAAACAAACAACAACAACACCACTTACAATTTCAAGTTTAGGTAACTTTATAGAAGTCCATTAGGCTCATCCAGTCTCGTCCCGCTAAAGCTAATAATATCCGGTACTAACAGACTCTCAAAGTAGCCGACTACAGATCTCTTATTGGTAATATACTTTGATGAATTGATACACAATACAACACTTCCCATTCTACATGAATGAAATGGGGTTTTCATTGGTGCTATCAAACTTTTAATAGGGGAAATTGTACAGACACATGTTAATATGCTGGTACATTCTCTATGAACTTTTAACTATGCCTCATTTGACCTCCAATCTTTTTTCTACTGGCAGTGTCAAAGGCTTCTTTATGGATAATAAAAGTGCGTTATCATTCCTTGCATTTAAGTTCTAAAAAGAGGCTGGCAGAGATGAGATTACTGAAACATGGAATGATACAGGCTGAGTTTTGTAATAAACATCAGTTGGTCTTCATGCTGTAGCCTATGTCTTTCAACAATGCAGAATATTAGCAAATATAATTATCACGAAACTGCAACAACCAAAAAGGAAATATGAGGTGAAAGTAGGCAATACAGACAGATGTGTGCCTTCTGTTGCTCCATAATCCAAATTATAATAATAATAATAACAACAACAACAACAATAATAATAATATTAATTTCTTGTTCATTGTTATCTATCTCTTTGTCTTCTTATTGTATGTAAACAAGATGACTCTCCATACATGTATGGACAATCAAACAATGAATGAATGGATGAAATGAATGTAATAAATAGTGAAGCTTTATCTGTCTTTGACCTTTCTCAAGCAGTACATGTATGTGGGTATACATGTACTCAGCACATGGGTACAGATGGAGTACAACATCTTTAATACATGCTTGCTTCCTGTCATTACAGAAGTAGATCATTAAGCCACACCTTCATGAGGAACAGAATTAGGCGTCAAAACCACAGAGAATGAGGAAGAAAGAGTCATAGGGGATTAAACAAACCGTTCATCAATGGGGAGGGAGAGAGAGGGGGGGAGGGGGGGGGAGAGGGGGAGGGAGAGAGGGGGAGGGAGAGAGGGGGAGGGAGAGAGGGGGAGGGACAGAGGGGGAGAGAGGGGAGGGAGAGAGTGGGTAGGGAGCATACTGGTAGGGAGGGAGGGAGGAAGAAAAAAGAGAGAGTGAGAGAGAGAGGGAGAGATGGGGCTGGACAGAGGGAGAAAAGAGGCAAGAAGAGTAGTCGACAGAGAAAGGGTTTTAAAGGTATTACAAGTTTTGGTATGGGGTCATCAATTTGGTTCAAATTAACATATTGGAAGCATATGCGTTCCTACAATATTCATTGATCGTTATCGCGGTTGAAATCGAGTCTAAAGTTATGAAATTATAAATAATAAACTCTTTATGTTGTATAGCTCCCTCTCATGGTCAAAATATTAATTTAGCTACATAACCATGTTTCTTGACTAAAATTGACCGATTAGCTATTCCCGTTTGGAAATTATATATCACAACTACATATTCTGAGATTTTCATGGTCGCAGCTACCATTGTACGGCCATAGGCGCTATTTGAAATTTAACAAAAATTTACCGGGAGCACCGGTAAATTTTTATATTCAATTTTTCTCAAAAACAGAAGTGTTTTAGGGGCTAATTTTTTAGTGCTTATAATACATCCACAGGGGCATCCAAATATATCAAAATTGTAAAGATTCACTATCCACCCAATTTTCAAAATTCCCAAGACTTTGTATTACCTTTAACAGAGAGAGAAAGAGAAAATAAAGAGACACAGATAAAGATATACAGAGGGTACAGAAAAAAGGATAATATAGCAAAATGAAGGTATTTTGTAGATAAGGGAACATTAAAGAAGTGAAGATAGAAATAATAAGGGAAAACAAATGAATTGGAAAGTAAACCTTAAAATGAGTGAAAATTCAAATGATAAAGAAACAACGAAGAGGTAGGAGACAAGCGTCGAAATAGAGCAGTAAATTTTACTGAGAGAAATGAGTTCTTACCACAAGACTTTTGTTCTTGCTAGTCGTATGCATCTTGTTCAATCTGCTCCTGTATGTTGCCATCAGTTTTCTATTCTCTCTGTATGCCTTCTCTAATGGACCAAGAGCCTCATCACTAAAAATAAAACAATAGAATAATATATCATAAAATCAGATATGTACTCCCATCATGTTTATCTTGTTGCTTATTTATGTACCAACCAATTGTTTGGTCCAGAGGGGACCCTCAAACTTTAAAGCTCTGCTTTTACGAGGGTCTCCTCGTCTTTCTTTTAGTTCACTTTGTTTTTATCATTGCCATAACTTGAACTTTGCATTGTGAATGTGTAATGATCTTATGTTATGCTCTTTGTGTCAGTTTGAAAGAAAGACGGATAAATATCTATCATCTGATTTTCTATTCTCTCTGTATGCCTTCTCTAATGGACCAAGAGCCTCATCACTAAAGATAAAATAATAGAATAATATATCATAATATCAGATATGTATTCCCATCATGTTTATCTTGTTGCTTATTTATGTACCAACCAATTATTTGGTCCAGAGGGGACCCTCAAACTTTAAAGCTCTGCTTTTACCAGGGTCTCCTCGTCTTTCTTTTAGTTCACTTTGTTTTTATCATTGCCATAATTTGATTTTTGCATTGTAAATGTGTAATGATCTAATGTTAGGCTCTTTGTGTCATTTTGAAAGAAAGACGGATGAATATCTTATCTTATATTAAATAACATGATTTTGTGATATACATGTTCATGTGCATGTACACACTTGACAAATTGTAATCTATGATTTGCTTTCAAAATTTAATTGTCATTCAAGAAGGCCTGGAATTGTGTCCTTTGTGCTTCTATCCAAACGGTTGTTGAGCCAAGCAGAAGTTGGTTTAATGTCCATCATTTAAAAAAATGAAGTATCTATTCAGATATGTACAAGTTTTAGAAATGCACTAGGCTTTTACAATTAGACAGAAGATTAGACACATTTTTTTCTTCTTTCTTGTACCGTTTAAACAACAGAAGCCATTGGATTTCATCCAAACTTTACAACCTTTAGAAACAGTCCCTAAATCCTGATGTACACTGTATAATGTATCTCCATGCAATTAAACACGTCAGGTCACAAATTTTTACATACATGTATCATGAAGCCATGAGCATCAAATAAATATCCCCTACATCATGAAATCAAAAAATGACAACACTGGCAATTAAGGGAAATTAGTCCAACATGACTAATAATTAATTACCAACATGACAGGAAGTAATTCCAAAACAGTCTTTGAGTATCCTGGGAAGAGATTCAGAACCAGTAAACTGCAATGATCAACTCGAGAGCTCATCACCACAAGGCCTTCCACATGCCAAGTCTCCAACATCCAGTGTTAAGAAGGAAGAAGAAGACTAGTGCTCCAATTAAGACAGCGTTCATCCACTAAAATGCACAAAATTTGCCACAATGACTCAAAAGCATTCCTACTTATCTGCAAGAGAAGCTGAACATTAGAGTTAGCAATAGCCACAAGCCTAAAATGTATCTAATGGTCAATAACAAGGAAAGCGGGCTACTCCATGACATCGTTCATCTCCTCAAATGAAAGTTTTGTCCAACTGACTCCAAGAAAAATTAGTAAGTATCCATGAGAGAAGCTTAGAAGAAATACAAGCCACAAATCAAAAACTGCCCACATGTAAATCCAATAGCTGATAACATCAAAAGAATACTACTCTGTGACAAAATTCATCCACTCAAATGCAAATTTTGTCCTGCTGACTCCAAACATTTAGTAAGCGTCCATGAGAAACGCTTAAAATTAACAAGAGCCACCGAGCCTAAAACTGTCCTTGTGTCAGGTAACAGCCAATAAAAAAGAGAGAAGACTACTCTGTGACAGCATTCATCCACTCAAATACAAATTTTGTCCCACTGACTCAAAAGCATTTAGTAAGCGTCCATGAGACACGCTTAGAGTTAACAAGAGCAATGAGCCTCAGAAATTGTCCAGGTGTCAGTCTAAAAGTCAATAACAAAGAGAGAAGACTACTCTGTGACAGCGTTTAAATAAAATGCAAAAGAATATTGTAATCGTCCACAAGAGAAGCTAAGAAGCAACAAACGCCACGAGCCTCAGCAGACTGTCCACGTGTCAGGTTAAATAGCCATTATATAACAAAGAAAGGAGACTATACTCCATGACAGCTTTCCACTAAGAAGCAAAAGAATATTGTAAGTGTCCACAAGAGAAGCTAAGAAGCAACAAGAGCCACAAGCCTCAGAGACTGTCCACGTGTCAGGTAGGTATCTAATGGCCAATAACAAAGAAAGGAGATCAGGACTCTGTGACAGCGTTTCACAGAAATTTGCCAGACTGACTGACTCAGACAGACAAGTCATCAAAAGCCTATAGCTAGGTGACGACCGGCCAGCCGGCCAGCTAGCCAGCTGACGATGTCTGAGAATCACAAGATCACAGACAGGGCTGAGTGAATCACTAGAGATGTACTGTAAGTAGGGGAAATAGACCTGTATTCTTCACAGGAAGAGGGACAGCTAGTAGCTAAGTTATAGACCCCCCCCCCCTCCCTCATGTATTCTACATTTTGTATGATTTCTCTGGATATAGAGGTGGGGGGGGGGGGGGGGGTTGTCATTGGCTAGCTTCATTCCCCCCACTGGGGATACAATCAAACTATGTGATTTAATTGCTGATGATCTGGCCAATGTGAGGAGTCTACCGGTAAGCATTTACTTTCCCCCAATGAAAACTTCTTTGAATGATGTTCCATCCCCTAAAAGACTTGGACCTTTGGTGTCATAAATCCCTATTTTTTTTCTACTTTCAAATTTGTGGGCATTTAATCAACTGCAATTAATGTTCCTGATAAAGAAGTCACTATACGTCTGAAAATATCTTGTTAACTGGTTGACATCTAAATATGTAAGTTATTTTGCTACATAGGGGCACATACTGTGGATCCAACAATAATAGACACACAAAACGAAAACAACAGTACTTCTAATATCATTGTATCTTCATGTTGCATATATATACTAAACTCTCTTTTAATCCCTATAAACTAAAGCTTGAAAAGACATCATAATCACAAGACAAGCACAGAGGAAAAACTTGTCCATCAAAAATCTTTTCAACGCGACCTGTCAGTACCCGGCCGAGGTATTCTGATTTGATCAGCTGACCAAGAAAGATGAAGGGAAATTCCCTTCCCTCTCGATGTCCTCGAGAGATTCGCAAGAAAAGCCAAAGGAAGAATGAATTGATTATAGTCGACCAGGTGACAGATTAGTCTAGAGGAAAAGGTTAATATAATTAGAGGTCACTTTCACAAGCAGTTCAAACTGGACATACAGTGTATGAGATTGTATCTAATATTTTGGACAAAGAAAATTGGTCTTTCCCTTTTATTTTATTCATAACAGGTAAATTAAGGTCTACAAGATTAGGTAACATGAAACAAGGTTTATATAAGAAGGAAACATTAAAGGTAAAGACCAGTATTGGTAACGCCCCAATTTCAAAAAATGAAATGGAAGCTCTCATTACCAATCATGTGAAAGAATATGTTTTGACTAATACATGATGATAACAAATTTGCCGGGAAACCGCCTACTAATTCATATATTTGGTAAATTTGTTTCTCTCATGGTCGTGTGAGAGATATAGGGTAGTCCCATATACATCTTTCTGTGTATAGTGCTTGTAACTTTACGAAGAATGGGCCAAATTTCTTATCATTTTGATGATTCCAGAACCTTGCAGATGCTAGATGCTAGATGATCAACGTTTCTTTCACAATGCAATCGCATGACCATTACTGGTCTTTACCTTTAAAAAAAAGGTTGGTACTCAAACTACAAATAAGTCTCAGAAAACATTTACAGTAATATGTCGACATATACATGTACATGCACATGCACAGTGTGTTTGCAAAATTAGTGATATCATAAAGATTTTAGAATTTTAACGAACTGATTGAGATCCGATGGCCTATATTCTCTACACTGAATTGGAGTCATCATATACATGTACATGTACATTGTAAATGTATATGCATGTATTAAGTTGTGAAGAAATTGTGTACGTATTTTTTAATTCTTATTTCGGGATGATATGGACATTCGAAAGGAAGCCAATTTTATCACGTACATTGTAATCATATAGATAGGGCTACAAAAGAAAGTAAATTGCATTAAATGTTTTAAAAAAGTGACACATTTGAAATTTTGCATTATTATATAAATCTGTATAGTATATCTATGTTCGTCCAGGGGGAAACTTTCATAAAGTTATTCAGTTAAAAACTGCCTCTGAATTTACACAATTCAGACACAAAGTTATGAAGGTGAGAAACCAGCCAAAATATCCAACCTCTAAATCTAGCTTTTACATACAGCTTCCCCCTCCCCCCATCTCTCTCTCTCTTTCTCTCTCTCTACCTCTTTCTCTTTCTCTCTCTCTCTCTCTCTCTCTCTCTCTCTCTCTCTCTCTTTCTCTCTCTCTCTCTTTAACTAAGAACAAGAAGGTACAGTGTCTCGATCATCTTTGACCCTCTTCTTTAAAAAAAAATCCCAAATGGAATGAACCCATTGAGAAACTCCTTGAAAGAATCATCCCACAATCAAAGTCTAGTGGAAAATTACAAAATCGATTCTGAAGTTCAGGAGAAATATCCCTGACCTGCTTGTTTGTTTACTGATGACATCATTCATAAATAACAGATACTCTGATAAGGTACTTGAAAAAAGACAATCCTTGCATGGTTAAGTTTCGGTCAAGGCATCACTATTTACAAGCCGGGGGGGGGGGGGGGGGGGAGGGGGGGGGGTTTCACAAAGATCCTAAGTCAAACTTAACTCTAAGTTTAAATATGGAGAGCCATTTGTAGCCTTAAAATAAAATGAATTCAAAAGTGAAAATTCTAGTGTTTTAGACTTTTCATTAATTCCACATCAAGAACATTAAATCTCCTTGATAAAAGAAAATATGAACGATTTGAATCAACATGTTATGCCTTTTAAAAGAACTTTTACAAAATATTTTCAAAGATGCTAATGGCTTTCCAAAATTGTCCAACTTTAATAGAGATAAGTTCAACTTAGGATCTTTGTAATACACCCCCTGGTTACTTAAATGTCATGTCTAGTTTTCCAAGAAAGTGTATGACCTTTACAGAGCCATCTGGCAGCTAAAGATTGTGGCTTTCCTGATAATATTGTTTATGAGATGACTGACATACATGTATGAACTGAAATTCACCTCATCAGATACATTTACCAAAACAAAAAATTAAAAGGGGTGTTACTTTGTTCTCTTTAAATCCTTGTCAAATGGTGAGACAAAAAAAAAAGCAATACCATGGCCTGGATTGTTATCGTTTCAAAGGAAAAAGGAGTTCACTCCCTGTTCAGTGTTCACTTTCTAAAAATGGTTCAAAGACTTTTCATAGATATTTCTTTTTCTTACACAAAATTTCAAGGAGAAAAAACCCCCAATATGTAAATTGGCTTTTACATGTCTCTGATGTCTTACAAATTAATATCAGCTGACTCTGTGTTCAATGATGCCACTAAATACATGCAAATATCAATAATCATTTTAATTTAAAGTCTTGGAAAATGCCTATGACACATTTGGTGGGCCTGTGGAATGTAGACATACAGATGCATTCTGAAGGTTGTGATAACAGTTAAAGCACTCCCTGGTTTCTTCCCACCCGTTTGAAAGACTATCCCTCCCTCTTTCATAAGCGCAACTCTCAAAACTATACTCACCGTACAATTATTCAAAAAAAAAAAAAAGAGCCATTCTTCACAAATGAAATGAAATTAAAAGACTGGATTTAAAGCCTGTCTGTATTAGTTTGGCCAGGGAGGATTAGACCTCCCTGCAAGGTCACTGACAGGTGGTTACCCCATCAAATCAGCTCTCAATTAACATGAAAAAGGGGATCACGGGGGACCAACAGGCACTGATTAGGCATCGTTTGCTGTATATAGAGGCGCAAGGAGCTACAAGTAGTACAGTGGGGCTTTAATAAGAATAATTCAAGTTTCCCACTGGATTTTTAAACCGTACCTCTGATGGTTTGGAGATGCATTTGGAACAGGGGACCTCTGCGGATCAGGCTGCTGAACAATGGGTCGTACCACAGCAACATGGGAGGGTGCAGCATGTGAGAAGGTGGAGGGCACAGCTGGAAACATGGATGGGCTGATGCGACCCGATGGGATCGACGATGACAGCGATGGTGACAGGGATGATGACATCGATGATGTCAGCGATGAAGGAGGTGTGGGAGAAGGTGACAAGGTTGCTGTCTGGTGTGTGGCTAGAAGGGGAAAATGGGTCGGAGTGGATGTTTCTTCTGTGTGAAATAAATGGAATCAATGGAATATGAGCCTTAGACATCATAAACTACATACTGGTACACATAAACATACTCACTGTACATGTATGTATATATACCTTCATCACATTGATGAATTCATACTGCTCATATTTAGTAGGGCTTCTTAATATACAGTATGTACATGTAGATCCAAATAAAATCAAAGAACAGTCAAAGTCTTCTCCTAACCTTTTTGTCATTGATTCTCCCTAATTTCTAAAATCTCACTCATCTCAATTACCTCCCGAAGTGTATTTTTAGTACTATGGAAGTCAACCTCTTCCCTCTCTGTTCTTCCACATTCATATTCATACTTTCATGACAGCTCTGATACACAAGTACTCTGGTAGCTGTAGACACCATAGAGTAGAGATGTTAAAGCCCCACCGCACTACTTATAGCTACTTGCGCCCTCTACATAATTAAAGAATACCTAATTGGTGCCTGTTGGTCCCCCATGATCCCCTCTTTCTTATGTTGATTGAGAGCTGATTTGATGAGAAAACCACCTGTCAGTGACCTTGCAGGGTCGTCTAATTCCCCCTGGCCAAACTAGTACAGATGGCTTTAAGTATGGCTATTGATGACCTACCCATGTTGTTCATGATATCAGCCACCCGTTCACTGCATTGCTGAGCAAGTTTCACCATCTTCATTGATCCTTTGGTCTTCAGGTTCACGGACGGTGCTTGGCAAACTGTACATAGAAAAGGAAAAAGTTAGGGAGATCTGCTCCTAAAATGGACGGTTTTTGGAAAGGATAATATGAGATATCATAACTACTGCTATGATCACTCAAGCCATCTGGAATCAAATGACTTTAATTACTGATGAAATTTTACGCAAATTTAAGATGTGCAATTCTTGCATTTGTAATAATTGTATATATATCAGGCTTTAGTATTAAACATGTCAATGGTATTATCAAAAGGATGACTCCAGAATCATCTGAAAGGGGAGGGGTTCGGGGAGCCAGATTGTTTGAAAACGGCAAAATTCCATATCTTTAATAGTAATGTAAAAAAAAAAAAATTCTGTGTCTGTCTGCTTGTTTTCTACGTGACTGCTTTAGAAAGCACAAGTATGCTTCTAAGGAAGTATGCTTCTATTAGGACGCAACCAGGAGACAGACAGCTGTACATGTAAGTCCTCTCTGAGGGACTTGGTAATGAGGATTAATGTCTTACCAAAGGGCACAAGCGCAGGGATGCCAACCTTTCAGAGCACAAATCAGTAACCATAAGGCTCAAAATCAGTAATTTGGGGAATAAATCAGTAATTTCCTTTGCGGCGCCATGAATCTTAAAAGAATGGCAAGCGGACGACGCATGCGCGCATGATTATCTGAAATTTGTTGTGATTTTACTCCCACAAAGTTGCTAAATATTGATTTTCAGTTCATCACAACACATAAGTTTTCAATGAAAAATTGGCTTCTATTAAGAGAATACTCGATAATTTTCCATCTTTCTCATGCAGCGAGTGCTGGATGGCCACCATACTGTACAGCACTTGCTACGATAGATCCCTATGCGCAAAAAAAAAAAAAAAAAAAAAAAAAAAAAAAAAAAAAAAAAAAACGTAATTTTTAGACAACATTCCGTACTGCCGTAATGGTCGTTAATTTCCGTACCAATTACGGGAAATCCGTACTAGTTGGCATCTCTGCAAGCGCATCGACTTGGTTTCGAACCCGGGACCTACTGTTTACAAAACAACTGCTCTACCACTGAGCAAACGGGCCTCCTGTCCTTTTAATTTTTTTGTTCCACTTCCAATAATGAAAGGAGTACAGCCAACTTTTCCTTGATGTAAATCCACCTATGATCTTTAACCTTTAAATAATTGAACTACAGTAATGTATTAATATCATACTTTGGTTACGCAACAGAAATGTACTTTTGGTCACATACCTTTAGCTCTTGCATCTTGCAATAAACATTGTGAAATGTACTGCATACAGCTCAGATAGTGAAGATATGCATCCTGAAAAGAATAATAATAATAATAATAATAATCTTTTAAAGGTACTACATGTATGTCCCTTTTGCAGCCAACCTCAAATTCTGTAGAACTTTGCAGGAATTATGAATATGTCATGTATGTCCTATCTGTGAAATTTAAACGTTAGCAGTGTCCTCATATTCAAATTATGCAAGGAAACCCGTTTACTTGCTAGACTTCACTGTCAGACACTATTGAGTGACTGACTGGCTTTTTTTCTTCTTTGGTAATAACATACATGAAAAGAGTTGTAAAGGGTACATGAGCACTTGTCTACATCAATAACCCACTTCTTGTGATGGCCAAGATTAAACTGATTGAATCTTTGCGCAGCATAAAACATATGACCATTCGGTACAATTGTCTGAAAATCAAGACTATTACTTTTGGGCTCTATAGCCCTAAAGTCGATTTGACAACTAATAGTCGTTATTTTCCCACTTGAAGACATTTTCAAGCCCCACCTTTTTTAGGGAAGTTCTAAATTAGTATTATCTTTCAAATGCAGTTGGAATTTAACTTTTTCATTTTTTTGGCCTGCAAATGGGACATAGTATCTTTAAAGTCCACTCCAAATTTTATTGAGTTAAACCGAAAATGGAAATTCTTTTTGCCCAATTGATCGTGAGCCCGGCAGCCACTGAGCAGCGCCAGATCGATGTTGCTCTAAGTTAACAGTTATTCCAAATAGCACATTTTTTAATTCAAGAAATACTCAAATTTCATAAACAATTAAAATATAAGGGTACTTGATAATAACCCCTATTTGCTATGTAACTTGCACTTTATTATTTGATCGAAAGTTTATTCACTAATATAAAAATGAAGAGTGTACTGTAGTATACACTCATTTAATTAAAAATATAAGTGCATATCTCCTATATTTTATATTGAGGTAGGTGACAAATTGCATTGCCTAACATATAGAAATTTTAGAAAAAATATACTGACGTGCTCACCTATTAATTCAATGCTCTTGCATAATACAAAATATAAAATGTCATTGCCATTCTAATAAAATTAAATAATTCAGTCCAGGAAACTGTTTCTCCTAACTACACTAAAGGTGAGCAGGGAATAATTTTCCTCAAATTTTTTGATTAGCAATTTCAGACAATGGATAAATATTTCAAATGAAATTCTGTACATTTCTATGGAAGAAAACTGCTACACAAAAGAAATTTTGTATAGCAGTCATGCAAAAATGCATAGCAAATTGCGATGCGATACCAGGAAAATTATTCCCTGGTGAGAGTGAAAATAAAACTGCTCTCAACCATATACATGTATATCCATTGTACGAGAATTAAAGTACAGAGCTGAAGAGGTACAAAATATTTCTTTCCGCAAAAACTAGCATTTCCTGCCAATTTCCTACTGGCACACATGACTTCTATTCCTGCCAAGAAAGGGAAACATATACATGTACTACTGCATTTTAAACTTGTCAGCTCCGCAATGGAAAATGTAAACACAATGATCATCCAACTCTTTCTTAACTTATTCACTTCCATCAAAAATGAATTACATACAGTACACTGTACATTCTTCAACAAAGATGCTACAATATCATGCACAAATGCACTTTACCTTGTATCAATGACAATTCAATAGAAATTTAGTTTTTTACTTTATAAATTAATGATTGAGCAAAATCACACACAAAATTTTAATCTTGCCCAAAATGGGTGAATATGTAGCAAAATTCAACCAACTGGTTAAACTCCATTCTCCATCTAGGACATTTCAAAGGGGCCTCTTTTTTCAACCAGAGATACAGTAATAACATTTAAGGAAGGCGAGTATTAAAAGAAATGGGCAAACTTAGCTGAATTATGATTTCAAGTAAAAATTAGCACAAAATAAAAACTTCAAAAAATGAACAATTTATACACTTTTTTATAAAAGAAAGCTGTGTCCTTTCATGTTCATGTTCAGGCTTTATCTCATGTTGCCTGTGTTTATAGACCAAGATAGAATTCAATTATTTTCAAAAAACTGCTGGAATTTTATTCACTAAAAAGCATTTCTCTTATAATACACTCAAGGCAAATGTACATGTACTGTACATGTACATGTAGCTACAGTGTATGAGTACTTTCCTATACCCATACATGTACATTATTTTGCTTTTATACATGTACATGTCATTAGCACTTAACCGTCTTGAAGAATCTATGATAAATTTGTTCGATTCTGTAAGACTTTACTTTCCAGTTTCCATCATTACTCAAGCTCAGGTAGAACAGAGCCATTCAATTAAAGGCTCTGAATAGAGCATTCCAGCTGTATTTTAAAAAATAGTTATCATAATTTGTTATGTTCATAAAAAATCATGTTTTTTTATACAGAAAATAAAACCAAACCAAAGCAAAACCATGTCTCAGTACTAATATGGTTCAGGTAAAAGGGCAATCCAACCCTTGTAATAATTTCATTTGTACGAAAGAAGAAAAATAAGAGAAACGGAATGGCAAAAGTTTATGATAAATCGGAAATAAGAAAGTCACAAATGTTTGAAATATGAGACCACTAAATTTATGCAATTCTATTGATAATCTATTGGCAATTTGGTCACTGGATTGTAATGCATTGATGGATAATGCTCCCATTAAATAAAATTCAGTATTTCTCCTAGGTGCTCGATTCTCCCTTGGGGGACATCTCAAAATCTATTGTGGGTAGCATATTATTGAAGGGTTCTCTGAAAAGGAAAGACCCTCCTGAGTCATACATTTTGAAAAAAATCTCTTTAATAATCTTTACTACTCATCATTTTGACCTGGTCCAATCATGTGTCTTAAGTCTTAACTCTCAAATATGATTTTTTTAATTTTTTTTAAAACATACAGTGTGCATGAAAATGTTCAATGAAAAATCAGTTTGACGAGGGAAGGATTAATGAATATTTTCAAGGGGAAGAATAAGATGTAGATCTATATTTATACAGTACATACTACATAGATTGAACAAATGTAAAATTGGTGACAAGACATACATGTAACCAAATGAGTTATATCAAAGAAATGTCATATAATTTTCATTACTCATACATGCACACTGTATAATCTTGCTTTAATATGTTGATTCCATGTTTCTTTCTTTTTTCTTTTTTTTAAGTAACAAGAAAGACATTTTCCTTAAAAATAAACCTTCGGACTGATTTGTCAAAATATGTAATTTCAAAATTTGAATGGTAAAATCAGAATTTGAGAACCCCTATATCCAGAGAGCTTGAGCATGATGACAGACCATACAGCAGTCACGTCACACTAGGCCAAATAGCCTGCTATTTTGCGATCCGGGAAATTAGCCCAAACTTACAAATGGCATCTTCATCAGCTCAAAACATGAGCTCGAGAAATTTGCTCAGTGTTTGGGCATAGTGCGAGTCTTCGGGCTGGCGAGGACGGACCTGCCATATACATGTACATGTGGCCCGCTTTTTTGTGATCGGGCTAGTTTCCTGAATCAGAAATAGCGGGCTATTTGGCGAACTCGAGTCGATGAGGACAGGCCTACTGCAAAGTTAGTAAACGCATTATCATGTTCAAAATCTTGTTGTCATTGCCTGAATGTACTGATTCTCTAATGGATGCTATCTTCACTAAAAAGAAAATATCTGCACTGCTACAGACTTGTTACGGTTACTAGTGTTAGCTAAAATGAATCCTTGTAATTTTACATGTTTCCTCGAAGTCCAACAATATATTTTAATAAGCAGAACAATTCAGAAAGTGATTTGCACAAACATCACAAAGTCAATGCACAGTTCACAGTTGTCGATTGATGACGACTCGATGTACACTGTAGTTCTCAATGTGATTTTTTACTTCAAAATGTATCTTAATAAATTAAATTGATGGCAGACCTTCGATACTTTTGGGGACAACGCTGAAATTAACCACTATTTTTGTCTTTCTTTACCTCTCTCTCATTCTGACAATCATTCGATTCACACTGCTCGCGCTCGCCCCACGCCTCCTCGTACGGAACTGCACTCTGTTACTCACCGGAGCGCTCCCGCTGGTATCAAGTTGAATTGCCTGCCCGACAGCCTTCATCGCCGTCTGCAGCTGCTTCTGTTCTTCTGGATTTTCGCTCCTCAATTCCATCCTTATAATGTGGCCAAATAATTCACTTGAGTTTTCCCAGTGTATCAAGTTATATAAAATTGTGTCTTAACACAAACTCTCAATATAAATACCATTAAAATATGGTAAATTGACAAGTCAGTAGTCTAGTCGATAGTCAGTCTACCTTCGGCCTTCACTCGCTCAGCTCACGTGTCAAAGGTCAACATCAAAAATAAATACGCGGTCATGAACTTGCATTTGATGATTTCATTTCTATTTTTATATCGTATGATCAAGGTATCATTAATAGCTTTTGATTAAAAACGTCCCTGTCAACATTTTTAGAAGAAGAGGACAATTTAACGACATCATAGCCCAATGTTTGAGATCTATATGTCGAACCACGCCCATATCTTTTTCTTCTTTCCGAAAGGGGAATCCCCTATAATTGATGCTCCGCTTTCACTATTTTTGTCCACACCCCCTCGCAGCTCTATTTATATGAGTATAGCTGTGACGATTGAGTAATACTAATAACAATATTAGTTAATTGTCTGATCTAGGCCCTATGGATTTTCTGTTACTTTTTTTGAATAATGAAAAAGATAATAACATAGAGAATGTTCCTGCGCGTTTAAATGAAGATCTACAGCAATACATTCTGCGGAGGGGGGGGGGGGGGGGGGGGGTAATCCCGGGGGTAATCCAAAGAAGGGCTGAAGGGACCCCAGGGACTACCCTGTAAAAATGGTTGTCTTTCCCGTACCTGGCATATTTGAGGAAATAAATTTTTAATTTAGAGAGAGGAAATAGGCCGAATATATGTACATGGGAAAGATCACCTTTCAATCATAATAGCTAGGGTCTAACTTTAAAAAATATGTCAACATTTTAATTAGTAACATAGGTCTAGTTAACTAAAATCTACATGTCGGCAAATCACGATGAACAGACATATTACAATCTATGATTTAAAATTGTATGTACTTATCAAATAGGCCGGGTCTTGAGAATATTTTTTTAGATAATAATATGCAGGTGACTCTCTTACAAAACGTGTGAGAAATATTACAAGTAAAAAAAAATCGCGATAGAGACCCCTATTAAATATATGCATGTACTGACCCAAGACGAAAAACCAATTGAAACCAATTGAACACCAATTGAAATTTCAATTGGTTTCAATTGGTTTCAATTGGTCTCAATAGGTTTTAACAAGTTTCAATGGGACTTCAGATGTTTTCAATTGGTCCAGCTTGGCCCCATTGGACAAATTGGCCCCATTGGCCCCATTGGCCTAGGCCCCATTAGACTTTAATGGGTCCCCAATTGGTTTCAATTGGTCCGGATTGGCCCCATTGGACAAATTGGCCCCATTGGCCCCATTGGCCTAGGCCCCATTAGACTTTAATGGGTCCCCAATTGGTTTCAATTGGTCCGGATTGGCCCCATTGGACAAATTGGACCCATTGGCCCCATTGGCCTAGGCCCCATTAGACTTTAATGGGTCCCCAATTGGTTTCAATTGGACCAATTGGCCTTAATTTGGACTTCAATTGGTCCCATTGAAACCAATTGGCCAATTGAAACCAACGAATCTAGGCATCTCATGAATATTCATTATCACTTTACACGTGTCACAGAAAAATAAATTTATCATGATTTGTTAAGCAAATTATGACAATGCACATCAATTTTGTGATTTCTTTATTCCTTCAGCAATTATTAACCAATAGATTATTTTGTCTGATCATGTTACAATTACATTCATGTTTTAGCAATAGATAGATTGATTTATATATTGATTATATGATTACTAACCAAGAAACAATATACATATTTAGTATATATATTTGTACGAGCCAATGTCAATGTAACTGAAACTCTTGAATTCACTTCAAATGATCTTTGTGATGAAGTTAATGCAAATGAGATTGGAATATACCTAAATGGTGGACAGTTGCCAATATCGATTATGAAGTATTAATAATTTATCACTGGTTCTTCTAACTGGATCGATTTACCAATTGAATCCCCATTGAATGCCCCCATTGAATCCCCATTGAATGTCCCCATTGAATCCAATTTGGAGTAAATGGAAAGTGAAACAATGGGTACCCATTGAAACCAATTGGCAATTGGTCCCCATTGGAACCAATTGGCAATTGGTCCCCATTGGTTTCAATGGGGACCAATTGGCAATTGGTTTCAATTGGTTTCAATGGGTACCCATTGTTTCACTTTCCATTTACTCCAAATTGGATTCAATGGGGACATTCAATGGGGATTCAATTGGATTTTCGTCTTGGGGACTACTGAGAATAGTTTACTGACGATTGAGTAAATTCCCTGCACGATTAAAACATTCAGATTCGACCATGAATAAACTATGTAAACATTTGAATCAACTTATGATGAGTTCTTCGACTTGGTCATAAATATAATTTAAAGTCGTAGTCAATGAAACGGAATTAAGGCCTTACAAATTTAAGACATAGTAATTTGCAAAATCAATACATCATAACCAATTAAGCTAATTACAATTTAAGACATTGTAAACTACTTGAGCCTTATACTAATTTGAACAGTCCAATTTGCCATGTTTGAAAGCACATCAAACCAAATCCAATAATGAAATAAATAAAAAGAAATGAATGGTTTCCCCCCGCTGAAGAGGCATTACTGTGAAAAGCTCTTTGAGGACACCACATGTGACAATAGCGAGCGGACGACTAAATTTTCACTAATTATCACCCGAAGCTTGAGTGAGTACGAAATAAGAGCCAAATGTTGGCAAATTACGAAGTGCTATTTATTCTTATTGTTTGTTTATCAAATTTTATGAGACTTTTAAAGTCCTAAACTCCAATGAAAATTCTTTTTTTTCTTTCTCAGTCTCAGTCACCATCTTGACATCAGTCCCACATGTCCAATATGATGATGCGATAGAAATAAACATTTTTGGTAAAGGCTTGTTTGCAAGATAAAACATGAGGCAGTGACTGAGTCGTAATGATAAGACCATTATGAACTCGTGCTTTAGAAACGTTTGTGTCAAGATCAGACTTTCTTTAATTATATGATTGTCCATAGTCTATAGATCTAGATCTAGATTCTATTTCTTTTTTTCTTGGGACCAAAAAAATATGGTGTCTTTGACTTTCAAACAATAAATGAATGTTAAAATGCATTTTTATACTTCAGAATATAATTAGAAGCATAAAATAGATCTTGCAAATGGAGAGAAAAATGAAATGAGGGTGCTTAAAGTGTGAGAAGAAGCATGTTCATATTTAAAGAGATGGTTCATTGAAATGTGGAAAATGGGCAAATTACACCTCTACAGATTGCTGAGAACATTAAAGTCACTGAGTAGTCGGCTCTCATGGGGAATTCGACACCGTTCGGGTGTTTATCCTATAACAGGTGTTGTCAATCACCAGGGTTAGCCTTGAGTTTTATGACCATTGGAACTTATGTAATGCTTTGATTTGCCGAAGACTCTCGAGCTCTCCCAGAGATTGGGGGTAATTCTTGACTGGACTATGGGTTTGCTGTGTGCAAAATTGTACCCCCATTAATGGTATTTCCACCAAGTCTGGTGTCAGCGAATTATGGCCTTCTGCACATGGAAACTGGCGATCCACTCCCTTTAACAAATTGAGCAAAGTACTTTTGAAGCCCTCACTGTTGTGAGGAATAAATTAAATGCAATTTTGTTACCCTTTCCTGAACCCACTCACTAAGTGAATTGACGGCGTTATTTTACATGCGAAACTATGACGTCACAATATGAACAACCTACATCACACATTCGGGACAATGTTGGATACCCATTGCAATTTTCAGATATGGGTTAACGTTGTTTGTTTATTAACCGCCAGTGGTGATATTTCCTCTTTTTTTGGCATTTTGAATGAGATACACTGAATGTTTGTTTGATTTTTATTTATTTTTCCGTCACATTTGAGCATAAAAATCGGGAAAATAATCACATATTCTGAGGGCACTTCAGCGTGTATGTGTCTGATTTGGGAAGGCAAAGGACATTTTGCATACTGACCTAACGACTCTTTTGGAGTGAAATAGGCGACAAATTTACATAGAATTGTCCAGATATTCATTACAAAAATGTGTGATTAGGCTGATTAATTTACATTTTTGATAAATTAAGTCGTATAGGACCCTGATAAACCGAGAGAAACAGATCAGTCCGGTTCGCGATTCACGGCTAGCTCGAGCGCCGGGCTACGGGCTAGGCTGGCTAGCAAGCTGCGCTAGATGTGATGCATGCATATAGAGGTCAGTGTATTGCACACATAGTACATGCACAGAGTACGCACGCACAGCTACCAGCTACGGGAAACTTGAACGCTACATCGACAATATATTCCATCGCTTTTTGGAAGTTATATACCATTTATCTAGACTAACGTCAGATTAAGAACCAAAACAATGCCATGGAGGAGCCTTCTGGAGTATACTCAAGTATCTTTTCGTCCATATCCATATTTCCAGGGGATTTTGATGAAGGTAAACAGCGTTAGTTATAAATGGGTACGGTACTCGAGAGTCAATGCAAATCGCACGCAAACTGCAACTCGCGTCGTCAATCGTTTCAGCTGAGCGGCCCGCTGTTCATATTGTGATGTCACTTCGAAAATCAGCTGACTTACGATGTTTTAGGGGCGTTGCGTGGGTTGATTTTTCGTCAAGTTCAATCAACTTTTATAAATTTCGCTCGAATGTACAAGTTACACAAATGTAATGATTTACTCAGTGTAATTTTTCGATTGCAATGATACCAAATTCAGTCAAGTTTGAAATCAATAAACCATCTCTTTAAAAGAATGGTGGAATGAGGAACTAAAGAGTTAAACACTTGTATGCAATGAAACTCTGAGAGAATATATTCTGCCCTGTGGCTGTGTCATGTGAAATGGATTTTTGCAGATGCCATCAGCTTGAATTATTTATAGCTGGTCATGACCGTCAAGCTCAAAATCCAAAAGATGCAAAACAGAGAAGTGTGGCCACTAAACCAACTCTTTACTTCTCATGAGAACAATCGCCTAAAAAGTATTTTTCAGTGTTAATTTTGTTGATGAAAAAACAAAGAATAGAGGGAAATAAAAATAGGTTGCCTGTTAAGAGCAATGGCCCGAATTCACAAAGGGGGTTTAAATTTAAACCATGGTTTAAACTCTCATTTAATGACCCATGGTCTAAAATTAGCGCAAGATTTGCGCTAATTCGGGCCAATGTGTTTTGATGAAAAGTGATGAATAGTAAAACTAGACAGAACCTGTTTCTAACCTGTTAGGCAGCTACAAGCCCACAACTATGAGTGAATACATTATTGATTCAGACATAAAGTTCAAAAGAAAGTGGTCAGAAACTCTTTACACATGATATTTTGTCTCTTTTGCCCACAGAAAATTCAGATTATAAAGGAGAATATCTATCTAAGTGAACCATACTACCAGCTAGGATGCCTACTGTGATTGGGTTTGAAGGCAGTGCCAACAAGCTTGGTATCGGGATAGTCAGAGATGGAGAAGTCTTATCCAATCCAAGACACACCTACATCACCCCACCTGGTGAAGGTTAGTTCCATCTTCATATGAACAGTGAAGGCAATCATTTTCTGTTTTCAAATCAATAATAATAATAATAATAATGATAATAATAATAAATAATAATAATCATGATGATGATGATGATGATGATGCTGCTGCCGATGATGATGATGATGATGATGATGATGATGATGATGATGATGATGATGATGATATATATATAAATATATATGTTGTTATTTTTCTTATTCTTTTGAATATTAATTTCTCTTTTTCTATTTATCATGAAGAGGCAGGTTTTTAAAATTATTTTCATATTTATCATCAAATCCTTTACATCTTCTGTCTGATGATATTACAATGTACCTATGCGTTTTGAACAACAGGAAAATAATTTACAATATTGTTCCTTACTGATGATAAATGTTTATATTCTTATTTGATCGCATTGATCAAGAATTAATCACTGGTAGTAGAATCTTATGTTAAAGAAGAAAAGCAAAAGCAATAAACTAGAATTTTATCGCTGTTACTCTTCACAGTGTTTTGTGACACTTCCGTGTTACATATTTTTTACATTTCTTATTTACATGTTTGTTTCAGGTTTCCAGCCTAGAGACACTGCCAGACACCATCAGCAGCATATCATGTCTATCCTGAGAAGGTATATATTTATCACTACTCCAGATAAAAGAGTAGTTGTGTTTATGGGTCAAGCTTGCTATTCATAAGGACCGCCATTTATAAGGACCACTATTCATAAGGACTGCTATCCATAACGCGCGACTAAATGAATGAATAGTGGTCATTTATGAATAGCTGTCCTTATAAATAGCGAGCAGACCCTGTGTTTATTACCATCACTGAAGCAACTGTCATATGTTGTTTGCATTTGACATTAAAAAAAACCTTGTGTCATAAGATCATACAGTTTTTGTTGTATATCAAAACAAGTTTACAAGAACAAAATATGTACTGGTAATCAGACAAGAATGTATTCAGGTTCAATTTATATTCTTCCTAAAGACTTTGGAAATACACTGCATTAGACAGTTTTAGAATAATAAATAACATAATTGCTATTATATACTTTCTTCAAGCTTGAATACTTTGTTAAAACTGAGTTATTTATGACCCTTTTACTACTCTCAATAATCATTTCTATTTCTAGGGCTTTGGATGAAGCTAAGCTAACTCCAAAGGATATAGACTGCGTTTGTTATACAAAAGGTAAGAATTATCCCTTTCTTATTATTTACTTATGTACCATATTAGATCAAAATTAATTTGTTATATATTCTACATGGGTGAAATAATGATGGAATTCTAGTTTTTAAGCAAAGAATATGAACATACCATTAAACCTGCTTTGGTAGCTTGTTGGTCTAATTTTTAAGAGAAATCATCCCCCCAAAATAGATCAATGAAAGTTATAGTCAATAAATAATGAGTTATTTATACCATTTAAGACCAACTACTTTAAGTAGTTAGTACTCTTTTCGAAAGCTAACATTTGCCAATTAGTTAAATAAAAAATATTGTCTCATTTGGTTACAAATTAGATTTATTTCATAGAGCTGGTTTTCTTTTATTTATTTTGTGTTTGCTGCCCTCACAGGTCCAGGGATGGCTGCTCCTCTGCTTTCGGTTGCAGTGGTAGCAAGGACAGTGGCCCAGCTGTGGGATGTACCCATTATTGGAGTCAATCATTGTATAGGGCGTATCCTTTCATTATAATAATAAGAATAATAACTTCTACTTATATAGCGCTTTTCATAAGAGATTTATATCAAAGCGCTTTACAATATTAATGCAAGTAAAACTAAACAGAGAAATGACAAGAGAACAAAAGTGAAAATATCAAACAATTTAAGAACTAGGTTGAATATGCCTTTTCCATTAGATTGGTTTTTAATTTTGATCTAAACAAAGTAATATCAGAGATGCAACGAATGGAGGTTGGAAGAGAATTCCAGAAATGTGGAGCAGAGCATGAAAAGTATTTTGTCCAGTATTAATTTGTGATCAATGAATGCATGATAGAAATATCAGAATAGAATGACAATTTACAGGTTCTAAGACACGTATGCTTCAACCTAGACCAAACAATATTCCTAATTGCAACCCTGCCCTAAGCATATGTCTGACAAAATCATGCCTTTTGCAAATGTCACCAGAGCATGTACCAAACCTCAAGATATCAAGAAACATTCCATTTAGAGATATATCATGACACCTTTATTTACAATGACTCAATAAGACTAAAGTAAGAGTTAAAGACCTCAAAGATGGTGCCGGTTTCTTCCTTAGGCTGCCATTCCTTCTGTAATCAGTGACCGTCGCCCTTTGAAGAGCATGACTTTGTGTCTCATTGAAGTCGCATTTCTTTTCATTTTTAATAGTAGTAACTGTAAAACAGTTTTAAGACATTCAGGTTCAAATTTCCTTGATGACACTATCCCCTGATAAAAACAGACATTGAGATGGGCAGACAGGTGACCGGTGCTCAGAATCCTACAGTGTTATACGTCAGTGGTGGCAACACACAAGTAAGTAGTCCAGTCTCTGTTAGATACTAGTCTTAATAAGCAGGTGTTTTGGAGGAAGAAAAGAAATATGTAGCACACGGAATAACAGATATTTTTATGTTGTACGAACAATCCTTCTTCTTCTTCTTCTTCGATATAAGTACAGGCCACCGTCGGATGTATTCTCGTACTTGTGTAGGTGCTGTGCAGGGGGTGTTTCACAAAGGTCCTACATGTAAGTCAAACTTAACTCTAAGTTGGACTTAAAAATCATGGAGAGCCATTTGTAACTTGAATCTAAAAATAAAGTATTTTCAAAAGCAAAAATTTAAGTATTTTAGACTTTTTATAAATTTCACATCAAGAACATGAAATCTCCCTGATAATAGAAAATATGAATGATTTGAATCACCATTTTATGCCTTTTAACCCTAATAAGGCCGGGGGGGGGCCATTATGGCCCCCCCCTCCACGATTTTTCTGATTGTTCGAGAACGCATATGGATGGCGCCTCGCCGCTCGCTGACTTTTTTCTTTAGAGTCTTGCGCATCTTTAAAAAAAAAAAAAAAAAAAATCGGACCTATAGTTACAAGGTCACGTGACCTTTTGTCTTTGTATGTCAGCCCGAAAATCGCTCATTTTTGTGATTTGTGTACAAAACATATGGAAATGTCATTTTTCCTAAAAATAGATCAAACATTGGTTATTGGGTCTTGTTTAAAGTTTAGGTGGTTGTTTTGGGAGTCAAAATAGTTGAATTGTAGGAAGAAATGAAAAAAAAAAAAACAATAACATACATAAGTTAAAAAAACAATGAAATACATAAGAAATTATCAAAACAAGAGATAACATAAGGAATAAGCTGGCTCTTCCAAATTTTTTTGTCGTATTATTGTTCCAAATGGTCTAATGAATATATGTAGTGAAAACGAATGCTTAAATATGAATAATATAGGATTTATGGGTAAAAATGTGATTTTATGACGTTATTTGCATAAATTACCATAAATATGCAAATGAGGGATTTTTTTCAAAAAATTGAAATTATCATATTGTTCTATACACTTCACTTGACATGCGTGCAAATTTTCGCGGAGATCGGCCGTTTCACGGCCGAGATCTTAGGGGGGGGCCATAATGGCCCCCCCCCCCCGGCCGTAGTAAGACTTCAAATAGCCCGGCCTTATTAGGGTTAAGATAATTTTTACTAAATATTTTCATAGATAGTAATGGCTTTCCATAATTGTTAAGTCCAACTTAGAGATAAGTTCAACTTAGGATCTTGGTGAGTTCCAGAGCCTGGTGGCATCAGGAAAGAAACTCCTTGGCAGTACTTGTGTCCGGGCATATGGCACTTGGAGTCAGATCTGCCTGGGGGATGAAGATCAGTGAGTTCTTAATGCAGAACATCATCGCTATCTTCGCCTGTGCTCGCCTTTCTTGCACAGTTGGCCATTGTAGTTGGTCAAGCATGGCTGTGACACTGCTTGTTCTGCGATGGTCATTGCAAACAAAGCGTGCATATCTCCTTTGGATCATTTCTAATTTCCTGATGTTGGCTTGGATGAAGGGATCCCAGATGATGCTTCCATATTCAATGACTGCTCTATCAAGGTTAGGTAGCAGAGCACTTTGACATTGGAAGTCTGGAGACAAGAAATCACACATTTTAGAATAGAGTTCCCAAGGACCACCTCTAGAATAGTGAAATGATAAGACAACGGTATATATGCTATATCAACCCTTTTTTTGTATCTAGCTGAATAATTTACACATGCATGTATGCTTCATCCAATTATTGTATGTTTAAAGGTGATAGCGTACTCTCAGCAGTGCTACAGAATATTTGGTGAAACTATTGACATAGCTGTTGGGAACTGTCTGGATAGATTTGCTAGAATATTAAAGGTAAGAACTAGAAATATGTTTAATGAAACAACAAAAACAATATTTTTATTCCCAAATTTGTATTCTCAACTCTCAAGTCATAATGCTCAATTGCTCATGACCTTGTTTAAAATGTGACACAATATACCAACTTAATTGGACAAATAAATCATTACTTAGCTGTAATAATTGAAGGGGCACTGCATGTATTCAGAATCAGATGGGTAATGAGAGCACCATTTTACATAATAATGTAAATGATGTTTTACTAAGGACTGGAATGGAAAAAAAAGGTATTTACCAGCTCAGAACATGAACAGTGAACTTGACCTAGTTTTAGAGATTAAGAAGGTCATACAACTTCAAGGACATCTGTGATTGACAGGTTGTATATTACACAGGAAATACTTTCCAGTAATTTACACTAGCAGGCGTGTAACTTACAACTCAAGAATTAGGAGACTGTAGGAAAGAAGAAATCTACAAGAAATTGACATAGAAGAAATTTCTTGGTCAGAATTTGTAAACAAGGAGGAATGTGAAATTTACTTGTTGTAACCTGTAGATGAAATCGGTCATTGAACTGGATTACCGTACTCGCTTGTTGTGTAGGGTTTACTGTAAGCATTGTAAAAAAAAGAAAATATGCTTATATGCAGTCATAAGGTACTCAAAAAATGTGACGATTATTTGTGTTGATATTTTGATGACGAGAGTATTTTCATTAATCAGGTGGGCTGTATCTAATACAGACCACCTTATAATTTTGTTAAAATCGCCTTTATTTCTTTATTTTTCTTATTTCCACCCACTTTATTGTTAGCAAGATAACTTGAAAATGATTTAATCAAATACCTTGAAATTTGGCACATATATGTATAGGCATATGAACAAAACACGGTAAGGTTGTCAACCTTGACCTTGACTGATGACGTCATCTAGGCGCCATTTTGTAAAATTTTCTGAAAATAAACTCTTGATCATATCTTCATAGCCAAAAGTGATTTTTCAATCATATTTATCATGATTAAGGTCAATATCAGTCTGGTCAATTTCAGGTCAAAAAACGCGCGCATGCGCGTACGTCCGCGCGCAAAATTTTGAAATGCTCAAAATCATCTCAAATTTATTTTGCATACGTTTCAGGTCATTTAAAGCATTTTATAAAAAATGGCGCACACACGCATGCGCGCGCGTTTTTGCGCGTAACACCATTACACAACATAGAATCACCATTTTTTTTTTCTCATGATATTTCTCATATTTTTTCAAACTATTTGATACCATGTTTATCTCTTTATGACCATTGATAAGAAGATGAGCGTCCATTCAAGATAAATGTCCATGCGCGCGAGCTCTTGTAATACATAGCATATATGGGCAAAAACATGCCTATACAAATTCCATTATAGCTCTTTGGGATGAAACTGGACCCCCAATATTTTTTCATATTTTGATAGAGAATGAGTCGGAAATATGATTTAATGTCTCATTTGGCTATTAATTTTTTTTTGACATCATCATAATGGCCTTCGAACTAAAAATAGGAATTTGCATATTATGACGTCAGCATATTTATGGAAAATTGATTGTATCTATGTATATATTGATAAATTTTCTTCAAAATTTCGATATGTTGTAGCTAAGATAATTCTCTAAAAGTTCAATAATAACCATTTTACATTTTGATGACGTTATCAGAGTGAAAATTTCGATTAGAGGCCTCATGTCAGAAATTTCACAATTTGCGTGTTATGACTATAGAAGGTGAATTTCGTTCACGTAATGAATCTACATGATATTATTTTTTAATCAGGTGGGCTGTATATATTAATACAGACCACCTTATGTTTTCGTTAAAATATTTTTCTTATTTTGACCCATTTTTAAGCAGTTTCTCGCTTATTTTTGCTCTATTTTGTTTTCAAATTTTAGTTGACCAGCCCACCTATACTTGTTCCAAACAAGTATTATATGTCTAGTTGTTCCTGTTTTCATTTGATTTAATTTGATTTTTTTTTTGTGGGGGGGGGGGGGGAGGATTACACATATTTTTCAAAACCCATCTTTAAATACTTTGATCTTTTTTCTTCTTTTTTCCCACAGCTTTCTAATGATCCCAGCCCAGGGTACAACATTGAACAGATGGCCAAGAAGTAAGCATTAAATTGTGAATGAGACATTTTCATCAAAGTAAATACAATGTAATACAGTGTTTCAAAATTAATCCCTGGTGTATTTACCACAGGCAAGTCATTATCAGATAACGATTTCAACCCCGATTATTTAGAAATAACATTAACACAATTTTGAATGGGACACCTGAGTTCATAACAATGCATTGAATCATATGATTGATATTAGATTATTTTTTAATTAATTGCAAAATAGTGTTTATCAATTGAAAAATGTGGAGGTTTTCATGCTTGTCATTTTTAAATTTAAAAACTGTATGTTTTATTGTGCTTCCTTTGTGAGAGTGTTATAAGGATTTCTGGTTCAATATGTGAGATTGTTAACTTTATTTGTTGTTTATTATCCACCATTGAGGTCAATGCCATACACAATATTGTTGTACATGTGTAGATCTATCCTTTCATATTTTAATGAACCTAATTTGTTTACCAATGATAGGATTTTGAAAGAAAAAATGTTATTTGTATTAAAGTTTTCTAAATTTAACAAGTCATATATGTTAACTATATACAGTAGTGTGCATTTATTTCAAATTCTGGTATCTGTTTTTCTTGTGTTTTCTTGCGTTACCCCAGAGGAGAGCAGTACATTGAGCTACCTTATGTGGTGAAAGGCATGGATGTTTCTTTCTCTGGTCTACTGTCTTTTATTGAGGTGAGACAAGTAGGAGGTTCTCTTCAGTTATTCACACATTTTCATACTGTAATGACAAGTACAGTCAAACCTGTCTATAGCAACAGCCCAAGGGAAACACTAAAAGTGGCCTTTGTAGACAGGTTCCTTTAGTACATGTTTCAATGAGAAACTGTTTTCAAGGGGAAACAAAAATGTGGTCTTTGTAGACAGGTGGTAACTAAAGCAGATCTGATTGTACTGTATATATCAACCTTTTCTATGTTGAGCCTCATTCTAGAAATTCAGATCTTACATGCATGTAAGGAGATATTTGGCAAATAATGGAAGCATAACAAAATTTGTTTTGCTTCAGGAAGCCAACTGATATCAATACTGATAACAACAAAAAGGAGTGTAAAAGTACTGTTTCAATTTTTTTTTATTCAGGAGGGGACTAACACATACATGCATGATAACACAATGGTCTTTTGATATATTTGAATTTGTGAAGGCAATGTGGCAAGCAAGCAGGAAAAGTGTCTGGCTAGTGGCTACGTACTATTCTTGATTTAGAAACAGGAACTTTAGTGATGTAGGAATGAGATGTCGCAATGTCTTACTCTTTTACAGAATGAGAAAGAAACATACTCCATTGACTTTGAAAGTTTGAAGGTGATGAAATCATTAATATGGATATTGAGGGGTCAGTGACAACACAACGTAACTCCATTTTGGCCATTTTGAGAAAAAGTGGTTTATGTGTCACTGAGCACTCGGGTCTCAAGGACTTAAGTCTATGTTTCACTAGTCATTGACTTCAATGGGGTGTTGGGTGGAGTTAAGTCTTTGTGTTTCCTGGAAAAGCCGCATTTTTCTGAACATTTTTATATCAAATACTCATTTTGGCAAAATATGGAGTTACGTCTTTGTGTCACTGAACCCTCGATATGATCCTTTCCGTTTGTAGGACGTGGCCCACAAGAAGCTGAAGTCTGGAAAATGCACTCCAGCGGATCTCTGCTTCTCGTTACAGGTATAGTTATAACTCGAGAGGGCAATTATTCAGGCAATAGGCCATTTTCGTACTGTAACCAAATTTAATGCATATGTCTTTGTGAAGTGCTGTGCCTCAATACAAATTATTTCATTCACCTGATAAGAATAATAGCATTTCAATAGTCAGAATGCAAACTGCATATATTAAGTGTTGTTTGGTAGGTCAAGCCATAATGTTTGTCCTACCTGGCAACAACTAATGTATGCAGTTGGGAGTCTATCTATTTAAATAATAATATTCTTATCAGGTAAATGAAATAATTTGTATTGAGGCACTTCACAAAGATTTATAGATTAAATTTGGTTACATTACGAAAATGGCCTATAGACCAGTTTACTAACATATTCAAATTCATGAATGTTTTCTTTCCTGGGTACCTAGTGATGAGTTATTCCATTAACCTGTCGTTAATGAATGAACTGCAATACTTGAAATCCAGTGTGCATACATTACTCATTGCTATGGCTGGCAATCCTTGGGTAAGCTTTCAGGTTGTCAAGAACAACCTACAGTATGTTTAAAAAGTATGCATACAATTTGAATATGTTAGTAAACTGGTCTATTATATACTCAATATTATTTACAGTCATGAATGCTAAAATAAAACACTTTATTTATTTATTCTTTATTTGTTTCCTAATGTAGCAGTTTGATTGAATTTGAATCATTTGCCATTAGTAAATTTGAATATTTTGAAAATCATTACACAGATAAATACACCCTAGTTGCCATATATACGTTTATCTGCTAGCTGTTATGCACAGTGTATATTTTCAATTAATTTTATAATTTGTGTACCGGTACAAAGATATTTAATATTTATAGAATTTCAATGAATGTTAAATTATTGCCTTTCTATTTTCGTTAGAGAGTAATTGACCTTTAAAATCTCTAGCTCCAGTCATTATTATTTTTATTTTTTTTTTACTTTTACTCCTGTAAATACAGATTAGTGCAAGAAATGTATGACTCTTTCATATTACTTGTATAAAATCAATTATTGATGCTATGCATTAACATTTAACGTGCCAAATTTAGATCACCCTCATTCCCAGAACTCAACATTGACATTGATCGAAGATATGTATTTTATTTTGTTCCTTGGTTCCACCAACAGGAGACAATCTTCGCGATGCTGGTTGAAATCACAGAGAGAGCTATGGCTCATTGCGGCTCATCAGAAGTACTTATTGTAGGTGGTGTCGGATGTAAGTTACTTCATACTAGTTTTCCATATTCATATAAAAATGCCCCAATGCCTTAAATATAATTATGGAAATATTCTATAGCTACATTCTAATGTATGGAAATGCGACCTTTCTGAATCTCATATTTTGGACTGTGTTCTACGCTCATATGTTGGTGTGAAAAGCAAAGCTAAAAGAAAACTCCTTTGTTTGTATCATGGAGATATAAGAGAGATCTCCATGGTTTGTATCAATACAGCTGGTAAATTGTAATTCAAATATTGTTTGAACCTTGTTTTGTGTACCTTAAGATCATTCAATAAAAATGTTTATCAGACCTATATAAGAATCCTCTGACTTGAGAATTAAAATTTACATTCTGGGTAGAATTTCAGAAGCAGCAGGAAAAACAAGGAAAGAATAGTTACAGTTTGAGAAAAAGTAGCCCAGGACAATTGAACAACAGAGCTGAATAGAGGTCATATCTTTCATAAACCTTTCATAAACTCTTTCTCTATTTTTTGGGGGAAAACTTTCACTCAAAGAAGGTTGATATCAAGGGGATATCAAAGAGGCGGTGTGACGTGCGCCTATAATCCAGCCAACAATGGAAGTTACAAACTGATTCAGCGGAGGAGGCAGGTTCGAGTCTTGTCTTTCGGATGGTGACGTTAAAGGTCGGTCCCCAGACGTTAATCATATCTGATTGATACATGTCTGTAAAAACCCAACTACACACACACACGCGCGCGCGATGGATGTCCATTTTGATATTAAAGGAATTTGTTTCTATACCTGATTTTCTTTATCTTCTAGGTAATATGAGGCTACAGGAGATGATGGGGAAGATGGCTGAAGAGAGAGGAGCCTCATTATGTGCTACTGATGATAGGTAAATCACATAATCAATTCGTAGAAAATAAAAAATGACTACTGCATCTTTCACAGATCTCTCTTGAATTTTACATAGTTACACAAACCTATCGACTGTTGAGAGCCATAGCCCAAAGGGGAAACCCTTTTCTTTTTAACATCTACGTACCGGTATATTCTTACGGTTGCCAGCAAATGATGTAAGAGTATCTTCCTTCTATTTTTTTGGAGAGATAAACAGCATGCTATTACTTATTTTGTTTAATGTGAGGTTGTGAATCTAAAAGCATTGGGGGAAAAAAAATGTCATATTTAAGGGGTTCAGGACTGAATAGTAGGAATAAAAGTTGAAATTACAACTTTTATTGGGGGGATTACTGTTGTTTTTTTACTCTTTCTTTTCAAACAATCAGATGCATAGATGCAGATGCAGATTTATAAGATGCTCTTTAGGCCTAAAAAAAGAAGATGTGTATTGCCCTTTAGGTGCCAAAACATGGGTCGGTCGGTCAGAAATCTTTTTTTTTTTACTCTCTCTTTGGGCTGATATTTCTCAGTTTTGAATGCTTTAATACGTATTTTTTTTGTTTTGTTAAAGTTTAAAAGCCGACCGTAGATTTCAAGATTTTGGGGTTGGTCGCAAAGGGCAAAACAACATCCTTATTTCATAGGCCTCGTAGGTAGCCACTAAATATGGTCCACTTGTTGTTGTCTGCTTAGGTACTGTATTGACAATGGAGCGATGATAGCCCAGGCTGGATTAGAGATGTTCAATGCTGGTATCACTACTCCTCTAGAAGAAACATGGGTTACCCAAAGGTAAGGTTGTTATCATGTGCCACGTGGTTTAAAGGGATAGTTGAGTTTTGTTGCAGAGGGCGCTACACAAAATATTTTGGGGGGGTGATAATGACAATCTGAGTGTCAAATTTGAAAGAATATACAATTAAGATGACAAAATCATCTTTGTTTGATCAGAATCGGTTGAGAGACGGCTGAAATATCCATAAATATAAAGATTTTTAAAATTTATGGTGCCCCACAAATATTCGATAATTTGAACCAGCCGTTGAAAAAATGAGATAGCGCCTTTTGTGCTAGCCAATGCCAATGTTGGCATTTTGTTGGCTTTTTCATGTTGGTTGTAATACGCACAACCAGCGACCCGTGTATTGTTAGTGTATTGTGAACATCTCTATATACTGGATAACACTGTTTGAGATTACAAGTTCTTTGATTTTCAGATTGTAAATATTGATGGGGAAGGTACAAATTTGTTAATGTGATGAAGATTCTAAAATTTGTGATCTGTGAATATCTAAAACATCACACTGTCATGTTTGAGAGATTAACTGTTTGTGTATGAAATTAACATTATGTCAAGTTTGGTATTATGTTAATCGAAAGTGAAGGTAATTAGCAGATATATCTATTTCTTTATATAGGTATAGGACAGATGAAGTAGACGTAGTTTGGAGAGATTGATGAACCCTTCTCACTAAGTACTCTACTCGGTACTCTCTCGGAACAAGTGCAACTTCAATGACTTGGACTTGGTTTGTGTAGCGGAGAAAGGTTACCAGTCTTCTGAAGGACTGCTGATGGACCTTTAACTATCTTGCAGGTGTCACAAATCTTGATGAACATACTGAACACATGAATGTTACCAGACTGACTGATGTCTTTGCTTATTATTCATAATATGTGCTGAGGACCGTACTGAGTAAACGTGACGGTGGGGACATTATGATTTCTGCCAGCAGGGAATGGCATCCCACAAGCACTTCTTCATTTCTGCCTCCACAAAAAGGATTTGCATTTAAAGCGTATCTGCACTAGTTTGGCCAGGAGAGATTAGACCACACAGCGAGGTCACTGACAGGTGGCTATCTCATCAACTCAGCTCTCAAATAACATAAGAAATAGAGGATTATGGGGGACCAACAGGCACCGATTGGGGAAGTTTCTATATAGAGGGAGCAAAGTAGCTATAAGTAGGACAGTGGGGCTTTACAGTTTGCCAGATGCCCAATGAAGCTTGTAAGCCCTGGCTACTCCCTCCAAGAGGCACATTCTTTACAGCCAGATTTGAGGGGTTAAGTTTGTTTGGTGGTGAATGAGCTTTACTTGATCAGGAGTAAAGGAATCTATTCTGCTAGAAATTACTTTATTACCAGCCTACATATACTTTACTGATCTCTGAGAAGTGTCTAACTTTTGTTTTTGAGTGGCCCAAACATTGTGGAGCATGTGTGCAGCGCTTTGTAATTGCAAGGAAAAGGCGCTATATCAAATATCTTTTGGATTGGATTGGATTGGATTGGAAGGAATTCATCATGCCAGTCATGATGCAAAATTGTATGATGTACCGGTACCAACATTAAGTAAATTTGTGCTCATTCACTTGTAGGTTTCCAATGATGCTAGCTCAAGTTACCATTTATTTTTTTAATTTTGTATTTGTTTCATTTAAACAGGGTAGCTCTCTCAGTATTAAAACTTTTTCCCTGAGAGGCCCTGTACAAATCAATTATTACAAATACAGAGGAAATGGAATTTAGTTTAAATACATACATAATATATCAAGGTTATTTGTTTGCTTGTTTATTTTTTACACCATAATATAAACATGAAGAAATTTTTTTTGCCAGCTTACATAATTTAATACCGGTCCTTTCAAATCATTTAGCATAAAATGAAATCGGGAAAGTGGAACACTAGTTTTGTTTGTTATAACGAAATGGAACAGACTCTGGGATTAAAAAACATTCAAATTCTAATGTGTATAGAATGGCACAGGTCATATCAGTGGTACTAAACATTAAGATGAAATACTGCCCCCCCCCCTCCCCCTCCTTCCCAATCATGTACCTTGATTAATTAATTAATCGTGCATGTCTTTGAGAACCAATCGTTGCAGAGCTTAAACAGTTTGTGGGGCGAGTTCTCTTTTATGCTTTAATAAAAAATAGATCACTGTATTTGTAAGAAAACTTGTCGTAGTCGAGTTGTTTAAGCACTTGACTTGAAATTCAAAGTTTGTGGTTCGATCCTGACACGTCACTAATGCCCTTTGGCAAGGCATTAATCTTCATTTGCCACACTCGATCCAGGTGAGGTAAATGGGTACCTGGCAGAAATTAATTCCTTGAAATGCTGGAGCGCTGTAATGGCAGCTAGGCTAAAGCCAGGGTAATAGTTAGTGCGCCTCAGAATAGAATTTCTAGATAGACAGCGCTATAGAAATGCCTATTATTATTACTTTGAATAAAGAAGACACGTTAATCCCAAGTCACACCAAAGTCTATGGAATAATAAATGCAGTCATGCGTGACACATTGAGAGTGTCTACTTTATTTCAAGCAATACTGTACATGTAGTGATAATGTAATACATGACATTGTACACACATTTATCTAGTGTACCAGTGGGTGTTTGCAACTAATTTGTTTTCACCTAAACGACATTTCACACCTAAAAAAAATCAAATATACTTATTTACTCATTCATGTGATTTTTCTTTTTTTTTCTCTCTCTCTTCGATACAACCCCTGCAAAAATTTCTTTTACTTTATAACATAATGTAAATATCTTTACTGTATATAACTTTTTCTATTGTATGTGGTTGGAGTCTATTTCGAAAATAAACTACCGAACACTTATGAAGGGGTGACCAAAGTTCGCGCAGATTTTAGAACAAATTAGAAAATGTGATATTCGATCCATGTTTTCTCATATTCTACACAAATTTATTTATTTTAATTACTACCAAATGGACGGCAAAGTATTTTACTACCAATTGGTTCAACTACAACATTTATCGTCGAAGGATTTCGGAGATATCGCGATCTAAAAATTCGATGTCCGATCGTGCATGCGCGCTGCATCTAAAAAAGTCATAAAAACAACGAGACCTAAGTTCACGCACGGGGGTTTACAGCTGATTTATACAAAAATACGATCCATCAAAAATAAGGTAATTTCATAATTTGCAAGGCAAAATATCATACAACCAGACGGTACCACTTATTACTTACAATTTTGAGGATATCTGCTCTCAAAATGAAGATTTCCAGACCCTTATCGGTAAGTTGGTAATTTTTCGGAACGGACGCAAATAACTGCAAAATGTGCCGATCTTTTGTCAATATTTTCACAATTTCGCACCCAATTCCAAAGAAAATTTCGTTTCTGGGTAATTTTATGATCCTCTTTCCATTGGTGATATCAGATTTTCGAAATCTTACCGATTTTTTGAGAAAGCGAACTTTGGTCACGCGCGAACTTTGGTCACACAGCCATACTTGTACATTATAATTTTGGACTTGACTTATTATTTCACTTGACTTATTATTTCACTGCATTTACTGTAGAGTTTAAACAAATCCCTTTAAAATATAAAGGAAGTGCCGGTAATGACCTGGTACTATACGCAAGTCTCCACACTACCTTTTTTGCTTGGGGTCTGGAGCAATATTTTTGGTCTGTGACTATGTGCAACAGGACCATTAACATGTTTTTTTAGGGGGGAGGGAGTGGGGTTCAGAGTGAAAATTTGGGGTCACATGTGTACTGGACGATTGATTAATAACAGTGTTGGGCCCTGCAGTATGCCTGGCAAAGATATTGAAAGATATTATTGCAGAATCTTGAAATAACAACATTTGTTTAAAAGAAAGTGTTGTGTTGTGAGGACTATTGTTATTAAGAGGATTTCCTCTTCCGTCCATCTGTAGGTAACCTTTCTCTCCAACTACACTCAGTATAGGGCATCTAACCTGTTATTGGATATCCTTATAATCTAAAACTTTCACTTAGATTGTGCATATAAATCTATAGGCGGTGTCAGACACAATTTTCCCGATCCATCTTGAATTACCTAGATAATAGCTATCTAGATAATTCACTTACGTAGGTGACAGACATGCTACAAATTATCTAGATAATTGATAGGCCAGTGCGCATGTGTCATTCAGGGAGATAAACATTGGGACACGTTCAATCAAAAGTAATGCGCAATTAACGCTTCTCATTAAATGCGCGCTAATATAATTGTGCGCAGGTTATGATAATGCGTTCAAAACCATATGCCTGCCAATCTTTTAGTTAAAAGTTGACCTTATTAACAGGATTTTTTGCGAGGTATTTCAACATTGGTGACAGACAGAAAAATCCCGTGAATAATCCTGATATTAAAGGGAAATTTTTCTTTGTTTGTGGGAGGATTTTTACAGGATTTTTTGCGGGATTTTTCGCTGGATAATTGATGAGAGACACTAAATTATTTAGATAGACATTATCTAGATAATTGGCCTCTGTCTGACACCGCCTTATGTATAATGTTATATTCATAAGGATATGTCTGATTATTCATACACATGATCAGAGGTTCTCTTGGTCTCCTCAATTTTTGTCTTTCTTTCTTCTGATTTTGATGTGGTACTTGATGAATTCAATTAGGATTTTTATCCCTTTGTCAGGACTAGTATTTAAGAACATTTTAACACTTGCACATGTATCCTTTTCAAATGTCTGCTGTTAGGAGCATATCAGAGACAGAGGCACACACATTAAAGAAAACACCTTACACACACATTAAGGAAACACCCGACACACATTAAAGAAGGCACCTGACACACAGTAAGGAAACCCGTTATTCAAATTATGCAAGGAAACCTGTTTACTTTCTAGACTTCACTGTCAGGCGCGTACGCAGGGGGGGTGTTTGGGGGGTTAAACCCCCCCCTTTGGTATTTTTATGTGTATAAACCCCCCCTAAAAAACCCTAAAACCCCCCCCTTTGGGATTTTTTTTTTTTTTTTTTTTTTTTAATTATTATTTAAAAAAAAAAAAAAAAAAATTCCCATGGATGACCTAAACAAGTGACCTCACCCCCCCCCCCCCCCTAACGGAGCAACATGTCAAATTTTCAAATTTCGAGACAAAAAAAAAAAAAAAAGTGTCCTCTTACCCCCCCCCCCCCCCCCCCCCCCCCCCCCCCCGCTTATTCAGCGGCTGGCTGAGTCGTTGCGAAATTTTCGGCCCGATTTATAAATGTTAAAACCCCCCCCTTGAAAAAATCCTGCGTACGCGCCTGTTCACTGTAATACTCTTTTGAGTGACTGACTGACTTTGTTTTTTCTTTGGTAATAACATACATAAAATGAGCATTAGTCTACACCAATAACCCACTTCTTGTAATAGCCAAATTAAACTGATTGAATCTTTGCGCAGCACGAAATGTACAAGGGTCTGAAAATCAGACTATATACATGTACTACAAGGATTGCAATCCTTAAAGTCGATTCGACCACTTACGCTTGTTATTTTCCCACAAAAGATATTTTCAAGCCCTTTCGTTTTGAAGGAAGTTTTAAATTAGCATTATCTTTCCAAAAAAATGCCGGTGGAATTGAACTTTTTCATTTTTGGTGCCTGCAAATGGGACATACATGTAGTACCTTTAAGGAAAACACCTGACACACATTAAAGAAAACACCTTTCACACAAAGTTCCTTTTGTTTTAAACATTTCATCATGAAGACTTGTTTATTTATTTACTCATGGAGACTTGATCAAAATGATAAACCCATATAACATAGGAGGCTTCAACCCCAAACCATCACATGATTCTACAACCATCTCTTGAAAGTCACAGAATCGTAATATAAAATGCATTGGTGCTGTTTAAAAAGAAAACATTACATGAGCATACACTATAAGTTCAATATAATATCAAATGGACAGTATGAGTTTAAAACTTTACAGAGTTCACTCACCTTTTCTCCTACCTTCACCTTCATAATGGACAATATTCAAATAATTGACTTTAAAATAAAAATGTACTTCCCTTTAATAAACATGCAAAATGCGGAGTATTGCTATAAGAGTGATTAAAACATTATGCTCAGTTTTTTTGTACTGAAGGAGAAAAAAAAAAAGAATTAAACAAGAACATTTCTTACCAGTATAAAGGCATGCAATACGCATTATAACTTTGAACAATCAGTCTCGATCTTGTTTTCATACAAATATTAACATACATTTCATACATACATGTATAGGATTCATACCAAGAAGTACATTACAAGCTGTAAAAAAATTCTTACAACTTCTAAAAAGGCATACATGTCAACTAGAATTTTTTCTGACCATATTATAATCATAAAAGCTCTACATATCATCATTACTCTCTCTTCTCTAGTATCTTGACAATATAGCAAATATATACTTATTTACATTACTGTACAATTCCTCTTCGTAATAGATCGGCGTGCCATTTTCAATACACCATACTTCTGATTTCCCTCTTTATAAATCAATATATATTAACTATAATACAACATACAGACTGAAATGAGTCTTAAGTAAGTAAAGGCAATAATGGATTATTGATTGAATTAAGTACATCACATTTCTGGGTAAGGTTATGCACAACATATATCATAAAACAACATATAAACTGAAAACAAATTACAATGACTACATTTTGTCTTTTACTTGATTTTCACTGATTAGTCTGGCTTTAACTTGAAAGAAAGTTAAGAAACAAAGATTAAAACTCCCTGCAGATGAGGCGAGGCTAAAAAAATCATTCCATGATGACAAAAAAGGAAGAACATTGGACTTTATATGGAACCTCTCTTTCACATGTTACAGGCAATGTGCACCATAATAAAGGTAATGGTGCTATGAGAGATGGGGTGAAGGGGTTTTTATATCAATTGTGCGAAAATCGTCTGTTGTAATCCAGAAAGGCATTTATTCATAATAACACAGATGTAATAGAGTGGTGAAGTGTGACTTCATCAAAACTCTATTTTTAGAATTTCTCAATTTTTTCTTCATATTCCGAAAGAATATCAAAAATAATGTCCAAATGTCGAAAAACCAATTGAATATGTTAAGTATTGGCTGAGATATGACCATCTGAATTAATATATGTCCTATGGGAACTCAGTGTTATATGCTCTGGCTCCTAACCATTAGGAGCCAGAGCATATAACACTGAGTTCCTATGGGGAGTATATTTATTCAGATGGTCATATCTCAGCCAATATTTAACATATTCAATTGGTTTTCGACATTTGGACATTATTTTTGATGTTCTTTCGGAATATGAAGAAAAAATTGAGAAATTCTAAAAATAGATTTTTATGACGTCACAGCTTCGGTACTCTATGCCCTTCTGGCACCTAACAGACAATGTCTTGCATCAAAACAAAACTTCCGTTTTACTGTGAGGGTTGCTTAACTTGTACCAAACCGTCCTTCACAAAGCTAAAAACCAACCTTGAACTTCTCACGTCCAAAACTAGGGCTTATAAGGTTGGTACTAAGAGATACAAGTTTTTACTACCAATGTCTCCATGCCCCATTTAAAAGTTATTAAAAGTATGACTTTCCTCATCCAATTTACGCTTTAGGAAAATTACCCTCTCAATATCTTTAAAAAAAAAATTAATTCAGAACCTAAATGCTTTTAATTTGATTTCAAATATAAAATAAGGTTGCATATATCCATAAATCCATGAGAGAAACACATAACATAATATCAAAACACACAAGGTCCCTACAAAACAACATACGGTTGGAAACAAATCCACAGCTAGAAAATTTGAACATGTATGTTCCATCACAAAATAGAACAATGATTTCACATAGCAAATGTGATATGTAATGACTAATGCATCCCTTTCATGCAGAGGGATGACACATAAACATAGAGTATGGTTTCATATCATGCATAAACTCTTCGTTTGAACCCATTATAAAGAGAACCCGTTATGAAGAGAACCCGTTATAAAGAGAACCCATTATGAAGAGAACCCATTATAAAGAGAACCCATTATGAAGAGAACCCGTTATGAAGAGAACCCATTATAAAGAGAACCCATTATGAAGAGAACCCGTTATGAAGAGAACCCATTATAAAAAGAACCCATTATGAAGAGAACACTGCCCTCTACACAACGCTTTGGTAACCTATATATATAACTTCCCCTAAAAGCATTTCACATGTACATGACACTTTGTATGTACCCTACACTTTACACTTAACATGCCATTTCTACTGTAATTAACTACAGCAGAAGTACACATAAGGTCAAATAAACATGGCAATAATTCACTTGCATATAACGTCGCAACTGTTTACATTCGCAGTGCATATAAATGAGATGCTCATGTCATAATCCCACTTCTCTATCATCATGTGCAAAATAATATTCCGGCTGATACACACATGTAAAAGAGAAAAGAAGAAGAAGAAACATCTACAAAATAATTTGCTTGAATTCAGCCAATTCTATTGTGAAAATAATTGCCTCTTTTATAGTATTCTTAGATTCAAAATATACAGATATCATTTTTATTATAGATTTCTTATAGATTAATGATCTTCATGCAGAATCCTCTGAAAATAAATTACTTCAAATTTAGACGTTGAGTCAAATACCTTTGAGTAAATGCCAACTAGAATCATATATATATATAAAACATCGTTTTAAAATCACAAAATAATATAGTTAAAAATGTATTTCAATATAATGCACAGATATTTTCTCCCTCTAGAAAAGTAATTTTTCATTCTATTAAGCAGGGTGATGACACACATTTCTGGAAATAAATTTAGAAAAACAAAGTTGTTAAAACAAACTATATTCTTGATCATTTGTTTTTTCTATTACAAAGTTGCCATATTGAAGTTTTTTTTTCCTTCTTCTATTGGCATACCTGATGTAATAAAACTATAACAGAATTGCTAGGCAAAGAATTTGATGATTTTTCACAAAAAAACTGATAATGAAATTGCTGCCGAAAAGACAAGAATAAACTATAATTATAGCTCATAAATTTGTTCAACAAATTGAATTTTTGAATCATTAAATTGTTTTCTTCAATTTTCGAATAGCCCTTATTTTTTATTTTGACATGATTGTCTGTATAATGCCCCCGATAATTTACCCTGAATTGTGCAAATGATAGATTAAAATCATTCATTAACAAACCCTAGTTGATAGAAGAGATTAAAATAAATGACCACATTGAAAGACAGTTTCATTGCAATTACATACATGTAGATGCTAGGAATATATATAGGTAAAGATGTGCACAAGAAATAAAACAAAATATTGCCCCAAAGAGTTAACTGCTATGTCTACATCTAGCTCCCATCCATCTCAGAAACATAATTATCATCAACTAAAACAGAAACGATTGAATTGCTTGGAAAGACTAAAAAAAAAACATTCAAAAGGGAGAACAGAGGATGATTGCAATATTCAATTGTCTTTCTACCAGTGCAAAGCATGTATAGATCCATGCAATATTAAAATTCAGCAGCAAATTTTGCAACGGAAACCAGGAAAGACCAATAATGTGATCATTATGCCACATAAACAAAACTATAACAAGACAATTACCCCCAAATATTGCATTTCCACAAAACAAAACATATTATTACCAAGACACTGTGCATATCAATAAAACTAAAATGTCCATGATACATATACTGTAATATACAAAAACAACATCTTTAAAGTTTAAGTAAGAATCATAATTTTAAAAATGATTGCACTTACAGCATTTCCCTTTAGAATCAACATATTTTCATTACTTAATATTTTGCTTGATTTCTGCAACGATTTGAACAATTAAGATTTTTGAAATATCACTTGCCAGTATATGAGTTTGACATAAAATGTCATATTATAAAATATAGTTCCATCACAGAAGTTTGCAATATGTAGTTTTGTGCTGCAGTTTCCTAAAATAGATGAATTTCAATTCATTCATAAAATAAGTAGTGCAATGAAATCAGTATACATGTAAGTAGCGGTAGTTGAATATTCTTAAACACACTTGCATGACTCGGAGTAACATATAACATATAGCAGAAACATATTATTTTTATACTATATCCCAGTCCTGCTGGTCCATGATAACATTCATCTTACAGCAAACTCAAAGATTTATTTAAAAGCTGGAGAAATAAAACACTGCCATCATACCACTACTGTTATCATGCAATAACTAAAGGCCTCTCTCTTGATCACCTGACCTTTGATCATGTGACCATAATAGTCACATGACCAGAACAATGATGGTAGAAAGCTATCCTCCACATAAATTCACATACAGAGTGACAGTCAATAGATAGATTACCCTGGATCTGCAATGTTAAAGAATTAAAAAATCATCAATACGAGAGAGAATAATCACTAAAAACAAATGATTTTATTTCATTTGTAGTAGTTTATAGATCACAGAGCTATATTTCACACATAATTTTTGTTTTAATGACTAAATAATAAATTTTTGTTTTCTTCAATCATGGAATGTTGAACAGAAAATAATTTTAAAAAAGATCCCAGATTTGCTCCCTTGGAATGAACATTGAATTCTGCTTTAAAAAAAAAAAAAAAATAATAATAATAATAATAATAATAATAATAAAAAAAATTGGTCCTTAAAGCTCTGTGCCAAGAAAAGAATTGTGTGACAATACAATAAATTTCACCAGAGAGGAAAAGAATTACCACAAACAGAAACTTGTACTAGTCTTTCTAAACCCAACACATCATGGTACATTCAGAGGGGGTGACGCAGCTCTGCAAATTACCGTTACGGGAAGACAGATTCATTGTATCAAAAGTTTTTTCACAGATTTGTTTTTCTTCAGACCTGTAAAAAGCTAGGCTATGTAATTTGGAATGGAAGCTGGAATAAATACACCGTATCAACTACAAAGCAACTTTCTGAGAATCAAATGGATGCCCTAAAGCGAATAACTAGATGTCATTTCTTTTTCACCAATTTATTCAAGACATTGAATCTAGCTTCAAAATTTAGGAGGAGATTTGTTCTTAATAAATTTCTGTTGGAAAGCTAACATGAAAAATAAGTATGACACAAAGTCATCTAACTTTTAAACAGGGCATGTACCGTAATAACTACATGCATTATAATTCTTTTGTTTCATTTCTTTTCAGAGTTGTCATGTCATGTACTTGTGTGAGGAGGATGGAAAGAAACAAATATTATATAATAGAAAAATTATTTTGTCATAGCCTCATGTGGACAATTAGACCACACCCCAGACTGTGATTGGATATATTTTGCGGTTATACACTATTTGGTTATACACTATTCAGGTATACACTATTCCTAGATTTTATCTGCCTCTCTTAAACTAAATGAACGTAAAAAAATGTGTTTTATCAATTGAAGTACGGTATTCATAATTTGTTGTATTTTTACTTATTGTCATGTCCAGCCCGTATTGCACCCAGCTTTTCCCTTTTTAAGTACCGTCATTGTCCTACTTATTTGAAAAATATATTATTTAAAACAAGCTGTCTATGAGAGATGGAAATTCTCAGATAATTTCTAATTGATTTTCAAAAACATAATCGTGTAATTGTTTCTTTGCAAATACAACCTGTATGGTGGAATGTATTATCCATATTTTATGTATTATGCATATACCTAAAAATAGTAATCAGTGCATTTTTTTTTGTCCTCCTTATTTAGTGTAATTGTATAAATCCTCAATAATATTACCTTCATCAACAGTTTTGATACAAAACATCAACATGGTCTCGTCCCAGAATATGATGTTGCATTATAATCTCAATTAAGCCAGCCTCCAATGAAACAGACAAGAGTTGTAGAAAATTATTCAAAAAAGGAATGTAAGAAATATGGTGAATGTATGAATAAGAGCAGGAATTACCTGATGTTGTGTTTACTTTAATAAGTTTTGGTCAATTTCTAGAAAGCAAAAGTAATACATTTCTCTCATGGCACTTTACAACAGCCATGCCTTATTTGGTGCAAAGGGTGTGGCATTTCTTGTTCTTCATTTTTGTTAAAGCCGCTTATAAAAAAGTTTTCCAAAATTGTGCATGTAGTAAAAACGTGAAGTTTGAGCTCATCACCATCTCCTTTGATATCATGACTGGCATACACACAAACTGTATGAGCTCAGAAATTAACTTACATGTGTATGGCATGTCATCTGCTTTTACTTTTAATAGCTTTTAAATGGTAACTAGATTGTTATCAGCAATTAAGTTCAATATCTTTCATTTCATTCTCACATAATTATCTCACTTAAAAATGCACCTAGATTGTAACAATGTTTTAACAAATTTTACATTTTGGAATAAAATTAAGTCATCACCGAAAAGCAAGTTATATTCATATGGCCAGGTTTACATTCTTAATGTCAACAAATTCAATGTAAAAGTCTCATCAACTTTGTTCTCCATTCCTGCCTTGGTCACTTCATTTTTTCCATCTCGTCCAATATAAACTGGACAAAAATTGATTCCCCGGAACAAAATATCTAAAAATATATATTCATATAAAGTAACCACAACATTCAAAGAAGGGTTTGTGATAATTCTAACTGATGATACAACAATTGCTGTTATGGTCATCGGGGCCCATCACTTCCGTCACGCCTCCCGAAAACCTCTTGATTTCCCCCGCGGACGGGGAGGCCTTGGAGCCATCGTCGAGCGCAACCTCGCCGTTCTGACCCTGGTTGCTCGGGGCGTTAAACTCGTAGCGCGTGGCGGGACGTGGGAAGCGTAGCTTGCTGTGGAGTCCCTTGGACTTGGTGTTGGATTTCTCTTTGGGTGAAGAAGACGCAGTGGAGGTTTTGCTATCGGCTGAGCATCGTAAAAAATGGAGAGATTTTAGAGGGAAGAGAAGATGAATTAATCGTCACGTATTCACTGTTTCTACAATATCAAGTGAATTTGCTAATCTTAGCTTCATTAGATTCACAGTAGAATTTTATAAATAATGGGAAGGTATTGAAAATAGAGATGTTTTTTTGTAGATAACATCCAAAATTGTGAAAGACACTTTTCCTTTCTACATGTACTTACACATGTAAATCAATAAGTGCCTGAAATTGCTCTATTGCTGTCGTTAAGCACATAAAGTAGTTATATCTGATTTTATATATTTGTTGCTAAACTAAAGGTGATCACAAATCAATATATCATCAGGGTGATAAACTACAGAGATCAATATTTTATGGTGAAAGAACTACATGTATATTGTATTTCCTATTTCTAACTGAAATTCTCTAGGTATGTAATGAGTCAAAATTAGTTATTTATTATTAATCCAATTTGTGATAACTTTCAAAACTAAATCACACCTTTACATGACATTCAATCAGACTGGAAAGATAAATGTATGCACTGAAATGATAACACAGACAAGCAAAGGGGCATATGAACCAGATAAAAAAATATACTGCACAAACTGAATTGAGCAAGACACAAGCATGTTGCACAATGCTGAGGTGATCGAGCAAAAACACATGCAATGAAGGAAAATATTGATGACTGTGCACAAATCATAACAAATGCTCTATTTTTTCTCAGTACAATAAGACAATCCCTACTTTACAATTTTCTTTCACACTGAATGTGGTATATATATGTCCGCCATTCAAAAGCCACCAAACTGTTCATTCAATCATTTTTTATTTTTTTATTTTGGGTAAATTTTGTGCCAATACAAAATGATTTTGGCTCTGCTATTGTGATGTATACAAATGATTCTATTTAGAAGTAGAATATTTTTCATTGATAAAGGTAATGACTCATGAAAAAATTATGAATAATCTTTTGCAATCAAATCAGCTGTTCAGGTAGAACTTCTTCCAAGGCCTATACAATTTGACAAGATTAGCTGAAATACTCTAGGAAAAATAGAATAACATAGTGAGATGAGTGAAGCACAAGCTGTCTGAGTGGATGGCGAAGTATGCCTGAAAATGAATAAATCAAATGCATGAATACCAAAATGCCTTGTAAATAGTCTGTTTGGAACCACCATTTCATTATACTTTAACATAGAGTTTACGCCCTGGGCTCATATTCATAAAACCTCACCAAGCCTTGTTTCCAGCTAACTATGAAATTAGTTGACAAATAGCGAAGTAAGATTGTGTGACTATGGGCCCTAGTCGCTCCAAAAAAAGAAGGGAAAAAAAAATAGGAAAAAAATAAATGAAAAGACAAAGTGGATAAAGGATGACATTCTAATAACCTGCATAACATAGTACAGACAAGGGATTACAAATAAATATCAGGTAAAGGAGAATATATACTCAAAAATATTCAATGTACCGGTAATGAGAATGGATCTATAGCCCTGTATATAACGGGTAAACATGGGTACAGATATGCATGGTGATGTGCAAGTGTAATGGGAGTACAGTAAATACACTAAGAACATAACATCTGTTCAGAACCGGAAGGGCACTAAATCTATGTTTGAGTTAAGGCCCTTCTGGCTCTAAACAGACATAATATAAATGTATAACCATATGTTTATGTAGGTGTGACACACGTGTATATACAGCATGCAAGTTCGGTTACATATAGGTTACTTCACAGGTTTGTGAATAGGATACTTGAAGTGGACGATATGTTTGTGATATATAGTTGTGAGAGAAATTAATCTAGAACTCAAATAATTGTTAAAATGATATATGGTGCGACTTATAAGGATTGATAAAAGGTCCATACCTATATAAGGTTTATAACAATAATAGGTGCATGTACAATGAATAATTGATTAAATGATTCTGTCTGTAATAATATCCATGTAAATATGTGACAATTTCCCACACAAATCGTCGCTGTTTTCACGAAGTGACGGTAGTGAAAAAAAATTGCATTCACTTTGCGTGACGATTTTCCTCGCTACCGTCACTTCGTGAAAACAAGGACGAAATGTTTACAATACATCAGCCAGTGTAGAAAAACCGCGTCAAAAAGGGAAAGGAGATTGTACAAGTTTGAAATCACGACTCAAAAAAGTCATAATGCCCCTCTCAAGAAAAAGCAACAGAAATACCAGTTGGTTTCACTCAAGCCTGGAAAGGATCCCAGTTAGGGGGGAGCCCCAGAAAAATATGAAGTCTAAAAAAGTATGAAAAACAGAAATGGCAAGGACCTGAAATCTGGGGAAAAGTATGGAAAGTGGCGTCCAAATCATGTCTTGAATGACTTATTTTTTGCATCCATAAATGAACACTCTCAGACGTACATTATTTAGCTTTATAGATGTATGGCAAATCAGAAAATGACAAATGAAAACAGAAATGGATGTGTAGAATGGGTGAAAATAAAATGTACTTTATTTACTCTGTGTTATAGACAATTGAATGCCAGTATTACTGATAGAGAAGGAAATGTTTTTTGACTACAGAATAAAATTAGGTACCGGTAATAAAATGACTGAAGGGGAGGCATTTAATCTGCTACAAACGTCCATCTGTATTTTTGTACGTGTGTTATATTAACAAGATTGGCAATTATCAAATACTTTCTCAATCTACTGACTACTATGTAATAAATATAATGCTTCGTGCAGTGGTTAAACTATGGAAGTAAACTATATTTGAATGTGGAGTATTATTCATTAGTAAAAGTGTACATGTGTCAACGAAGTATTATAATGTACATAGGAATGCTTCAGCAAACACATTTTAGCTGAATTATTGAATATCAGTGCTTTTTATTCTTCATCTACAGGTCTTTCAGCAGTTTTTTTTCTGTTTCTTCCAATACATTTTTCGAACTTTGTAAAATTTTCTCCTGCCTCATCCATTTCCTCTTCATTCAAAACTCTTCAGCTCTCTTCTGACTTAAACACTCCCAATATTTCCTCTATTTGTTTTCCTTTTTGTAAATCACGGTAATGTCCCGTTAAAAATAAATGAGTGTTTGACTTGTGAAATGAAGAAAACTAAAAGCACAGGGGGTGAAAGTGTGTACATGCAGCAGGTCATCAACTCAGTATTCCCTGCAGTGTATGGTGGATTTGCAACTTCCAGTAGCTTCAAATTACAAATCTAATTATTCAAAACAATTGCAACAATTTTTTACAAAATCAAACTAAGGCAATTTCAATAGTCATGTGCATCACCTATTCAAATCTGTGAACATGACAATGACGTACATGTACTACGTAATCCGAACATGACTTCTATCACTATGGGACATACAATAGGGTATTGGAAAGGTCCTTGAGAAGAGTTTTTTATGATAGTTGTGATCGTGTTATTAGTAGAGGGAGATGACAAAAGTATACCATAAATGAGTTATTAAGATTAGATGTCTGAACAAAATATGAAACAAATTTAAACCAAGGGTCCAAAATCACCCATAAAACCAAGGGTCCAAAATCACCCATAAAAACAAAGGGAATAGACTATTAGGAATTTCAGACCGATAGTAATGAAAAGAAACACTTGGACCGGGAGTTCTGTTTTCCAAGCACAGAAATGAGAATTGAGAAAGCCTGTAGGCGAGCTGAAATTCAAATTACGGTAGTTGAAATTTGTGATCTCTACATGAACAGGTATACAGTCCCTGGGGTACATGTATATTAAACCAAGGATTAAATAAATATGGGTTGTTTAGTGAGCTGAGAATGATCCATTCTATTAGGTTTGTCTGCACAAATCCCACATCGGCTATACATGAACATGGGGTTGGGATGTGAGAAACAAGTAAACCATTGAGGTATTTACATTGCGTGAGGAAATCACACATATCGCCGGTCAGCAGATTCGACATCGAACCCACTTTCTCTCTCTTAAACTAGGCCTGCCAGCAGAATCGCTGGGAACCTGAGCGGAATCGGAATCTGTCAAACAAAACATTAAATTTAAAAGATAGACATGTAGCAGAGATATAGTTGCAGCATATCATCTTACTATTTTCATAGTTAACATACAGAGCTCTGTGAAAATATGAACAAATGTTTCTTTCATCTATAAACATATCTACAGTATTCAAGAATGAAACTATATACAGAACAATAATGTAACTTACAGCATTTACAAAGTTTTATATTAATACCTGTACACAAACAATAGTATTGATAGATGTACATTTCTGCAGTTACACCTTCTAAACATTCAGTCTTGGAGAAAGAAATTATAATTACTTTTCTTTTTAATCACAAAATTTCACCCTTTCTGTCACAATATGGGCTATGAATACAGAAGCTTTGAAGAAGTACTAAAGACTAGAATTTTGCTTTTAATTGTGATGCTTATTGAACATTTTCTACAACCATCTTAACCTGAAATGCTGAATTGAAATATTGGCATATATCAAAATCTGTCGCTTTTGTTTTGTAATTATAATATTAATTTGTCTGTTTTGAACCGGATGGGTGTCAATTCATATATCTTTAATAATGCCAGGTTTCGGACTCTCAACAGACAAAGTATCAACATAATTAATATAGTGCTTTGCAGGTAAGTTGTTACCATAGTAACTCAACACATGCAGATCATTAAAGCTAAATGTTTGAATTATCTAAGTATAACAATTCCAGTTTTTAAGCGCAGGGTTGGGTATTGGAGAAAAAAATGAAAATTAATATTAAAATGGATCATCTTGAGCACGCCACTGCAAAAACTATGGCGATTTCCAAAACTAATAATGGACCTGAGCACGCTCCAATTAAATCATATTTGGGAAGGATTACACACATTTGAATGAAAAGGATAACATGATATTTAATCATTCAAGACATCACAATAAAATTCACATCAATTGAAGTTTTAGGAGACAAAGCCCGCACAAAGTTGCATATACTATTCTTGGGGGGGGGGGGGGGGGGTCATCAAACAAACATCTGTGAGATCTTTTTCTTATTTGCAAGACTTTAACAATTTCAAACATTATCGGTACTTCACACCTCCATAAATATTTCATTAAAACAGACCAACTCAAGTCATGCCCTTTAAAGCAATCTTTTCTGTTTTTAGTACAGATCACTTTCAGCCATTAGAATAGAAACTGAGCTTTTCAAGATCATTAGCCAGTAGCCATATTAATTTCAATTAAAAGGATGAGACTTAATGATTCAAAAAAGATATATCTTTTCATATGAAAATAGTGTAATCAAATTATTATAAGTACATGTAGTACATGTAATATGTATCACTTCTGATACTTATACTCCAAAATGAATGTATTCTGGAATTCCTGTATCTTATAGCTGGTGTATGTAGTCATGCACTCAATGAATATGTCTATCTATTATTAAACAGATTTGGACCAAGTGGCAAAGAAGTGGACTTTAATACAAACAAAATCAAATTAAATTAAACAAGCAGGTTTAAAGTACAATACACAAGTTTGGTAGTTTTGTGTCCAATAACAGTGTATCTACATGTAGTTTATAACCACATTGTAAATAGTGCTTAGAGCTAATGTATCTATTATCTATGCAGACATACAGTTAAAAACTAAATTATTCATACCCTTAAACCCAGTTTTGTAATTTTTTAATAATGCAAAAAATTGATTTGTCCCAATTTATGTTTCTTGAGAATGTGGCATTTTTAAATTATTCAAAAAATCTTAATTCAACCATTCCTCCTTTCATTCTTGAGTTACGAAAAACACAATAAACATTAAATTTACACGGGATATGAATAATTTAGTTGCTATCTGTAGATAGTGTGACTTCAATTATTACAATTCCTACTCCCATTAAATCTGAATGCATCATTCTCCCTGATGAGATAACAGTGACAGTGATTACATCAAGAAGATGAAATTGTCATATACATGTAACATATACCCCCTACATGTACGTGGTACAGTCAAACCTGTCTATCAAGACCACCAAAAGAAACCAGTAAAACTGGCCGCTATAGACAGGTGATCTTCGTAGGGAGATGGCTGCTAAGACAGGTTTGACTGTATTAACATGTAATTTAAACTAAATCTGAGGGTGACTATACATGGGGGTATGTGGGTGCACGTGTACTTGTGATTAATTCTTCAGTTTGAGTGTTTTAACAAGAGCATGTATGTAATATGGATGTACAGGGGTGTATATTTAATATATCAAGGGTGTTTGTACTATTTATAGCATGAGTATATTGTATTGAACACACATATATGTATAATTGTGACTTTGTACCTGCAATGTAAATATGTATGAATGGTGCAATACTGCATATCTGCAATTAAAGACAAATGTAAAAAATTAACAGGTATTCTATGTACTCACAAGTGATCTGTGGGTATATATATATATCTGAATAGTAAATATATACATGTATATTACAATTACATGTAATGTATGTGTCTGAGAGTGAATGACAGTACATGTCCATACATCATACATGTATGTTTATAGTGAATGCATGCAGGGGGGGTGGAACATCTCAACACAAGCAACAGACAGACACTAAAACCTTTGTGCGTACTGGAGAAAACAATGCAAATCACAACATTGAGCCTTTAGCAAAGAGTTACGATAAATGACCTGCTAAATATCAGATCGTGGATTATGATTGGCCATGCAAAGAAAATTTTGAATTTAGAATCTAACTTTTCATTAAATCTACAAGTTAATAACATTGGAACAAACAATTTTGATAAAAGCATGTGTAATGCAAGTAGCAAAGAAAGTAGGGGATATTGGGTCCAAATGTGACTAGATTTAAATACCCCATCCAAAGTTGGCTTTTCAATATTTGTCATTTCAGTACAATGTCTGGTAGGAGCCAGAAGGGCCTTATTTCATATCCTTTAATACAGAGTTAATGCCTTTCTGACTCTCAACAGACGATGTGTGATTTTGCGATGGCTTTTAGTATTCCTAAAAAAAAATTGCTGTTCCAATAAATGCCATTTTGTAGGATGATCCTATTCAATGGTTTATTTTGATTAACGGTCAGTTTCTTTTAAAATGTTGTTTCATCATTAAGACTCTGTACTTGAGATTAATCATGATGATCACAACCCTGCATAAAAGGCACTAAATTCAACAAGCTGACTAGCATGCACACAACTAACCATGCTCAATGCATATATCACAAGACTTGCTGAATGGTTGGTATTTCTACTTCAGAATAGAGTACCAATATCATACTGGCCAAGTTCTCAAGGTTGCTGGTTCCAAACATTTTTGTTCTAAACAATGGTGTGGTGAGCACACCAGCAACGAACAATTAGTATGCCCTGCTCCAGTCTGTTGCTTGAATGTTTTTGCAGTGAACCTCATGCACAGGCTCTGTTGTTTTAATAGAACCAGTAACCTGTACGGCGAACCATTATGACATCAGCACTTTGGTACGGATTTAACTCCCTTCAGATTCTAAACCCCAAAACCCATGAATTATAGAGTAGTATTGCTTCAGAGCTTGACTGTTTGCTGTTTGCTGTTCTCATGCGTGAAGCACTGGAGGGGCCTGATTCCAAATTGCAAATGCAAAAGATTAGGGCGATTAATGTGCAATGTACATCCATGAATTTAAAAAAATCTCTCTATATGACTATGACAAATGGTAGGGGTACCATAAAGCACCATTTTTCAACGGTCAAACAAAGAGATTCTTCATTTTTGGATGAAACATGTGTTTAAAAACATTGCATGGAATCGCTCTTTATTAGTTTGAAGCTGGGTAGTGGAGGGGAGGGACAACCCCCTTACTGCCACCAAATTTTGTCTAGTTTCTATAATTGAGTAGTTAGAGATTAGTTGTACTTCATAAAAAGAATGTGACTATGTAAGTTTCAGGGGAGTTTCCGATTCACACCCCGCAACCAAATTTACCTGCAGGTTCTGCAATATGTACAATGTACTCATTTCATTATCATGTTCATCAAAAAGAAGGGACTATCCCATTTTTAAGGGAAGGCATGTTAATTTTGATCCACTGAGAAGATCTGCATGATGCTGAGCTTTGTACAATGGGAACGCAACATCAGTTTGATGACGGAGTAATGCCAATATGATGCAGAATGAAACATGTGATCGTCTTTTCTTTTTGATTACGTCATACAACAGTAACAACGCTATGAATGAATGCAAACGTTTGGGTTTGAATGCTTGGAGGGAGGAGAGGCAAGGATGAGGATATTTAAGAAAAATATGTTACCTGGTTCTGCATTGCTGTCTCCTCCTGCAGAGGGTGCTCCATGTTGACTAGACCTTTGCTTCTTAAGATCAGCCAGAGTCCCTTCTTTGCCTGAGTACTGATCGTCCATCTCCATACCGTCTCCAGACGGACTGGCAGGTTTAGCGTTCTCCTTCTTCATCATCTCCTCCCTCTTCCTCTGCTCCTCCTCCTTCTTCTTCTGCGCTTTCTCCTCCTTCAGCTTCTGCTTCTCCTGCTTCTCCTTCTCCTTCTGCTCTCGTTTGACCTTCTCCTTCTCCTCCTTCTGTTCCTTCTTGCTCTTCTGGCTCTGGATGCCCTCATCCGGCCGCCTCTTCAGGATCGAGACTAAACGCTTCGTATGCGACGCCCCTTCTTCAAAGGTATCCTCGAAGCCACCGCTGTCCGTCCTGCCGTTCTTCTGCGTCTCTGCGTCCCCGCCCAAATCCCCATTCTTTTTGTTCCTTGGACTCTCAGGGTCTGAAAGTTCCTCTGTTATGACAGGCAGAGGGGTGACCCGCCCCTCCTCCTCGCCGTTTTCACTCCCTTCAGTGATCTCTTCACCACTTTGTTCTATGTGTCCATTTGTTTCTTCTGAGACCTTAACATCGTCAATATTTGTAACTGGGCTGCTATCCGAAGAGTTTTCTAATTCCTGTCGAGGAAGAACAGAAATCATATATATCAATGTGTGGGAACTACATACAATTTATATCACATCTTAAAAAATTAAATTGCATTAGTTCCAAAGTTATAAAGAACAAACAAACAATAATATTTTTAACAGAGTATAAACATCTACAAAAAAAATGGTCAGCATCATTTTATTCTAAACGTATAAGTTACCGCTGTATCTTCTTGAGATGAAATTGAAATATTTACATGTAAATGAAATACTTTTATAGTATCAGTAACCCGTATTCTCCAATCCACTTGTTTAAAATATTACAGTTATAAATATATTATCCACAAAAAAAGAAGCTTGTGATCATTAGGATTAGTAGCTCTACAAAACCACATTGCATTCATGTGGTATATGGTAATATATAACACAAACAATACATGAAAATTAGTAATTGTCTGTCTGCATATAACATGATGTAAGAGCCATGCATTGTTAAATTGCAGTAACGGCCTTCTTGCATACCGCCACCTTACTGCTATTTAGTGAACCCCCCCCCCCAAAAAAAAAAATATATATATATATACAGTGCGTCCCAGAAAAAACGAAACCGAGAAGTATCGATGTTCTATCATAACTTAATCACAACTATAATTAATGAATGATACATATTTGGAGTCTCCTCTTTCATGTGATGCTACTCAGATGATGCATATTTCACGCATGAGTGATTAAAAGCAATTTGAAGGAAGGAAACCAAAAAGACATTTGGCGGGCGGTATCTGAATTTCAAAGAAAAATTCACATTTCTAGAAAGTTGAATTTCTGCCCTTTCATATGACACCTCAATCAGGGAAAATGAGCGAGGAATAACAAAGTTCTGTTTGTTTAAAGTAGCCCTTACATTTTCATAATTTTAACAAACGAATTCGTTTTCACTGGGTGCCTGCCGTAGCAAAAAGCAGATTTGACAAAAGACTTAAGTCCGTTTCGTTGACAATCAGCCGTAGACGAGAGTCTTCATGCATGGCTGATTGTCAACGGAACGGAGTTAAGTCTTTTGTTAATTTCGTTTATTGATACGGCAGGCAGCCAGTGAAAACGAATTCGTTTAATAAAATTATGGAAATGCAAGCACTACTTTAAACAAACAGAACTTTGTCATTCCTCGCTCATTTTTCCTGATTGAGGTGTCATATGAAAGGGCAGAAACTCAACTTTCTAGAAATGTGAATTTTTCTTCGAAATTTAGATACCGCCCGCCAAATGTCTTTTTGGTTTCCTTCCTTCAAATTGCTTTTAATCACCCATGCGTGAAATATGCATCATCTGAGTAGCATCACATGAAAGCGGAGACTATAAGCTTTCCAAATATGTATCATTCATTAATTATAGTTGTGATTAAGTTATGATAGAACATCGATACTTCTCGGTTTCGTTTTTTCTGGGACGCACTGTATATATATATATATATATATACGGTATATAAAAAGATAAAAAATAATAATATAATGATTAAGGCCAGACTGGTGTCTATAAATAAAATTGTCACATGATATCCTATAACCTCTGCCGATACTGCTGCCAGGTTTTCTTAATCAAACCCTCTAAGACCTTCGCAGACTAGCTCAAGATTGCATAACCGTATAATCACTTCCTTCCCGACTTTCATTTCAGGACAGCTGGATTTATTTAAAGCAGAATACGAAAAAGAAGTGATCGGCAGATTGCGATGTCATGATAGTTCTTGAGTGCTGCGTAGGAAGAGGGATTCTAGACAAGAAATCTTAATTCCATCTATACTCTGGGAAGGGGGTGGGGGGTATGACCGCATTAATGTTTTGATCAGAAAGTATATCTCTCGTCACTTGCTTCCTAATATAGCACATGCATGATATTATATAGTATTCAATCAAGAAGCAATGCAATCAGAAAGTTAGTCATTGTACAACAAGATGTAAAATAAAGCAGTAGCCCCCTCCCCCCCCCCCCCCTCTAACAAAAAGGGGGATCTGAACAAAAACTGAACAAAAACAAAAAGTCAAAAGAAAAATAATGAATGAGTAAATAAATAAATGCACAACAAAAAAACAAAAAACAAAAAAATTACTTTTGATCAATTTTTGCTGTACACATGCACATGTACTTTCACAATGTAATTGCCTATAAAGATAAGAGGGCGGGGCACTGGATAAGTTCAATGGAAAGAAACGTAACATTCGATGTCTGTGAACTACAAAAATCAATATCATTTCCTTCTAATCACGCAAGAAGAAAGTATAATTTATAGAACAAGAATAACAAGCAACGTTGAAATCACTTGAGAAAATATATGGTTTGTCATAACAATTAAACCGGAAAAGTGTCCGAAAGTTAATACGGACACAAATACGAATGTATTCATTCTAATTTTGTTCTTATAAATGTGCCGTATGGAGAGAGGTATGTAATGGAAAAGTATATGGAACTATGTATATTAACATTTTTAGATATCTGAATATGTTAAGATTTAATGGTTCTCTCTACATTAAACGGCCTTTCTTCTAGCCTGTTAGATGAAAAGGGCCTCTTCAATTTTCCCTCCAAGTCACCCTAATGTGAGCCAATGCGTTAAATGGAAATAAGTCAACTGCAGAGTTGATAAACACGCATTATGATGAAATGGCATCCTATGAGCATATTTCATGCAGATCTTCGCAATCTAGAAAGTCGAGACTAGAGAGATGTCTGCTATAGATATCCATGTACAAGACCCCAGGGACTTGTCTCTTTCTCCTGCCTTAGGCTTTGTTTCGTGATAGACCAAGGGTTAAGGATAGGGTTACAATATATGGTTTAGGTTTAGGGTTAAGGTTGTATAGTGTAGTGTTGGGTTCCAGGCTGAAGTTAAGAATTTAGTAAGTATAGGTAATTAAGATTATATTTTAAATATAAAAAATAAAAACGGTGCTTATAAAGCACTTACCACCACAGTCGCTATGCGCTATAACAAACAAAATACAATAATAAACAATTACACATTAAACAAAACAAAAAAGTGCAAATAAACCTACAAATTACAATACATATGAAAAACACATTAATGTGAACAGAGTAATTTAATCTTCAAAAGCAATTTTAAATAAATGTGTCTTAAGACAAGTTTTGAATTGGTTAACAGCTTGACAGTTTTTGACATTTACAGGTAATTTGTTCCATAGTTCAGCATGGGCGGTTGTTACAGGAGCAAGTGTCATACAATGGTACTACCCCGCACTGTGTATCATGGAAAGGAGTAAATCAAACTGAGAATCTGTCTTCTCTGGATCTTTACCTCTGTTTTAGACTGCATGTAGGCTGCTTCCCCTTTGGCATCTAGCTTCCTCATCTCACCCTTCTCTCGTTTACTGCTTCTCCTTATCGATGACCTGACCAATAAAAACAAAAAAGAGTAAGATTCATATCTAATTCATTCATAAATCGTATAATTTTTTTAAATATCAAATTGTTTAATTTCTGCATTTAATTTTAACAAATCCTTTCTTTTTTTTAAAGTTCAAAAGTAATCCTTTCTTCACAACTGGCCATTAAATTTATGTTTATTTGCTATTGCTGCCAGACATACGTTTTACATTATTGAAGGCCTATCAATCAGAACACAGATTCCATTTGTTTGTAGAACTATCTTACATTTAAACAATAAATACATTTTTAAAAGTTCAGACATTGGCTGTTGTTTTTGTTGTTTTGTGTGTGTGTGTGGGGGGGAGGGGGGTCAAAAGAACCTGAAAATGGGCATTATACCTCAGTCACAGCAATGAGACAGACATCAGATTGACAACACACCAACTAAAAAATTACGGTGACATGAATGATTTAGAATTGGTGTGGAAAGAGTTTGATGATGTGACGGAGGTACGCAAGTGAATCTACAAGTCATGTTTTGTCAGCTCTTGATGATCACTTCTAGATTTCATCAGAGTCAACAGACATTTTGCCATTGGAGGTTTCAAGTTTCACTTTCATGAAAGTTTATGGAAATCACATTCAAGTACCTCAAGTACCTCTTTAATCAAGAAAATCATCTATTTGGAATCAGAAGGGCATTAACTTGTACCCTTTAATATAGAGTTAACGCTCTATTGGCTCTGAAAAGACGATATCATCTAGTTGGAGCCAGAAGGGCATTAAGTTTGTGTTAAAGTATAAGGGTTTAATGCCCTTTTGGCTTCAAACAGATGATATATTTGATATCCCACTTATGTCCAAACATTTTTGTTCTTCAAATGATACAAGCCATAACTGACAGGGCACATACATGCATGTATCTATTACATCCACTAATTAATATATGCCAGCTTTCTGTTTGGCATGATATTAAAGTGTTAATTAAATGTGGAGGTGAAATATCAATGTAGAAGTTGCCAATTTGATGGTAATCTGTATGGCCTCGGATGGCACGAGTTAGTTTGTTTAAGACTGTTAGTTTCCGTTTCTAACCTTGAAGCCAAATATAGTCGAACACCCAGTCTATTAGGTCTGAAGTTTGGAAAGAATTAAAGTTTCTGCATTCATCCTCTTTCATTTTTCTATTTAACATAATGGTTACAACTTGCTGTTTGGATTTCAATTCTAATATTAACAATATTTCACCCTAAATTTACATGTGATCCATCATCATTAAAGCAAGATCAAAATATTACAGTTACCAGCATCTGCATATGTTTATCAAACGCCAAATTGTAACAAAAGCAAGTCTATTACAGTTATTTGCTGAGAAACTGAAACTGAATTAATCTTCCTTATGCCCCCACATACGTTTATCCAGATAATTTTATCATCAACACAACTATTGAAGTTTGTGTAATTAACTCTTGCTTAATTATTAAAACATGTTGTCAAATTCATCCTCATGCTGTTAAATTAAAACTCATGCCGATGTTTTGGTATCTTAACGGAAAGTTCAACATGTGGACCTCAGAGGAGAAGGCCCCAAATAAGCCAAGTGTTAAGCCAAATGTTTTGCTAAATGGAGGCCAATGGCTCAAGCCTATATTATTAAAGTCTTGATCTAAGGAATTAAAGGTCTAGATTACATTGTAGCTAGGCTTAGGCGGTTCTCTTATTGACGGAAACTGCTTCCGGTTCTGACTCACAGTCTTGATTTCGAAAGGAAGTCGACTCCAGCTGGATTCATCACGGAACTATTAAAGCAAGATATCAAAGACTATAGACTATTTCCTTGAAGCCTTGGTCTCAGACCTCAGGTCCTGGACTATAAGTTCTGACTGACTTTGACATGTTGGGCTTATGGATTCTTGGACCAAATTCTCCAAACCTTTTAAAGGTCCAAGGCTCTAGAAATCTCATGAAAAGGTGTGCTTATTTCACATCATATGTTTCTATGGGATGTCAACACAAAGACTTATGATGGTTTCATGAAACCGGCCCCTGGTTCTTACCCTCTCCCTTTTCGACTGGAACTTCTCCTAACAAGGCCTCCTGAGGGTCTAATGCGGTTGGATTGGATCTCATGTTTCAGCTGGTTAATTAGACTCCTTATCTCGTCATCTTCGCAAATACCTACATAGAAAAAGAAAACAGTATATAATTTTCATAAGATTAATCAGTGATCACCTTCCATATAGGTTTTGTAAACATTAAGTCCAAGGCCAATGCACAGGACACTAATGGCCTCTTGGCTGGACTCGATGACATAACTGGTTAAAATATCTGTGAGATTTGTTTTACATTTTGCATATCAGTAAGTACCATAGTTCTTAATCTTCAGCCTTGTCTTTGCCATAAAACACCTGCTGTATATCATCTACCCTGCTTCTCTAAGCATCTAATCATTATATCAAGTTATTTCATGTTTTGTTTTAACCACAATGGGAAATGATAAATTGTACCATGTACATGAGAGAGAAATACAGTCAGTGTATTCTTACGGGGCAGTTCCAATAAGTATGGTCTTTTTTGTTTCTGATAGGACAGAAGACCTGCTTACAAAGGATAAAGATGTGGCCATCAAGGTACATGTAGTTCATGAAAGGTATGAATGCACATGTAATACATGTATTATTCTTGCCAGGAAACTTTTGATGACAGCAGAAAGCAGCAACCTTGGGTGATTGTGTCTTGGGGACATGTAACTCTGACTGTCAAAGGGTTGTAGCATCTTGAGAGAGCCAGAAGGATATTATCTCTAACAGGGTTCCCATAGAAATTTGATAACCAAATTCCATGCCTTTCCATGACCTAAATTTGCCTCTATTTATTGACCAGTTAAGTACCATTTTTTACGGGTTACAGAATCCATTCGGCATACAAATTCACGCGTATTGTCAGTTCAAACTGAAAGGCTGCCATAGCCCCACGCGTCCCACACCCACAATCAATATTCATGAATTTTCAGGACTCTCCAGTGGGGTGTTTCACAAAGACTGAGATCAATTTTAAGTTGGACTAAACTATGGCAGGCCATTCATGCCACTTGTTGCTCTCTCCATTGGTCTCTCAATTATGATCTTTAGATAATATTTTTTCCTGCAATGAAGTATGAAAAAATGAAAATTCTGTAGATCTGTGACCACGATTGGTACGTCCCTTGAGAAACCAATGCCAGTAAACGATGAGAGAAAATAGTGGCATGAACGGCCTGCCATAGTTAAGTCCAACTTAAAGTTGATCTTAGTCTTTGTGAAACACTCCCCAGATTTTACCAGGTTTTTTCCATGACCATGAGAACCCTGCTCTATGTTAACTCTTTATTCACCATGGATCAAAACCCTGGACTTCCAACTTTTATGGAGCATTTACTATACTTGAACAAGTCTCTTGAGTAGTCCAATCTTCAAATTAATATATGGGGCAAAAACCAAACAGAAAATATGAATGTGAATGCATGGAAATGCATCAGTGAAAATGATGAGTATTATTTTGTGTTCATTTTCCATGAACACTGTACTTGTGAAGGGAGATTGCTGTGGCCATCCTGTTTGTGCCAATGGTCACCCACAGCATGTAAAGGGTTAAAGAACACAAGATACCCCCTTCTGGCTCTCAGTAGATGATGCATTGACTTACTTAATGGTGTTTCATCATTATTAGTTCTTGCATCTAAGTCTGCTCCTGATTCTACTAGCATGGTGATGATGTCAGTCTGTAGAAATGATAAAAATGATAAAATTATTAAATGAGACTCGTATCTTTAAGAAAAGGGAAATGAATGCGCGACAAATAATCAGATGGAGACAGGTATTTTTCAAAGGGATAGGGGAGATTAAAAGAGAATCAGAGAGAATCAGAGAGAATGGTGATAAGAGACAAAGCGAGACAGAGAGAGGGGAGAGAGACAGAAAGAGGGGAGAGAGACAGAAAGAGGGAAGAGAGACAGAAAGAGAGGAGCGAAACGGAAAGAGGGGAGAGAGAAAGATAGAGACACAAACTAAAAAGGTGTGTGTGAGAGGGAGAGAGACAGAGAGAGGGGAGGGAGGGAGGGAGTAAGTGAAGGAGGGAGAGGGGGTAAGATAGAGAGAGAATGAGAACGTGATATAGACACAGAAACGACGAGGACAGACACAGACACAGAGAAATATACAGACAAAAGACAGGCAAGCTGACTGAAAGAATATGAGAGATCAGAGGGTGGGAAAGACATAATCATTCAAGAGGAAAGGTATTATCTGCTTTAAAAACAGAAATTTACATCCCTTTGCCTGTCAGCTGAAACATTGTAGAAGACAAGGGAGTGGTAGAGTGGAAAGATAGTAAGCTAGAAACACACAAACAGATTGAGTAATGAGAAATAGATAAAGAATCTGAATAAATCTGATGAACTTCTTGAAAAAGAGGCCAAAGATAAGAAAATGATGTAACCCATACAAAGACAAGAAATGAAGAGATAAAAAAAAAGGAACAGTATCTTAATTCTCAGAAAAAAATAGTAAAGATACCAAAGGAATTTAAAAAATAAAATTTCAATAAAATATATAACTAAAATTAAGATAAAATAGGTAAGGAAAGAGACAGGGAGGGCTTGAAGAAATGGGGGTGATCTGATTAACTTTTTTTGTTTACTTACAAAAAGAAAAAGAAGAAGAGATGGAGAAGGAGAAGAACAAGAACAACAAGAAAAAGAACAAGAAGAAAAGGATGATGAAAAGGAGAAGAAGAATAAGAAGTATAAGAAGTACAAGAAGAATAAGGAGTAGACAATAACAAGAACAAAAAGAGAGAGGGCACATCGGGGAGATTACGAATCAGGTGCAGTTCAATATAAAAGTATGTTTTGATCAAGTTTAGTTGAAATTCTAATTTATAGGCAAACAGTGCCGTGGTAATGGTTACAAGCAATAAAATCAATTAGAAGTGACAAAACATGAAAAGAATAGAATACATCCATATATAGTGTGTTTCAAGGTGAAAACATTCAACCATCATTAGACATGAAAAACTAATACCTCTCGACTGTGTTCCAAATATACATGCTGCCCAGTCTGTTTCGAATATTCTATTTCGAGGTTTAGCCTAGCTTTGCAAATAGCGAGATGGACTGATCCATGATTAAAACATGACTCTGAAGAGGTGCTTACTAAGCTCCACATTACTACACAAATCTAAGATAATGCGCTTCCCTGGTGAATTATTTTGCATTTCCTACGGCCCCCTTCTTGTTCCAACGTTGGATTTATTCATTAGTCCACTGGAGTGTGAGTAAATCATCAGCTACCAAGTTCTTGTAGGGTTTGACTGATTGGAATAAAATTAGGACTTGAGTCACGCTATCGTTGAAATGGAAAAGGGGTGCATGAAGATGATATTTCTTACACTGAAGTGCCCCCTGACTGAGAAATGGTGTTATTGAATGATTCATTTGATATGAACCTGGTTTGGTAATGACTGAATTTTTTAATATGGCTGCAATAATGAAGCTATGAGAAGCAAGGTCTTTTCATGGTATCTGCTCCTTACCTCCCCCCCCCCCCAATCAAAGTTAATACTTCACTATCTTATTCTAAACTGCAACAATACCCAATTACCCATAGCATATATCACATATGAAGAATATTCATATGGTACAGTATAAATAGTTGTGGGAGGAATTGTCAATTGTGCATTCCTTCTTCTTCTTCTTTTTTTCTTCAATTTGATGACAGCACTTGCAATATACTCATTGGCACACATTTGCATTTACAGGCCAACTAACTACTTGGATTATTTATGACCTAGCCTACGTTTGGAATGTAATTTCCAATTCACCAGCATCTATAGTTAAACTTCTACATGAGCAGTACATTCAAGCCAAAGTCAAATCATACAAAAATATGTGGATATGAATCACACTTAAAATCAACCAAAAAGTTTTATATTAATTGGAACGGCAGAAGCAATCTCACTCCATAACTTGAAGTATTAAACATTCCCTCTTTCAATGATTATCTAGCTAATTGCATTTAATACAAAGAGTGGGATCTTAGCTTTAATTCGACACAGTGGTACAGACAATTTCATTCATTCTCATAAAACTTGTATTTCTAAGGGGTTTCACCCCAAATTACAATGGAGTTGTACTTAACAGGTAAATAGTGTCATAGCTATAAATAGGGGTGAACTAATATTTCAGCAGCCATAATGCAAGTGAAGACAACAACATTATTGCATGACATGAACTACAAGTACGCAAAAGCAGAAAATAGCTATTTATAAAAAATACAGTTAATTTTTATGAGATCTGAAGAAGGAAGGGGAGAGAAATGGGGAAATGTGAGAATATTCTGGTGAAATATCATCAGCAGACATTGAGAAATAACATTCAGATTTTGTTTCCAATTTAAATTTAGCACATGGAAAGCATCATCACAAAATACAAGCAATGAAATGTTTTCCTTTCAAAACATTGAACAAAGATTCCCCCAATATTAGACTCTCATTAATACTAATTTTTCCTTTAATTTTTAGGCAAATAGCTACAGAATCTATATAAAGCTGACTCAGTGTACTAAAATATACTTAGAGCCAATTTATCATTCAAAATCTTGACTCAGTTGAATAATAAATAAGCCTCCATTCACTTTCTCCTATGATATCTAACACTTGCCGACCTTCTAAAGCAAAAATTAAGAATCTCCAAAGCACAATTTAGGAATAAGATGCATTCCACATGCTTTGCTACAGATACTTTCAGAAGACGGAGCAAAATAGGATTCATAAAATTAGCTTGAAGGCTTACAAATAGGCATCATTCCTCTCAAATAGATATGGTTGGCAACTCTGATAATATCTGAACAAATAATTTAACAAGAAGCATATAAATTGTGCTGCAAAGCATTTGATTGAGTTTGATACCAACTTGCCTGGAGGTCTATATTATACGGAGATGCATCCTGAAATAAATTGAGGGGGGAAAATGCTGGACATTTTAGGAAAAGAAAGGAAGAGCAAATTCATAGAAACTTGTAAATAACGAATTTGCCTGAACTTTAGAATGTTTTTTTTTTTTTTTTCAGGCAGTTCAGGATGGGTCTCTTCCGACAACAGATCTACTTTGAATTAATTCTGAATTAAAAGTACTTAAAAATTTAATTCAATTCAATTCTCACATTTAATATGCCTAATAGAATCATTTCTTATTGAATAATCAAAGCATTCTTAAAATATAATTTCAGTTATCAGTTGACCTGAACTGTTGCCATTTACCTTCCTGAATTTTTCAAAAAGCAGTGAGGTTATGGGAAACTACTAATACTAAAAAAATGGTCAATATACATTGTCTGTCTTTGCGAAGTAAGAATAACTCTTCAAACTGACTTTAGGTACATTTGAGCGAGAAAAACATATTAAATTCTAGTCAAAACATTATACATGTATAAAGGGGAGGAGAACAGTTCATCTCTTGATAGTTTCACAACAAATCTGGAAAATTTAACCAGGTCTCTTGCAAAAAAATTGGGGAAATTAATGAACATTGGATACAAGTCTCAGTAAGGTTATTACCAAGTAAAGTGCTTAAAAAAATATTATCAAGCACTATACAAATGTGACTGGTGTAATAGTACTCAATTTACTTTTTTTTAATTGAAAAGAGCTGCCATCATGAAAAGTAATTTTAACACTGTTACATTGAAAAGTATGCTGAATGATATGGTAACGAGAATTGTATAGAACTTGAGCATGAACCTTGATCAAAATGTCCAACGATATGACATAGCAAGAAAGAAGTATCACATTTCACACAATCATATCACTTTCAGTATAAACAAGTTAAAGACAAAACCTAAATCTGAAATTTTAAATAACAAACTGTGTAAGATAATAAAAATGATGTTTGAAATAGAAAGGAATGTATGTAAAACATCATTAATCAAGCTTGTGGGTTTGGTGATTTTATTTCTTTAAAGTAGCCACACAAAGAATTCAAAAGTGTTTTGAATTGATGCAAAACTCATATCATTGCGAAGGGGAAGCCTTGCCGATCAAATACAACAACTCTTCTCTTAAAAATATGTTTGGGGCCCGCAGTAATCAACTCTAAAAAATGTTAGTTTTGAGATCCAGATTTTCTGCCTTCAGCGGTCCTTTGTAGAGCGTCAATATTTTTGATGTCACATACGGGACACGGCTGGCTAGCTGCATACTGCTACACGGCACTGAGCTGTTCGTCCAGTGTGTGACGTCACAATTCAGAGCTCGCTACGCTTGTGTGTTTGACTTGCGTTCAGGGGCGTTCGGGGGTCTAAGGAGGGTCTTGAAAAATTGCATGTTACGCCTTCCATGACATCTATATGATTTCTCAGGAAATTGTTCGTGTTTTTCAAGAGAAAATCTTTCCATCCATATGCAATTTGTTCTAATTATGAGTTGTTAGTGAATTTTCTTTGTGTAGCTCCTTTAAAGACAAGCTGTATTTGACATCTAATAATACTTGCTATTATAAAGCTTCACTGCTGGTACAGTATTTCAATTCAATATATTGAGAGTATAAGCTATTGTAATTGAAGATTAACTTATGATTTAGAAACTCAGTAGAATGTTTAATATTTCATTTACATTGCTGCAATATCAGCTGGTCGCAATAACAAAATATTCTTTTATTGTGAAATGGATAAATTACAAATAAGCTATTAAATGTGATTGACATTTTGCATACTTTAAATAGCACCTTTACATCAGGGAATATTTAAGCAATGGTTGCAATAGCACTTTGAATAGGTGTAAAATTAAATAATTCCTTTCATTTTTTTTTTTTTAAATGTATGAGATGATGTAATATAGTGTCAATCTTGCATTTTCATCTGGTGCATTTTAATAAAACATATGCAGATGCTGATAATGGGGATAACGTACCCATATTTGACCTTTTTAATGGTGACACATAATTTCTTTTTACAACATCAGCACTAAATATGCAATTTCTTGAAAATGCCTGCATTCTACAAACTTTTAAATGTTTTTCTATCTCCTCAATATAATATACACAATTCAATAAAATCTATAATTTTACCAACACAACACACCAACCTAAGACAGGAAATACACTATTCTTGTCAAAGTTGTCTTTTTCCAGTTTTCACGCTCAAAGGAAGGAAATCTCATAAGCAAAGCGGATTTGACCAAAAATCACATCCTGTAGATATATTTTTTATGATTTGAAAATGAAACTTTGGTGTCAGATTTACCTGTTTTGGCTGTTTACTTGACAGATGAACACTTCTCTAGTGATTACACAAAAATAGGTTGGACAAATTTTAAAAAAAATCATCATTAACTGGGGTTTTTCAGAAGCTTCAACCAACTTTACTTGAAATTCACCCACAAGCAAATGTCTATTTTTTTGTTTTTACTGATACACAACTTATTTCAAAAAGCCAACATCAATGTAATCATATATCAACAAATTCAACTTGTGATGCTTTCTAACCTGACAGGCCACTTGTAATCTTCATACATGGACAAGCAGTCTCCATGACAATCCAAGAATGTATGCCATTAAGAACCAAAATAAATATTCCCACTAATGAAAGGAATTTGGGTGTTAAATCATTGCATAACCAAATTTAATGCATACAGTATAATACCCAAAATGGGAATGCTAGAATCTCTGGAAAACATACTAATGGGGTAATCAAGTGATCTGAGACACCATTGTGTCTCGGAATAGAATTTCTAGATAGACGGCGCTATAGAAGTGCTTATTATTATTATTATTATTATTATTATTGTTATTATTATTGTTTAAGTTCTAAATCAATTCTGTTCACAGGCTCTTTAATGTACAGGAAAATCCTAAAAGATATTTAGCATACATCATGAAAAACATGTAACCTGATTAAAACCAAAAAAAAGGACTGGAAACTTGTTGGCTACGAAACCTAAGGAACAAATGTTAGTTCGCACAAATTTGATTCAAATATTGTTCTCTTGGCATCAAAGCCAAGGAAAATACATTTAAATCTATTGAGATTTCATTTAAAAACTATTAACCTCCTAACATCATAACAAAACAATGGGCTATCAAAGCAACAGAGTTCACAGTAGATCTAGAAGATTGATGGAAAGACAGTTTAAAGTAATTGAGATTTCACTCTGAAATTATACACTTCCTAACATCATAACAATGGGATTTGAAAACAAACGAACAACAGAGATCACTGTGGATTTAGAAGATTGAGGGAAACACATTTTGAAGCTAAGTGAGATCAACAATACAAACTTCCTAACATCATAACATAACAATACAGTTTGAAACAACAGGAAAAAACCCGAGTTCATTGTGGAGTAGAAGAATGGGGTCCCCTAGGAGACAATGTACGGGAGGAGGGGATAGTTATGATGTTGTTTGTCATCGGTGAGGGGTTCAATCTTAAAATGGCTCCCCGCACAGGATGTAAGGTGATGTGTCATTCAGGGGCTCACTTGGACTATGTTCAAAATTTTCGGCAGGGGAAACCACTAAAAAAACACAAACTGCTTCTGAGCATACAAATCATATCCATATGTTTGTTCTAGTTTTTACCTCACATGGACCTCCTTTCTACTTTAATTTCCTCTTCCTTAAAACTATCACTTACTGTTAGAATGTAGGTCTAAAATACAGATGTTAGTACACATATAATGTTCTGCCTTTACTGTGTATTAAAGTCAGAACTTGTGTACCTTTTTTATACATTATTTTTAATGCTGTACTTATTGAAGCAAACCTTTTTTATTGTCATTGTAGACTTCAGTTAATCCTGCTCCCCTTGTGTAAATAATGAGGCGTGGATGTCACCTTGAAAGGATTTGAAAAAATTTCAAACATTTCTGCATGATGTAAATATCATAGTCAGGGGTAGATCCAGGATTTTGTAACAAATGGGAGGGGGGCGGGGCAATAAATATAATAATTATGTGGACAATTTGTTGTGTTGCACTTAGAGTAAACCGATGGGGCTCGTGGAAGGGGAAGGGGGCTGGGGGCTGGGGGAAGGGGGCTGGGGGAAGGGGGCTGGGGGAAGGGGCTGGGGGAAGGACACTGGGGGAAGGGGGAGGGCACTGCCAGCTGTGCCCCCTCAAACTGCCCCTGATTATACACAGTCAACCTTTCCTCTTTCTCTTTTAATATGAGTAAGAGACAGGCACAGCTCATTCATGTCCCTTTTGTCTCTAGACTATGGTATGAGTCAGATAGATACAGCTAGCAGCAAGCAACCCTGGGGTACCCTGGAGTACCCAACAAACAGCCTGCCATAGCTGCTTGCCTGCCTGCCTGCCATGCGTGTGTGTCATGGAGTAGAGAAGTCAATCTAGCAAGGCCAGGCAAGGGTATATAGCACAACCCTCCCCCCCCCCCCATACCAATGAAGACTCAAAAAAATAAATGTTTGTGAAATGATTAGATCATCGACATATTATTCAATATTTGCAAGCGGTAAGGGTAGTGCCTAAATCACACTTAGATATATCCTTAATTGCTTGAAAAAAGTTTGAAAATTTAAAGCCCTACTGCACTACTTATAGCTACTTGCCCCCTCTATATAGCAAACAGTGCCTTATCGGTGATCATTGGTCCCAAATGGTCCCCTTTTTTAGATAACCACCTGTCAGTGACCTTGCTATTAAATCTGATCCCTCCTGGCTTAACTAGTGAGGACGGGCTTTAAATTAAAATGTTTATTGGTAAAGGTTCAATATCTCCATTTTGATTTATTTTTGTTTTCAAATGAGTTTTTAAAATATGGCTGTAATTAATGTAACTACGGTACATGATGCACTTTGGTGTGAGAAGTGTCTCACTAAGTGTCTTTACTGGTTGGTCATTTTTCTTGCTATCCAACCATTAGCGATGCTTTCAATTGATTGTTATTGCACCTTAAATCATCCCAATACTACGTACCTTATGACAACAGTACCTTTCCAAAAGTATCATATTGAAATACTGCCTATCTATCTTTCAAACAATGATATGCCATATTTTTCAAACTTGATATACTTGTGTGATATACATGTTATCCTGACATGCCCTCCTGTTCAGAAACGGCGCAATTCTAAATTTGACATCACCTCCAAAAATACACAGGAGCCGTTAGAATGGTAGGGCTAATTCAAGATAATAAAAAAGAGTCTGGACCTTGCACTGCACAATGGGTGCAATCATGCAAACTTAACGCCATTCATTTATTACCATACAGACGTCATTTCAACCTTCATTCCATTCATTTACCAAACAGTATATAAATCAAACCCAGCATTCATGAAGCTACACGCTGTATTCTCATATATGCTCTATTTCTATGAAACTTGATTATTGTTTGAATGCAGTAAAAAAAAAATATGGCAGTGCCAATAATAGCTGATTTATTTGTCTGAAATGACTAAATGGGGGGAATTTCAGCTTGCATCAAATATACATGCATATAAGTAGGAAGTGTTGGCTTTCTCTGACATACCACCTAGGGAAATCAACAATACAAATGGAGGAAATAGGTATTTGGCACAGGCTTGAGGAAATCAGGAAGTCAAACAGTTTGGAAGTGACAAGACATTTCTTTTCAAAATGGAGGATAATAACTACAATTTGCTTATTATTCTAATTTCTTATTCAACGTTGTTTCCTTCCAAAGGTCTGTAAGTCATTTACATGCCCTGAGTTGCCCCCCCCCCCCCCCTTGTGTGCATTGTGTTATTTTACATCAGATAGTCAAATAATATATCAATTTACATCTTAGAGTACAATGAAGTAGTGAACATACATTTAACAATGAAGGTATAATTTCACTTGATATTTCACACCTGTCAACACTATGGCAGTGCTATTAACTTCATAGACATGTAATTTCAAGGGAAACTAAAATAAACCACTTGATTTAGTTTGCATTAGACACCATGGACTAGAGCGTTACCATCTAAATTCATTGAAATTAAAGTCCTTTTAACATGATTTCTCTCTAAAAATGCTATGTCTAGAAAAAGATTGTTGTGCCCGAAACAGGCTGATATACATGTAGAAACCATAAACTGACATAATTTGCCTGAGCCTCGTTACACAACATTCTCTTCTTTGATAACGAGACTACATGCTATTACACTGTTGCATATCTTGCCCACGAGTGTACTAGATGGTTTGACCACAATAATTCAACATCTTTTGAATGTGTTAATCTTTTCTCCCACTACCGTCCCTCCCTTTCATCATTTCTAAATGTATTTCACCACGCAATGAGATCACATCTATGTATTATAATGATCAGATCCTGTAGTAATGTGCTGCATTGTAGAACCTAATGAGTCACTTCCGTTTAATCAATCTAACCCCACCCAAACACAAAAATCGGTTGTTGGGAAGGTATAGGTGGGGTTCTGTCAACTCAGACCACTTCCTGAGTGTATTAAAAATACAAAATGTCAAGGCAATCCCTACAAATAAATTCCCTGAATTCTTTTTTACATAATGATGAATGATTTAATGTTAAGCAAATACAATCTAAATTAAGAACCACCTTCAATTCAACACAAAACAAATTGTTTTAAGAGTCATGAAAGTTATGAAACTATTCAAACTATGTATCCACATTTATGTCATTTCTTTATCCATACGATTCCTAATAAACATGTAGAGGGTGGTTTGTATGAATAGGTGCCATGTGAACCGGGGCTGTTTCATAAAGTTTGCTTTCGGACACAACTGCAACAGTTCTATAACAAATATGCTAAAAGTCAATCAGATACAACAATTGTAACTTGTTAATGTTTGAAGATTTATGAAACAGGGCCATGCAAGGCACCTGCTGGCTTTGCTTATAAACATATCTACAATTCTCGCTGCGTCAGACATTAAATAATCCAATTTGAAAAGAAAAAACATTTCTTGGAACATTGAAGTTCTGAGGCTATATCATCTACTGTTACAGCATGCCAGCTTTATCATGATAGTAAAATGATATACAACAAACCCCTTCTAATGATGCTCCCTTTTTTGCACCTGCTATCAACCAGGAAAATGTGTACAAGTACATAGAACCACCGTAAGTAAAGGTAGTATCACATGATGCATTAGATAGATACCTACCCTGTTTTCTGTTGAGTACCCACTAGATAAAGTGTTTCATATGAATGGTGATATCTCATTTCATGGACATTCTTCTTCTTCTTTTTTGCAGGGCAAAGTGTGACAAAATATTACTGTCAACCAGAAACTTTCAAATTGGCAAATTTTTGCACCATGAAACTGTACAAATCTGTACCACGTGTCAATTTCTTAAAGGCTCAAGACACAGAAAATTGTCTTGATTTACAGTACCGGTACTCTACACTTGCTCGTGATTGTGTCCTCTACACCAATTTCACTTGACAAAGTATTCAAGCAGAATATAAAATGTTCTTGCTTTCTCACTTTGGCAAGTGCAACATCTATTTATTTGCTTCTGAGCAGATTTTACTTGCCCTAGAGCAAAGGGGTTGGTATTACCCTGCAGGGTCACAATATTTACCTGTGCCCAGCATACTGCTGCGTGTATAGGTTGCCAGCCGTCGTTGTCTCGTGCTGCATAGTCTACGTTGTGACTTAGCAAGTACTGCACCACCTTCTCGTAACCATTGGCTACGGCAACATGGAGCTGAAACGACAAGAAAAATAAAAATTCATTAATTCATTAAATTCATTAAAAATTAAAAAACATAAATGGATATCAGCTTGTAGACCAACTACTAAGGCTTTCTTAGCTTTATATATTTGTTGTTGTTGCTTTGTCGTTGTTGTTGTCATCTTCAGGTCACCATGGAGAAAACAAAGAAAAGAAGAAAGATTGAAAACAGAAAAGGAGAGGAAGACTAAAGAGACAAAGTACTGTGCAGGCATGGTAGCGCAGTGATAGAGCAGTGGTCTTGTAGCAGGGAGGTTCCTGGATCAAAAACAAGTTGATGCACTAGAACCCTTTCCTTTGGTAAGGCATCAATCCTCATAACCAAGTCCCTAAGTTGGTCCCATAGTTGTTTACTTACAAGCATACACATGTTTTAATAGCAGTCAGGTAAAAACAAACAAACAAACTAATTTCTATAAGAAAATCGTCTTTAATACAGTTTTAAAGAGAAATTCTATTCTATTTACAGCCGAGCAGTCTTTCCATATTTTCATAAGAAGTCGTCTTTAATACAGCTTTAAAGGAGAAACTCTATTCTATTTACAGTCAGGCAATATTTCCATAAGGCAGGTTAGAACAATTATACAATATACACTGAAACCTGTCTATAAAGACCACCCTAGGGGGACAAGAAAAGGGGTCTTTATTGACAGGTGGTCTTTATGTACAGGTTACTTTAGTACATGTTTCAATGAGAAACCCATTTCAAGGGCAACAAAAAATGTGGTCTTTGTAGACAGGTGGTCTTTCTATACAGGTGGTTACTAAAGCAGGTTTGACTGTACCAATCAGTATAAACTCTATTGTGACACTATTTTGATGAGGTAACCTGGTGGGACCATTCTACTCACAGGTGTAGCCCCTACAACGTCTCTGCTCTCGAGGTCTCCTCCATTTTTATAGATCTCCTGCATGCCGTGAAGCATTCGGTTCGGGACAATTTCTCTGAGTTCATCGATTTGATCTTGCGTAATACCTGTAAATGGACGGAGAAAAACATGAAACAAGCTTCATATGAATAACATAATCAAGAGGGTCGCTATAAAGAATTATGATGGAGCACAAATTTCTCCAGGGTGAACCATTTCAGTTAGCAGTATGCAGATGGAGATGTTAGGTACAGTACTTGGAATGGTGTGAGAATTTCTTTCTTTGGGGGTGGGGGATTATGAGACAACCTGGAGACAGATTTTAGGTAGCCTTCATTCATCATCTCCATTCAATAGATGATGAAGATTGAATGAACCTACCGGTAGTATACCTTAGAGGATAGACTGGCCAAATGTAAAGAGACTTGTCCATATCAAATTCTAAAAGTACTGGGTGAATAATAATCTTCATGAAACCAAGCCGCCTTGCCATTTTACTCAGTCACAGGACATTATAAGCACAAAACGGCAGCATATCCTTGGTTATAAAAAAAACCTCATTGTAACCAACGTGCTATTGTATCTTCTTCACCCATCCAATGTTCCGTCCTGCATTTTACTTGTCTCATTTGCTTTTATATGCTGCATGTTCATATGGAGAACAGGAATGATCGAGGCCTGCAGTTTCACAGATTATGTGTGGTTAACCATACCAATACCACATATCAAACACTTACTTTGAGTTTCTATGTGCCAAGATTGGCCACATACATCAGTTCATACATAAATTTACATATGTTGCGATTTAAAGAAATAGACGGTGCAGGAAATATCAAATTTTTGCACCATGGAATTAGATTTTCGTTCCCCAAACTCTCTCTTTCTTCTGCTGGGTACATAGCAAAATATGAAAAACATTCATATCTACTTTAGATTCTTCTATGCCCCTTTTTTCATCTAACTCTGACTATGCACTTGTATCCTTTAGAATGGGTTGATTGGTTGGCAATGCAACAAGACTTCTTTCAAAAAGAGCCATCTTAATACGTGATTTCTTTCTCAATTATTAGCATCTTCATACTCTTGTCCCAGGTAATTGCTTAACCTTATGCATAATCACAACTGGCTACGGCCCTTCCGAATGCATTATACTTTTAGATGCATCATCTAATACCGCATACAGGGGAGAATTTTCTGATAGAAAGCAAACATATCCTTCAATTAAAGGCTGTTAAGGGTGGTTCCCCTGCAGCAGTGGATCATTCATTTACGCCTTTAATAGTCTACCTTGCGTCGCCATCTGTGACTCAATGTAGTCCAGCGTGCCTTCATCTTCGCATATGTCATAAGGCATGTTACCATCAGAGTTGATTGCTAAGAGATGTGCTCCTCTGCAGAAATCAAAAGAAAAAAGAGGAAGAGAGATGCTGGTGATAAGTCTGAAAGCTCCAAATAGAGGGATAAATAATGGGAACAGTGAGTGACTTACATGTCTAAAAGGGTCTTAAAAGCTCAAAAGGAGCTCAGAACGAGCTCAGAACGAGCTCAGAAGGAGCTCGGAAGAAAGAAGAAATAGGAATCTGGTAAATACAGACAGTGAATGATAGTTTTGCTTTAGGATATTTCACTCTTGCAATGGTATATCATAACAGAGCTCCTGTGAACTAAAACATTTTTCAATGTTAGAAGTCACATCTTTGGGGGGGGGGGTTTCTATTAAATTGAAATGTAAAGATTAACGGAATGAATACGTACATAAACTGTAAAATATGATTTGGGTGTCAAATGTGCTTCCTATCTATATTCACAAGGTGGTCAATTTAATACTTTTTATGTCATTATTTGTTTTCTATTCAGGCAACACTGAGAACAATATATTTGTTGGATATTCCAATACACCATTCTACTTCAACCACATTCTTGAAAGAATGCCTTGCACAATAATTCCCATCATCTTTTTCAAGATGCATTCCTCTTCTTTCAAGGTGCATTCGTTTTCCCAATTCTCATGTCATCGCTCTCTCTCTCTCTCTCTCTCTCTTCATTATTTGTGCCTTTCTCGTAGCGAGACATTGCGCACGTGTCTACAATTCCAATAAGAATCAGGTCCCTCTGTTAATCTGCCCCATTACACAATCAAGTAAGGAGCGTAAAACGCCGTCTCAAGGAAGAAAAAAAAAACACCATCCCCGCATCTCAACCTAGTTATCATCGTCAGCAATTAATTAAATCAAGTGGAATCTAATTTGCGACTCTTAAGACCTCTTTTCTGAGCGCATCTTAAGCATCCCAATTCAATTTCACTGTCTGCATCTCTGCAATTAGAGCTGTGGACGTGCACTGAACAACTGTTTTTACTCCTGATTAACTCATAGAAAACAAACTTTTGCATTTGAACAAACTAAACTGAGGGTAATCGATTCATACACTGCACCTAACATAAACATAAAAAGTAAAACAAATTGTTCTCCTCGTTGAATACCCAGAGACAGATAGGAAAGACATGTATAATGCCTTTAGCCCTATTACAGCATATGAAACAAGATAAAGCTAGCGACATGGAAAAGGGCAATATTCACTCCTGAATGCTTTAACTAGCCTGTTCACATGAGGGGACATGTATACAAAACAAAACAACAGTTAGTTTGTAAGAGCGCTATAGAAATGACTTTATTGTATTGTATTGTATTGTATAAACATGTATAAAATCATTGTATAAAGAATCATCATATTGTGAAAGAGGTGTAAAACACATGAACAAGGCATCATTTGTCAGCGACTAGTTTTGAAGAGGTTAAGTTGACAGAACAACTAGCTACTCATCAGCCCTCACGATAAGTCCTACCAAGTTAAAGAGCTGTCTTGCACTATGAAACTCAGACAAGTAGAAAACCTGTGATTAATTATTGAGTATTATTCCCTCAAAATGATGCTCAAACATGCGTTTCGCTTCTCATCAACATGAAGGCTTACAAAAAGTTCATTGCTTGTTTTAGAGCTGTATGGTGTCCATATGTTTATGTAGCTATATAAATGAATATTCTGAAGAGGGGGGAGGGTAAGTATTTCAACAACATATAATCCACCCGAGCTAACCTTATACTTAATCACTGAACCATGCACACGGTTTACTGATTTATAGCGCAAATCATATGGTGTTATTTTTATGTTTATTTATGGTGCAATTTATTGTATATCCAATATTGCAGATATGTATATTACGTTATAGGTGCATATTTACATGTAAACCTACATATCGTCGGCCTTATGCCAAAAGGGCCTTAACTGCTTTTGGCCATTCCGAGATAATCGCGTTTAAAGGTTTTGGCCTCTCTAATAATCAAAAGTTTGTGGTCGTTTTTTTGCTTTTGAAGCCAATTTCGATAAATGTGTTAAGTTATTAAGTTTTACATGAAATGTGTTAAATTTGTTATAAAATATTCAGAATTGTACATGCTATGTGCAAAAAACATGTTAGGGCCTTTTTGGCATAAGGCTTGAATGTAGCGTATGTTAGCGTATGTTGTGCCAGAAGGGCCGTAACCTACTCGGCATTATGCCAAAAGGGGCGTAACCTACGCGGCGTTATGCCAAAAGTGCCTTAACCTGCCGTTATCGTACGCGTAACTATGCGCGTAACTATGCGCGCGTACTAGCGCATAGTTAGCGCCCTTTTGGCATAAGGAAATTTTCTTGTTTCGCAACACCTTTGGTTTGCCAGAAAGGCCCTCCTAACGCAAATGGATCATCCGTGGAGGTTAAGGCCCTTTTGGCGTAAGGAAAAAGATGAGATACGCGTTAAGGCCCTTTTGAAATTCATAATTATCTTCATAAATAAATCGAATTTCAACAAGTGAAGCACATCATTTTAAAGAGAATGATGAAATCTACAAGGTGATATTAATAACTCAATAACCCCCAAAATCGGGTTAAGGCCCTTTTGGCATAAGGCCGACGATATATATGTTTACCTGTGTACATCTGCAGTTACAATACCTAAGAATGAAAACATGGTCTAAATTAGAGATTGTGCTGTACAAGACAAAACAAAATCTATTTTACAGGAGTACAATACAGTAATTACAAAATTGATTTTTTTTTTTTTTTCCTTCTTTTTTTTCCCTTAAAATATTGGCTGCAACTTGGAACATGCGCAAAATAAATAGGAATTCATGGATTCTATACCATTCACAACCATATTCATATATTAGGGAGCAATAATGTTTGTAAAATTTGGATTACAAACTACATGTCATCTGTTAAGGGCCAGAAGGACATAAACTTATATCACTTTACCCGGGCTTAATACCCTTCTGGCTCTTGGCATGAGAAAATGCACATGTTCTGTGGGGAAGGGGGAGGGGGGGGGGTAGCCTATATGTACATGTACAAATTGTACATGTATGTCATATTTTCCGACTGAATCAATACCATGAGTATAATGTAAAATTTGATCGATAAATTGTGAAGTTATGAGGAAAATTATCAATACATGTTACTAATTGTACCAACCTTTGTTCGCATCTCTATCAGCATAATACCGTGGGCACACCAACAAGACCGAAACCAGACCAAACAAAAATATTACATTACATCTATGGCCAATAATCGGTTGGTTTGGAGTCTGTCTAAAGTCAATTAGCGGTGTGACTGAGGTATTCGAGTACTAGCCCAAAGAAATTATGAATCAGCAAATGAATTGTGGAACAAAGATATTCATGATAATTAAATAACTACAAAAGAGATCCTTCTAAAAAATATGAACCATAAATTGAGAAATGGAAATTATTTTCCCTGATAGATTATAAATGCCTCCCATATCTCCTAATAAAATGCAGAGAACTTAACAATAATGATTGAAGTCATCTAGACTTCTCTAGCCAATTCCATGAAGTCTCAAAGATAAAGTTGAGTTCTGGTCATGCGATTGCATTGTGAAAGAAACGGTGTGGAGTCGATCAGGAAAGCTTGATCATCTAGCATATAAGTATTTGTGTGTATTGCAGGGTTCTGGAATCATCAAAATGATAAGAAATTTGGCCAAGTCTTGGTAAAGTTACAAGCGTTGTACACAGAAAGATGTATATGGGACTACACGAACACGTGGCGTAAAAATCTGTCCCGATTCTTACGATGTTACATGCCATGAATATGAAGGCATTTGAAGAGCCATGCTTTTCAGGGAGCACGTTTTATCTGATGTTCTTCGACACTTGCATAATAACAATGATAATGCTCACATATTATTTTTCACCTCTTCCCAGAACTCAACCTTCTCTGTAACTATATCAGTTGATTATATGCATCATTAAACAGGATGCATAATGAAAGCAACAAGGTTAAAACCTTACCAGCCTTCACACGCTGGTTCATCTCTAAAGGAATCAAATGAATCCATACGTAAGACATCCCAGAATGGTACTCATGCATAGCGGCTAGACAAACATCATCTCAAACCAGAAGGGCGTCAACTCATTTCATTTTATTAAACAGAATTAATGCCCTTCTGGCTACACTTACACACAGACTACATCTTTATCCCAGGAAAGTTTTAACAATTCAGATGTGACCACTGGGAAAATTGATCAGTCATCAAGGATTCTCCCATCCATTTTGTTTGCTTATCATGGACCATATCATGATCCATACACTAGCTGTTTGTATATATACAAGAAACATGGATGACATCATGGGGATTCCCTTAAGCCAGGGTTTGTTATCATAGGAATCAATATGAGTGGTGCAGATCTACATCATAACACAAAAGGGTACACTGATCCAAATCTTTTTTCTATATTCAACTACTTGTTATCAAATTTGCTTGAAAATGTCAGATTGTAAAGAGGAAGTTGGGTAACATTCAAGCGATTAAATTGTGAAATAAATATGTTGAATATGGTCTTTTTTTAATTACCCGGTATCCTAACTCTTTTTTTTCCTTCTAAATGAATGCACAGATTTCTATTTGAGGAATCAATATTGCTTAGTAGCCCTGGGGGAGGGGTGTTACCAGAGCAACAACTGTGCAGTAAATCATGATTGTGGTTAAACCAAACTAGGTTAATTCTATGCCACAGGCACTCCAGCCTTCTCTCAAAATGATGACCAAAGGTCTGACATGAATGAATTATTCCATGCAGAGCACATTCGATTCAACAGTGAAATTTATCAAGGAAGTTATTCCCTAAAAACTAACATTAAACAAATATCTTCTCGTTGCAAAATGAATACCGGTATATCATTGGCAACATGATCTGTTGGTGAAGCTTTTTAGACTTGACTTTGTAAAATATGAAGAATATGGAAGATGCGAATAATAATGATAATAGTAATAATAATCTGGATTTCTTTGGCGCTTAATACAGTATACCGTCTCTAGGCGCTTTACATATATTTTTACCACAGTCATCGGATTCATTCACGCGCAATGTGCACCATCTTCACTCCATAGGAAGCATTCCTACCATATGGTCAACATGAGGGCATAGGAAATTACTACCACAAATGCTTTCGTCATCCTACCAGGTCCCCATTTCTCTCTTGGGTATCAAGCGGCAAATGAAGATTAATGCCTTGCAAAAGGACATCAGTGCCGTGTCGGGGATCGAACCCACAACCCTTGAATTTCAAGACTAAACCACTCGACTACCACACTTTTACATGCCCGGGTAGATTGCAAAAATATGGTGGATGCCATTGCTTGCAGATATCACTGATGAATAAGAAATGTGTGAAAGAGTTCCCTAGACATTCGTGGAGGAAGGTCACATTCTATGCCTCACGGTGTGTTCACACCCTTACTATATTCCTACTTCAAATATTGATAAGTTCCCATTAGCATCTATAACATCAATTATGATCGATGCTCTATATGAAAAGCTACATATACAATGATGTATGGTCAGTCTGGAGGTGTTGTTGTATAGAGGTTTATTCGGTTGACTCTCAATCCAAGGGTTGAGAGTTTGAATCCCAGCCCAGTATGGACATCCTTTGGCAAGACATTTCAAATCCACATTTGCCACTCTCCATTAACATGTAAATGGGTACCGGTACCTTGGCAATTAATGGGGCAATAATATTTGTTTCATTGAATGAACATAAATATACTTTTTTGATGCATTATCATCAGTTACAAGTATCATGTTTATTATAAGTTTGCTTGATTGAGATGTACTTGTAAGATACCATACTTAATGTTTTTCCTTGTATTTTTGAGGACACCACCATTAATATTAGCGTGTATTTAGTGTGTGTCAGAATAACAACGAACGGGTACAGTTGTCAGTGTAGAAACCCTTATGTATTTCTATTTGCCATCAGAAATTGGCTTAAGATGCAATGTGCCTGTCACGAGGAATGTTTTCCCGTTAAACCAGAGTTCCTGCAAAAGAAGTGAGTTTGCTCAAAGTATAAATATAAGATGAAATTTAGCCAATTTAATTTACATTAGTTACATGGTTAATTGAACGGTATAGATTCATGTGAGTTAACACGTATGAGAGTGTGCATGAATGATGCGTCACATTGTAGATTTGTTACCGATAGTGGGGGTGTTTAACACATTGGGTTAAAATGACATAGAAAAGAAATGTCATGGTCGTGGTATTGCATATGTAATACAGTATTATAAATTTGGGTTAGTTCAATAAGCAAAGTGTGGTTAATCGATGCTTAGGAAAGAAACAGTTATTTTAATCCTGTTAGAATTGCAGAGAACAAATATAGCATATGTGTTACAAGTAAACTCTTATTTGTTTAATACGAAAGATTATCTTTACAAGGATAAAGTACGTAGAGGTCTAGCTATAGAGATTTATTTTAATCAGTCATTTATTATGACAGGTACATTAGTATGTGAAAGGACACATCATGCAAGCACTCAGTAATTATTCAGTGTAATAGATTATTCAGATAAGTGAACATAAATTATAGAAATAATTTACAAACTTAGTTATTTTTACTAGGTATAAATGAAAACACAAGCACAGAAATTTAAGTGCAATACACAAGTATTTATTTACATGTGCTAAATGTCTGTATGTATTCTTGTTATTTATTTTATACAGATTGAATTGTTACGACTTCTCAAGAATAAAGCACACCAGCTAGTAGTCAAATCCAATTTGCGCAGACTGAGTTTCTTCGGGGTAATTGCTGGGTGTTTGAGCCAACCAATATTATTGTGATAATTCCCAGCCCAGCACGAGAGTCCTTTGGCAAGACATTTCAAAATCCACATTTGCCACTCTCTATTCGCATGTAAATGAGTACCTTGGCTATTACTGGGGTAATAATATTATTATGATAATTGCAGGGTTATCGCGAAGAAAGAACAGCATTCCTGGCTAAACAAAATTATCCCCATTATCAAAAAACAAAGGGAAAAGTGTATTTCCTTGCTATGCAACAACGCCATGGTGAGCCAATGCACTAAATGTCACGATGCAACATGCATTAGCTCATAATTACATGAAGCATATATAACTGATAAGACCTCTGATTACTCTACTGAAGCACATTAAAGAATACACCAGTCTAAATGTATATCTTGATGACCTTTTGGGTTGGAAAGCATACTATACAGGACTGCATGCACAGTCTAGACTCATTTTTTTCTATTTCATTTTGTTTTCGAAGCAGGATTTTGCGGGATATTTATCAGTCGTGTCTCACACGGGAGCGGCCAAACAGACAGCCTTTCTAACAGTGATTCTCTAAGCAGGGAATTGGGCATCGGTGATCGTTGTCAGGATTTAGCGACAGATTTTGATGAAAGCGAGAACCTGCCAATACCCAGCAGACTGCATGGTTATCTGAAGCTTGGAACGACCGCAAAGAAAGCAGCCATTTAAAAATCAACCGGTACGAAATGTTCAATGATGCAGTGTATTAGAGGTAAAGGTATAAGGATATATCACATTGATTAATTACTAGATGATGTTCTGTGATGCATGGGGGACAGGGCAAAAGGAAAGAAATGGAAAAGGGTATTAGGGAAAGGCTGGGAGAAAGAGGGAGAGGGAGAGAGCACACGAAGGAAAGAGAAATAAAACAAAGATGTAGGGAAAGAGGGAGACAGAGAGCATAAGGGAGAAAAGAAGGACAGAGAGAGGAAGGGAGAGAGAGAGAGAGGAAGGGAGAGAGAGAGAGAGAGGGGGGGAGGGAGAGAGAGAGAGAGAGAGAGAGAGAGTATGCTTAATAAGGTAGAGTAACTAGAGTTGAACTCAAAGAAATTAGAATTAAAGTGAGAACAAAATAAGGAGATAATAACTGAATATTACCATACAAACAATTGAGATTATAAAAGCTGAAGAGCATAGCTGAAATTACTTTTCAAGAACATTCAAGATTCCTGCAAAATTCGTAAACAGGAAGTAAACAATTGAATACGGAAAGGATAACTAACAAAATAGGAGAAGAGAAGAACTTGTTGATGGGGAGTGAATGCCCTCATGATAAGAGGACAATAAAATGACTATCATAATGGTACAGCCCACGCCACCACCGTTGCAGGGAAGGAGTTGACTGTCCGAGAGTAACCCCTGTCCACCCACACACCCACTAAGATAGAGAAAAGAGCATTGGAAATAGAAGTAGAACTAGTAAACCAATGATGGATCTCTTTGATATTAATAGAAAAAAGGGACTAGATTGGGAAAGCTGCATGTTGCTATAACTCATTTTGAACCACCATCACTAATGATCCTATTAATTTCACATGCAAGATGTTTACGAAAATATGAAGCGCACATGATTTAGTTTTTATGTGGTTAAGAATTGTTACGGTTGTACTCAAGTTACTAATTTCAGGTTCGGATTGCATTTCAAAAGGTCTATCATGTAATCTGAGTACTACTAAGTCAGAAGCTCATTACAACTTATTGATAATGGATAACAAATGTTGCATATCTTTTAAAAATGATCACTACAACCACAGACATTACTGCCATCATGTGCCATGAGAGTGTCAAGGAAACTTAATTAACTTGAGAAAGTCATTAAGGTTTCTTAACTTGAGAAAGTCATTAAGGTTTCTTAACTTGAGAAAGTCATTAAGGTTTCTTAACTTAATAACAAATTTTATGGCAGAAGAGAGTTTCCACGGAGGAATGACAGTTGTGATATTGTCTCTTAAAGGTAAAGACCAGTAATGGTCATGCGATTGCATTGTGAAAGAAACGTGGAATCGATCAGAAAAGGTTGATCATCTAGCATCTGCAAGGTTCTGGAATCATCAAAATGATAAGAAATTTGACCCATTCTTTGTAAAGTTACAAGCACTATACACAGAAAGATGTATATGGGACTACCCTATATCTCTCACACGACCATGAGAGAAACAAATTTACCAAATATATGAATTAGTAGTCGGTTTCCCGGCAAATTTTTTATCATCATGTATTAGTCAAAACAATATTCTTTCACATGATTGGTAATGAGAGCTTCCATTTCATTTTTTGAAATTGGGGCGTTACCAATACTGGTCTTTACCTTTAAGCGCCAAAAGTGTGTTAACTCTATATGCATTAAAAAGACAGATTTAGGGCCTTCTGGCTCCGAACATATATCTTTCATCTTTTGATTTATAACAGAGACGGTGATATCCGTGATGACCATTGCTGGTTGTTTTACACTTCATGATTTATATTTTGTATAGTTGATTTAATTCTTTTCAATCACTAGATCAAGCAGCTTTTTTAGAATTCAAATAGGAAATAATCATTAAGTTGGTAAGCATGATTCATAAATTCAAAGAGATTAGCTTCTGTTATTCAACGTAAGCAGGTGTTCGATATCGTAGGTTATTTATCATTGGCAACTGCTATGCTGCAATGATTGAATTAATTCTAAGAAACTATATCGTGTGATAGATTGGCTGGCTTATTTACTATACACAAAACAATTGCAGATTGGGGTGAGTGGGGGAATTGTTTGCACCCCCCCCCCCTGTTTCAATTGGCTGATTTGATAACTTATTTCTTTCTTTTGATCGTGCTTGTCAGAGATTTATGAGATGCTACCGTTTGGAATGTATACTAGGATAATGTAACAACCCTTCCATTGGGGGGGGGGGGGGGTCAACCCCAACCCTAATTAGGGCCAAAGAAACCATATTTGAATGAGAGTTTGGTAGACAGAAAGTAAAAACAATCTGCTTTGCCTTTCACATGGATACTAAAGACATAAAATGTAAAGAAGGGATGAGCAATTACATAATTAACCATGCATTCAAGGTAATGTAGGTTTTAATATCTGGAAAACTGAAAGTAAGAATTAAAGTGCCTTACATCCATTGCCAAAGAAGCATTATTAATGTTTATTCAAGGTACAGTCATATAAACATGTTTGCATTGATTCGCTGAGATCTCTTAACTTTGGTTTGATCTTTCTTCTTTCTAAAGTTTTATATATAATCGAACAAACATCAGTCATTCCTTATTTAACAAAAGATATGTTGACTATAAATTACAACAAGAGGAAACTTGATGTACTCCCGTAGAGGGGTGATAAAGAGAAAGTTATTAGAGCACGACTACCCTTGAGTATGCCAAGGTGCAATGCCTGTAAAGATCTCTCCTTTTCAAGCTAACAAAATCAAATTAACTAGATACCCCTACACTGACCTAAGTAAGGGCACACCTGACAGACCTGACAAAAGAAGAAGAAAAAAGAAGGAAATAGCTAAAGGAAAATCAGTTCAAAGAACAGAAGAAGGATTCTATCAAGATGAGGACCATTGAAGCATGCGCTGATAGCTATCCCATACCAAGGTAATACACCTGGCTTTTAATTCTAATCAACCGTAACCCTCCAGCCACAGACCTTACAGAAATGAGGTCAGCAAAGACTAAGGCTGGATCACGGAGACGACGTCTTAAGTCAGTGAAGCGTGATGCAAGGATTTTCAAGGTATACCTGCTCTACAAGTAAGACGTCCTGTATGGTATGGTACGTACGTGTACGAAATGAAAGGAATGTTCAGCTAAATGTACGCATCATACGTGTACACACATAAAGTTTGTTTGGAGACAGAAGGGCATTTAATCATAGTTAAAATACATCAGTTAAAACCCTTCTGGCTCTAAACAGAGGGTATGTGTGATGTTATCAGATTTTTAATGATCATAATACGATAATCATTAAGTATTTTTCACATAGCTTGTTCCAAAAACAGTTATTTTCATTATATGAGCGACAGTTTTTAAATTCAACATCTATTGTGAAAAATATGGGCTATGCATTAGACATATGGCCAAACAAGTGAGAAATCAACAATGGGGGGGGGGGGGGGGGGGTCGTTGACAAAACTCTACATACACTCTTACTGCAGAAAGTAAGAAGAAGAAAAAAAGGATCTCCCTTTAGTCACGTGATATGATATGAAAGGCAAGATTTTTTATAATAATAATAATGATAATAATAACAAAAGTATTGAGTTATTGTATAGCACTCATGTCTGTCAGACTTGACACTCCTGGCACACTTAAATCATTGCCCTAGCTTTAGCACGGCTGCCATTATCTAGCATTTCAAGGAATGATTTCCTGCCAGGTACGCAGTTACCTCACCTCAGTCTTTCTACGTCCCATATGCTACCAGCATCATGGAACATTGAAAATGTTATTTTGATCGATCTTTTGAATGATCTAAGCTACAGTAAAGGTAGGCCTACTTCATACAATCACTAGGTAATATGGTCGGTAACATATGGAACAAACTGATTTGTAATGGCCCGTATATATACATTTCAGCAATTTACCATACCGGTAAACAAATTTTCTATTAATTCATAACACAATACAGACCTGCTTAAAGTCACAAAAATAAAAAATTGCATCTGCTTCTGGGCTTTTATTCAGTATTATTGTAGTAAATTATTCAAGACTTAATCACAGCTAAGGGTGTACATTTATTAAGGCTATAATGGTCACTATTATGGCCTGCATTGGTTGACAAAAACCTAGTTTGATGGTAATCTGTATTCTTTTTCATGGTTCTATTCATGACCTAAAGGTACTCTCAGCCATTGACGTAGAATGCACCAGGCCCTTCAAAGGCCAGAATGGTCGTTGCCTCCTGTATCATTAAGAGAGAAATCCATTATGACCCGGCCTTTATAACGAGAAGCTGGATATATCGAGTAACAGGTTCACTGTGTGCATGTGGTGCTATGGTATCAAAGAATTTGTCCACGCATCTAGCAAGCATCGACCTTAACTGGCACGGTATGCATACATGTAGCATGTAACAATATTTCCAAATGCAGTTCATAAAAGCGATGCTTGTTTCTTAATTGTCCATTCTCCGTCCTCCAGATGAAAATGACTGGGGACTTGATGAGGAGTGACAACCATAATTCTTTCAATCTTTTCAATCTTAGACGGCTGCTTTCAATATTACGCAGGAAACAGATAGAAATGCCTTTTTTTTTTTAAAGTAAACCTGCTTCTACAACCATTTTTTCATCATACTTTTATTCTCTTTTTTAAAATTCTCTCTTTTAAATGCAGCACCATGTACAGTACATGGATGTGAAACTATTTGATCTTTAATTTGGCAAAACAAAGGATTTCCCTTTAAGCATCAAATGAAGAGCCTGTGCCAACAAACTACTGTAGGGGGTACCATTACTGATGTGAGTCATACCCATAATTGAATTAAATACTCTTAAAATGTGTCCCTAACGAGCACTAATGCCAGCAGATGAAGGTGTTTTTATAATTATGCATGCTAAGTATGTAAAGTATATTTGTAACTAGCTCATAGCACTGCAAGAAAGGATCTCTGCAGACAGAACCTGTATGGCGATCATGAATAGTATATTCATGCATCCATGATACACATACAAATTCATAAATACATTGTACGATGTATGATAACCAGGAACTTCTCCAATTGCTAACGACAACTATTTCCACAGAAGGACATATATGATTTGCAAGAACTCCACTTTGCGATTCAATTACTTACAGCATTAATTTGTGTGAATCTTGACCATTAAAAAAAAATTGTGAAAGTTTAATGCATGCGCAAGTTCCTGTTTTACAAATCTAATTACAATAAAGTTGTTAATCATGGTATCACATCATCTCCATCAACGAAACCTAAGCATGTACAGAAAGTAATAATAGTTACAACTTGCATTTAGGAGGGCAAATCAACCTGTGACCATGTTTTGAAACCAAAGTGGAATACCTTTATACCTTCAGTACAAGAAAGTGCTCCCATTTTTTTGCTTGTGAGCACATTTTTAGAAATATTGTTTCCCTCTTTTACAAAATATCCTGGATCCACCCCTTGCATAAAAACTTGATTTTTTTTTTTAAATGTCTGAAGAGAAGATTTACCTTTGGATAAGGAATTGTGCGAGATGTCTGTGTCCACATGTTGATGCGGCATGGAGCGGTGTCCATAACTCCCTGTCTGTTACGTTGACATCGGCTCCTTTCTCTACCAGTATCCTCATCATCGCCTCGTTGTTATCTATACACGACTGGAAACAAAATCACAGGAAAGCAAACATCGTTATGGTTATTCTATTTTATGTTACAATAAAAATGGAGATCATTATTAATTCTACATAATGATGTCTTTTAAAGTTTCAAGATGACAGAAGTGCATCCTGTATGAACCCTTTTCTATTTTTTTTTTTACCAAGGATACGGGTGTATACTGAAATTCATTACCAAAAAAAAAGAACTATGATACCTTATATCTTTCTAGAAGGCAAAACAGGCTCCATCTAAGAACAGCATATGTGCAGTAGCAAAAACACTCGGTTACAAGAATTTCTATTATTTTTTTGTTTTGCTGTGTTTTTGTTTTTTTTCTCATTTCTTTTTTTCCCTTTTCTTCTCTTTTTGTTTCTTTCATTTTGTTTTGGGGTTGAATTGACCTTCTAAATAGAGGCATTACAACATACCTAGGTTAACACATATTTTGTAACCTGAAGAGTACATTTTGTTTCCCATACAATATTTTGGCCTACATGCATAATGCATGTACTAGTAGTTCACCATCTACCTTAGATCTCCCAGATCAGTTTCACAAAGCCTTTTTTCAATGACAAATGACATAAATCAGTGACAAATCTGCCGATAACCAATCAGAAACAAGGATTTCAGTAGCTTATAACAAAAACTATCATTTGTCACTGATGACAAGTTCTGTGAAACGCCCCCCAGATCAGTAGACTGATACTGCTGGCTCACACAACCTGTCAAGGTCACAAGGGCCTTATCAGCGACAGACAGACATCTTCACATCTATCGAGATCCAGAAGGCCATAGTGAAACCTGTACAGTCAAACCTGCTTTAATAGTGACCACCTGTCTACAACAAGCACATTTTTTGTTTCCCTTGAAAATGGTTTCTCATTGAAACATGTACTAAAGGAACCTGTCTACAAAGACCACCTGTCTACAAAGACCACTTTTTGTGTTTTCCTTGGGCGGTCACTATAGACAGGTTTGACTGTATCATATAAAGCCCGCTCTACAAAGGCAAGATAATTGGTCTTCATAGGCAGGTGGTCTTTATGGTCAGGTCCTACTCCCTTTAGTATAAGGTTCAATGAGAAAGGATGTTGAAGAGGAACATGCTGTCTTTATAGACAGGTGGTCACTAAAGCAGGTTCAACTGTATTTTAAACAGTTATAGCTCATCTGGATCTTATACACCGATTCGGTTTGGGGTTTTATGTACCTGCCCGCCGGTGGCGGCGCTATAACTGGGGGGCTTCTCCGATCCAGCTGACAGTACAGAGAGCTCGAGAACGGTTACTAGCTAGCGGAGCAGCGACCCTGGCCGGCCTGGGCGAGGTTCGGTATAGGTATAGCATACCCGTTGAGCGATCGATTCTATTCGCTGCAGTCAGACGCCCCCCAGTTAGGGCGTCACCTTATGAGGGCGCACTTCCACCAGAAGTCGCCCGAATCGGTGTATAGCAAACACCTTCATGATATCTCCTTGAGAGCCAAAAGGGCATTAACAGCTATTATTTAATAATACAAGAGAGTTCCATGTAACACCCTTCTGTTGCGCCCTCAGCAGATGATGAGGTCTACACGTACATACTACAGTCAAACCTGTCTACAGCGACCACCCAAGGGAAACACAAAAAGTGGCCTTTGTAGACAGGTTCCTTTAGTTACATGTTTCAATAAGAAACCATTTTCAAGGGAAATAAAAAAAAATGTGCTTGTTGTAGACAGGTGGTCACTAAAGCAGGTTTTTACTGTATCATCAAAGAGAACAGCCATGTATCATGTCTGTTTATGGGAAGCCTTTATAGCAAAGGCACACTTTAACATTCTTTGCTCCTGCCACAATATTTCACTGTTCAATACAATTCAATTCAAAGTTATTCTCTTTTCCAGAAATCTTATCAGATTCTATAAATAATGTAATGTATCCAGAGTATCCTAAGAGCACGGTAATACATCAAAATCTCCATTACTTTTGTCCATGTAGGCTAAGTACATGTACATGTACATCACATGAACAAAAGATTGCATGAAATGCAGATCAATCATATTTTTTTTTTACAAATCTGAAAGGTCATCATGAAATTCATGTCTACTGAGAGTCATAAGGACATAATCCCTAAAAGAACCTGTTACACGTTATACATTGTATACCAAATAGAGAGAGGGGGTAAAATGTTGTATTGAATAGGTGAACTAATGCATTGTAGCTCTTCATAAAGAGTTAAAAGCTGTTCAGGCTTTCAGAATGGCGTTGATAAATTGCCGACGATTTTGAGTGCTACACGTACCTGACATTTACCACATCTGTTTTGCCATCAGGTACATGTACCCTACATGTCATCATAGGTACTTGAATCATTGTATCATGTTCATCATCATTATTTTTATCACTCCCTTAAAGAATTCAACCATCATCTGATAGCCACAGGTAACACAGAGTTAATGCCTTTCTGGCTTGCAGCTGACAATATGAACCTCTACACAGAGTTAAGTAGACACTATAGGCGTGTCTGCACCATCTCGAGATTGCCAAATATCCAGCTATTTTGAACTATCCCGATCGAAAGCTATCCAGCTATTTGCGTCTTCACCAGACCGATACGCTCATCACCAACTAGCTCGAAAAATAATCTCGAGATTGACGCATGCGCACTTCAGCGAATGACTGTACGGCCAGCGCGCGGATTTAAGATTTTGTCCAGTGAGACATTATTAACACCTAAGTACAACGGCGAACAGCAAACAAAAAACAAAACAAAGACAAAAACAAACTAGACGAGTAAATGCAGAAAACTGACGATTTGAACGCAAAAAATACGGTAGATGTACGCTGAGCTAACTGAGTGGTATAGATCACATGTGCGCGCTAGTAGAAGTAAACAACAACACGGAAAACCGGAAATCGTTGTGCATGATGGGATCGGGATTATTGACTCCGTACTTCGGTCTGGTGAAGACGCTCGCAAACTATCCCGCTAGTTCGGAAATAGAAGGATATTTTGCAAACTAGACCGAGATATCTTGGGATATTATCCCGACCAACTATCCAGCTAATTTGCCACTTCGGTCTGGTGAAGACACAAATAGCTGGATAGTTTGCGATCGGGATAGTTCAAAATAGCTGGATATTTTGCAATCTCGAGATGGTGAAGACACGCCTTATTAGCATCCCCTAATCCAGGTTTTGATGTATTTAATGATCCATCAATGCCCATTTTTATGGTTACTAAAATATTTAATGTTTAGTTGTCAAAAGCAATTTCATACCTTATTGTTCTTCCGATTTAACTACATGTCATCTGACCTACTCAACTCCCCCTCCACATAAATTGGTCAATTAATGAATCACCCATTAAACACATACTGAAAGTCCAAGTCATGAAAAGTGTATAATTAGACTAAGTGGTGTGTGTCATTTGCCTCTTTCTAATTTCTCTGTCAATTTGCAATTGTCAGTGTCACTTCAAAATAGAAACATTTCTGTATCTCTCCGATAACCTGGATACCAGTACTCTGACCCTACTCCACATAAAAACCCACTGCATCGTCTGTTGAGTGCGAGAAGGGCTTTAGCTCTCTGTTGAAGGATATGAGTTATCACCCTTCTGTTTCTACACTACTGGACAATTAAACACCTGGCAAGACCTACGCACATTAAGGATGAAAGTCAATTATAAGACTGCCCGGGAATCAAATTATCATCAACTCAATACTCCAATGCATACAGGTGTACACCTGTCAGCACATCATTCACAGACGAAATTTAAAGAGTACCTTGAAAGTTGGTAAATCAAGAGGTTCAAAGACATCCTTAATGTACAGGAATACAAATTTGACGAATGACAAATCAATCCATGCTATTAATAGTCTACATGGTTTAATGCATATTATTTCAAGAAAAGAAAAACTTGTTTGATTAGAGAATATTTCCCTCTCTATTGTGACTCTTTTAACGAAGGGCCAGTCATATATCAACAATCAAATAACTATGTCACTGTAAAACTGGTCTATGTAGAAAAGGTATTGGACACACATTTTGTAAGTGTTGCTCACCAATCCTATCTTCATGATTCTCCACTCACATTTTTCTTGGCTCAATAACTCTTGATTCAGAGTATTAACAAATATACCAGATAAATGAGTAGATAGGGCAAGTAATTATGAACACACTGCATCCATTTTTGTTTCATGACTATATTGCATTTGATGCTATGAATGTTAAAATCCTTAAAATAGCAATAGGTGGATAGATTAGAACCATTGTTTGTTATCAACTGGCCATTTTTAAAAACATTTCAAAAACATTCTCACCTGTTGATATTGTTTTCAGAGACATTGCATTTTATTCTAACATTGTGGCATTATCAAAGAAAAATATAATTTTTGCCAATTTAAAGAACAATATGTGATCAACTTTAATAACGCTAAAAATAAATCCTGTACTGAAAGGGATAATATCATATAGACTTTGAAACAGAGAAAACGCTCTTGTGGCTCCAAAAAGACAATTTATTAATCGTCGTTATCATAAGGCCTAAAAAAAATGTTGTGTTGCCCTTTGCGACCGACCCAAAAATCTTGAAATCTATATACGGTTGGTTTTTTAAAAACATTTTTTTTTTTTTTACTTTTTTTTAGCAGAAAAAAATGTATTGGAGCATTCAAAACGGAGAAATATCGGTCCAAAGAGGGAGTAAAATATAAAAAAATTAAAAATTAAAAAAAAAAGATTTCTGACTGACCGACCCATGTTTTAGCACCTAAAGGGCAATACAACATCTTTTTATTTAGGCCTTATTGATAACATGTGATTGGACCTTAAGTGCATGGCCTTTTAGTTCCTTACCTGATGTAAGGCTGTCAGTCCGTCCTCGTTTCCCATGTTGGGGTCTACACCATTCTCCAATAACTGCTGAACTGTGTATAGGAAATACAAACAGAGAATGCAATTAGCATCAACATGTATAGAGAACAAAAAAGCAAGATATTATACAAGGAAGAACTTGCATTGTCAAGAACCGAAACTGGTACGCTTTGTAGAAAAACTTTTATATCAAACTCAATATCGTCTGTTTGGAGCAAGAAGGCATTAACTCATATACTTTAACACAGATTCAGTGCCCTTCTGGACAGACGATATGATTTCAATGTGAAATACAAGGAATATCATGAAATGTTCGGGATCACACGATTCATTTTGAATTAGCATGAAATTTGATCCTTGTGTTTATTATTCTGTGGGATGAAATGATTCATGAGAAACAAGAATCCCTCCTGAATCAATCACGGATCGCAATTTACAAAGTCCGACAGCAGCCATGGTGATGTCTTTCCAGGACGACCTTTCATGCATATTTTCCTAATTTTATTTGAGGCACTGAACAGAGATGTAATCTAAATTTAGTCATCTTTTCAAACAAATGGATGAACATGCAATTATATAAATCATGTTTCAAATCTCCAAAGGCTCTCTATCTCCTCTAATTTCCACTACTTCTCTCTCTCTCTCTCACTCTCTCTCTGTCTCTCTCTATGTCTCTCTCATTTGCTATCTCTCTCTCATTTGCTCTCTCTCTCTCTCTCTCTCTCTTTCTCTCACATCCCCATTTCTCTCTCTCACTTCTTCCCATCTCCCCACCCCCTCTTCCCCTTTGTATTACTAAACTGCATCTCTGTCTATCTCTACTCCAAATCTATCCATATCCTACTACTCCCAACTCGCTTCCACACAGGATCAATTCTACAAATCTGAACTAGTCCATGATTTATTGATGGAGAAGCTAGTTAATGCAATTTCCACCATTCCAGCATATATCCCCTTCATACAAGTACGATCATGAGTTGAGAGGAACTGCCAATCCCTGTGCCGGTTAAGGAGCCTCAAAATAGCTCTTCTCCTAATATGCCCTTCTCGTAATAATATGCCGCAATTGCCCGACCTTTAAAAAACCGGAGGATTTCCAGGGGTATTGAATGGTTTCTTCATCAACCCAACGATTATCATTTACTGATTGGAAATATTTCATCAGTCCCCTAGGAATACTACAGTGTAGGCCTGGAAATTAATTAGACTTGGATATTTTTTCTTCAAATTTACGTTTTTGCCCTTTTGTCCTACATTTCTTGATTTCTGCAAAAGTATATTAATCTTATATTTGGACTGAGACTTATGTACATGTACCCTAAAAATTTCCAGGAAAAAAAACATAAATGTAATACAAAGGAATAATGAAACATTAGCATTGCAAAGCTAAAAAAGAAATATGGACAACTCAAGATGCTATCTCAAAATAGCCAAAAATAGATTGTTGTAATAACATATTTTGATAATAGATCCAACCATGGATAAATAAATATTGTTTTTATACTTTGAGGTACTACACACACTGCTTTTTTCAGGTCACTTGTTGAAACATGCGAACACAACCAAGTCAGAAGGCACTTACTCTATATGGGAAATCTCAGGAGTCAATGTGCTCCTATCTCTCCGAAAACAATATGCAAAACTTCAGCAGGAATACATTTCTAATGATTAAATGTACTGTACATACATGTAGTTGTCATATTTACAAAGCTTTCGTAAATATATGTTAATGGAAAAATAAAAGTTGCGCAAGTTTGACTGCCTCCTAGTTCATAGCTCCTGCTAGGAGCCAGAAAGACAATACGTCATAGATGCTTCAACACAGAGCTGATGCATTTCTAACTCTAAATAGACAATGTGGTTTTCTTCTTTTTGTTCATGTCAGTCAACCAGGTTTTCCTCACCGAGTCCAATAAATCATTCCATTATAAATTTATCACCTCAGATATCCCATGCTAAAAACACATTATGGTTGGCTTTCCTCTTCCAGTCGCCACGCATTCCCCCAAATTAGCCACAAATATATCAAGAAAGATTACATGTCTGGTTTCCATGGTAACTTCTCATCAACTACAGGCAGTGCTGAGTGGTCTTTTGAAAGATGCAAGGCATGATAGAGAACAAGATGATAAATAAGAGAGCAAAGAAGAGGAGGGAGAACCCACTTTGTCATATTTTTGTTGAGGTATCGCAAATGATTGAGTTAAACACTTGATAAGAGATGCGAAGGCCTTGGGTTCAAGCCCCAGCATGGCAATAGTGTCCTTTGGCAAGACATTTTAGTACTTTTGCCACTCTCCACCCAGGTGCTACACGGCCACCGTTGGACGGAATTCCTTGAATGCCATGTGCACTGAAATCGCCATGCTCTATCATGTAGCTCATGCAGCGCCATAGCTGAAGCCCCTAAGTACATTAAGTGTTAGATTTGAGTGCTGTATTAATATCATCCATTATTATTATCATTACTATCGTTATTATCATTATTATCATTATTATCATCATCATTACCAGTTTAATTATTATCATTGTAAGAAGGATCGTGAGCACATGACCAGACACATAAACTGCGTGCACTGAATACAAATCATTGGATGCAGAAGCCAGATTGACTTGACTGGTGCAAATTAAGTCTGGCTTTATATACTGCCATGTAATACTGTATGGGTTTCCTGTGATAAGATCATTTTATCAGGGCTCACTACAATCAGAATTAGGTAAGTTACAGTCATTTGAGAGAAAATCAGAGGATATAGCGCAGCAAGAGAGAAACATTTACACAAGGTAGAAGGGCCAGGAATGATCATAGAGAAAAAGAGCAGCTAAGGGGAAGGGGGAGGGGGGGGGGGGAGGAGAAATGGTACGAAGCAGATTTAATAGCACATGTATGCTAGATGAAGTACAATGTACTTCTGTCTTATTTTCCCCCAAAGTGCTGTCTGCAATGTAAAGTGGGACCATCTATTTCAAAACAGAAAGCCATTTCATTTCCGAACACATAATGTAAGCGTATATCCACAAAACATTGTTTCTTGGTCTTGTCCGATTTGTATATCTGCCATATTTATTCTTTTTTTAACGTGAGAGTGATTGAGAGAGTGTTAATAAATAAATGGTTCAATATTAGACTGCTTAGAATAGAAATTATCAACGATCACATTCATCACAGGAGATTGAAAGCCAATGAGACCAACAATATACATCAGTCTTGTAAACCCTGAGAGATTTTGCCTCATGGTCTGCAACACCGACATGTCGGTCTTGTGGGATGTCCACCTCAAGAACCCTCACATACACTTTTTTAGGTGGCTTGACACTGTCAATCTTATGGGCTCTCCAAGTCTTGAACCCTAAGATAAGCTGTCAGAAGGCTGTCAGTCTCATGGGCTGTAGCAATTTATGGATATGGGCTGCATTGCATGTTAACTAAAAGTGTATCCTGATCTATTATCTAACTCCTATACATGTACATGTATTTCAGGACTGGGTTTTCATCATTAGAGACAATATGTTTTTTAAAAAACATAACTGGATTCAGGGTGGATGCATACTCTTTATTAGTACATTTATAAGATGTACAAACACATATCCAGGTACAAATTATACGGCAAACTACAAATTAGGAGGGACACTCAAAATCAGAAGAGATTTTCCTGGATTATAGAAAATAAATCATCCTCATATTCTCCATGACATAAGGCATGAATGTATATAGGCCTTGAATCTGAACCACAGCTACTAAATGCCAACACGCCCCATCCTGCAACCTGGTATCAAAAATATCGATGGGATATAGTGATAAATCACCGTGACGTTAAAAGCTGCTTTTTATTGCAGGCCATTCTTACATTTGACTGATATAAGTGGTCTAGAAGAGCGTCCTCCGGGCAAGATTTGCATGAATCTCTCTTTCCTTATGGGAGGCCTATAGATGGTACTGCAAAATACCAGGTCAGCATGTACAGGTATAGCATGTACAAGAATACAGCTGAAATAGTACATTATGCTTTACAGATCAATGGTCAATGCCAAAGTATGAGGCCCTTTGAAACTGGGTCTGATTTTATGAGAGTGGAAGCGATGACAAGGCAATAAATTATGTCATCAATGTCAAGATAAATGAGCTGTTCAATCTTGATATGAATTGTAGAAGCCATTTTATACAAGGACAGCTTTGTGTACAGTGGCTGTGTCAAAGGGTAATGTTCAACACAATATCAAGTAATACCACTGACTTACATCCTAATAGAAACCTGTTATTGTGAAGATCAACAACTCAGTACCGGTATGCCATTTAAGTTCTTAAGAATCACAACTTGTAATATGTTGTTAATATTTCAAAGAGTTTTTCCACACTCAATCTTTAGACAGCCTGGCTTTGTATTAGAAATTCATAGAGACCTCTGTGTACCGACATTCTACATGTAATTCTAAATGACAGATAAATATGAATACATGTATGTGAAGTATCAAATCCTCATTGACTGATAGAATTTTCCCTACTCTTATTTTACCTTATTAATTTTGTGTACAATCGCATAAACATGACAAGAAATGTTTTATTGAATATTTTTTTGCGAATTGTAATCTATATGTCCTGAAAAGCTAACTTGGTGCTCTATTCCTATTGTTGCTCCTAATCTCTTATCAAAGAAATTATACACTCAATGCCTGTGCTGAGTTACTTTCTATCACATCCACCCATTGTTTAGTTATTAGAAGCATGATGATGAGTAGTTTCAATCATAAGAATATACGTCCCTGTCCCTTTTAAAAGCTAAAAATATATTTGTGAATTGCATAGGATACTTGAGCCAGTTCTGTATCTGTACTGAAACTAAGAATGGCTAAAGTAGGACAATGAAGTCATGGGGTTGTACATATTAGGAATCTACATATTAAAACAAATTAATCACATTAATCACATTTTATCAAGCAAATGAGGAACTGTCATATATGTTGGAGTACAAGTCAGTAAAATGATCTCTTGAAAACAATTGAAATTTATAATTTTGGATGAAACTATAAAAAGTAAATATTTAATGGAACACATCAAAAAAAGAAAATACAAGAAACCATTTAGGCTCTCTATATAGCTAAACCAAAAAGAGATGTGATTTGTATTACTTGAAAAGTATTGTTGTACCTGAACGTAACCTATGATGCATACAGTGATTGGTATGTTACTATCTTCTGCTGATAGCAGGGGCCTCTGATCCAGGTTTCATTATTCAACATAAAGTGCCGAGGTTGTATTTTCTTGGATTGTAAGAGTAAGTAATATGGAAGTGAAGTTTCTGCGAATTAATTCTCATAATCTGTCAAGACTTTATTTTATTGGTTTATGAGAGTCGTTATCTCTGTTTTGTTCTTCAGTGTAAAAATTCTGTTTTCTTTTTGGTTTGTTTGTAGTTGTTGAATTTGTTTGGGGGAGGGGGTTCGGGGGTTCACTAAATCAATGTTTAAAGTTCTCTTTAAAAAAAGCAGGCTTTCCTATTTCTGCATCTTCTTTTCCAGAGCTCATTTGAGTTGTCAAGAGCTACCGGTATTTCTACCTTCATCTTTCAGTGTATCTCAATGAGTAATGTAGCAGAACGGTAGGAGAAAACAGAATTACATGCATAATTTGAGCTCCCCCGGGTGCTATCCTGACCGACGACCGACGTACTCTAGCCACATGAACATCAGGGATTTCATAAGCTCTAATTTGGGTTCGTGGCGATGCAGTCGAGACGTGATGAGACCTATCTTGCTGCTAGTTAGTTACCCCTCTGACCCACCTGGGTGCCCCCAATCAATAGCACGCAGCTCAGCTGGCTGATTTTACTCTTTCGAGAGGCTTCTCAAGTTCTCATCTCTTTCATCTCAATCCCCCCACCCCCTCATGCTCTCCCTCCCACTCTTTCGTAATTTTTTATCTTTTTATCTCTTCTCTATTTCTTTGTAAATCATCTGTATCCGACTCTCTCTATCCTTCCATTTCCTTTTATGTCCTCTCTGTCTCTTGTCAATTTCAAACCATCCCAAACAAGCCCCATCCCTCACCTCCCTCCCTCCCTCCCTCTATTTCTATCTTGGTACATCTATTTTTTCTATCCCTTCTTTTTCATCTTCCACACCATCTCCCCCCCCCCCCCTCCCCCCCCCCCCCCCTACACACACACACACTTTATCCAACCTCTCAACCCCTCCCTCTTCATCTCTGTCTATTTCTCTCAACCACTCCATACATCTATCTTCCCATTTTCCTCCGCTGTATATCTCTCTCACCGGAACATTTCCTTTTCAAGCTTATCTGAGCTTCTGCTCATGGCTGTTTTGCCTGTTCACACTTCACGCCACAAAATATTGCTTGCAGAATGTTTAGCTGAAGGGTACTTCCTCTCCCTGAATTTAGAGCCAGAAGATATACATGTACCTTAACATAGAGTTAACACTCTTCTGGTTCTGAAGAGATATGATATAAGTTCCAACTATATATATATGTTCATCCATAAAGAACTGTTGCTTTTATCTAAGACTTCTCTTAAAGTAGAAATTCCAGAGATGGAATGAACTGGAAAGCTGAATATTTATTTACAGCAAAAAGTTTTCATTTGAAGAAAAAAATTATGATCAGTATTTACATCACAGGAAGACCGCAAACACAGAAAATATAGGATAGGCTCAAATTTGACAGAACAATTGCAAAGAAGAAGAACAGCTTACAAAAAGCTATCATTCAAGAAAGAGGGAATGTCCACAATGACATAAGTATACATTTAAATAATTGAACAAATTGAATCATTTTCATAAAAATGTACATGGACATTTGTAAACTTAGGGGATTATTCCGTTTCTATGGCAATGTGCTTGAATGAACAATACATGAGGAAAAATGTGTTTCAAACACTGCATTAAAAAGAGGCTTCAAAACTTCATTTAACTTCCTAATTGTCGTTCTGGTTAAAAAGTTAATTAGATTCAAAATCATTAATAAAACACCTCTTAAACAAGATTTGCCCAATTAAGAAGTTATTCAAGGGTGGTAAAAGGCAAGCTGTGGGTGTATACAAATAGCAAATACTTGTTGTTATTTGCATTGATATTCACAAACACACCCTGCCTAGAGCTGGTCACTGTTATGAGGTCAAACCTATTTTTATTGGACAAAAACTCAACATGGTAGCATGTCTGCTTCATTGCATCCCTATAATCTGGGCATTAGATCGTTTGTGATGAACAAAAGCTCTATAAAAGCGATCATTGTGTTCCCTTGTGAAAAAGCAGAAACCTTTCAATTTGGGAATATCGTTACAGAGTTTGACAGTCTCTTCTCAATGGTGTTGCTGTTATAGACCACGATGAATTCTCACATAATCAAAGTGCTTACTCTTTCCCATACATACTACACTGTATACTGTAGATAATATTAATAATAGGTTGATTTATATGCTTATTGGTAATCATACAACCAAAATAGGGAAAATCCATCAGCATCTGCAGTTCTAGGAAATGAACCGGCTTTCAAAATGTCAAACTTTGAAGAAACCTTTCCTTAACCCCATTTATTTTCTTGCTAATACTCAAGGATGTACAGTACATGCATGGACCACAATGTTGGATTGTGCTGGGAGGATCCATGCAAACAATATGTTTCTATTGATCAAGGCAAACTGTCTCTGACATCGACCTTCCCCTCTATAATATGATCATGGGAATATAGAAGAAGTACGCAGAGCCTTTTAATCCCATAAAGCTCCCCCCCCCCCCTCCCGATGAATAATTGGTAATGACAGTAATCACTTCCAATCTTCCTGCTTAACGATTCTCATTTCTCTATCGTTTGATGAATCAAGAAACTCTTCCGTCCAATAAAGTATACTGCAACATTCCGTGGACAGAAATAGAAAAAATTCACTTTGATATCTAAGTTGATGCACATTCCAGGAATTCATGATTCAACTGTGGTGGTTCTTATATAGTTACAAACTTATATCCCAATAATTATGTTTCATGAATCAAGCATTCTTTACTAGCTATAATACGGGCTCATATCAATAAAGGTTTATAATTATCATTGCAGCATGAGCTTAAATCAAGGATTTCTTTTAAAGGATCTAAGACAAAGTTACCGGATCCCTTTAAAGGGATCGTTTAACAATGTTAAATCTGAGATGCACGGCCCTACTTGTTATCAGTGTCTGTGATATGGTGTAATACTGAAGCCCTAAAAAAATTGCGCTTCAAAACGATCAAGAAGTGCCTCAAAAAGCAAAAATCTTTGAGTGACCGGTAATACCATACTCGTTTCCCCCAATAGACTGTAGTGTTATGAAAACCGTTTGGCAAACGGTTTTCAAATTTTGATAATCAGATAATCGGCTGGTAAAAGTCATGGAGTTCCTGACTGACCTAAAGGTTTATAATTATCATTGCAGCTTGAGCTAAATCCAGGATTTTGTTTCAGAATCTGAGACAAAGTTACCGGATCCCTTTAACACCCTTCTGGCTCAAAGCAGATGTGATAATATGATCCCACACACAGCTAAAGTTTAATCTCCTTTTTTTCTCTGGACGTGATTGCACTTTGATATCTTCCCGGGTGTTATCCCAGTGTACAGGAGATGTCTGCTTACATTTACCTCTTCCGTGTTTGATGGCAGAAAAAAGGCAGAATCGTGATTAAACCTGAATACATGATTGGAATGGGACGCTCACTCCTGCTTGCACATCATTCTCTGGTGCCCAAACTGATTCCAATGGATCACCAGTCATTACCCATCAAGTCTCAGATTTGTTGATGAAACTCGAGAAGACTATACAACCACGCTATTCCAGGCAGGAGATATTTTTGGAAGACGCGCAACCACGTTTCTTAAACGTTTCTTCCAATTCATGCTACTGACAGAAATCACGAAAATGAGAAATTGAATTCAATCACTTTAATGAGATATACAAATTGAAAGACAGATGAAAGAAAAGATTTTTTTAAAGCAATTTCCAAGGTAAATTTATTTGATGGCATCGCACAATTCTCATCTAAAAGATCACATTTGAGAAAGCTGAATCCATTTTGCTGATAAATCCATTTTTACATAAATGTACATACATGTATACTATCTTAATTTATTTCATATCTAAAAATATACCATCTAAAAATATACCACCTAAACAAAAAAACAATCTTGTCAAATCCCGAAGGACATTAATTTTCTGAGATCTAAATTGGCTTTGTGCAATTGAAACTTCATTTACATGTATTGTATGTCTCTCACCAACCACAGTAAATATCTGCCCACCTATTGATTCCAATTTGTATTTTCAGAGGTACCTTTAAATCAACAATTCCCTTTGTCCCTCTAAAATAAATGTTATGCTTTTTGTTTCCACTGACTCATCTAACATTACGACACAAACTTGCCAAGTTTGCCCATGTTATTTCCTTCTTGTGCCAAGTCCCATCTTTAAGTTTCTACATGGTACATGTATGTTTTGCTTTTGAATCCAGATTGGGACATTGTTATTGCGGTTTGGTGTTTTGTTTTTCCCCTGATAGAGATAGTGAACCTGCCCCATATCCTTCCTAGCGAGGTAGATTAGGCCTCATAACAACAGCTCTTCCTGAAGCAGTTGACTGCTCACATGCACTCGTTAGGAAGTACTTAATTCATTGTTTCAAAAGCCAATGAGGCCTTTCTATAGGAACCATCTTCGCTCTCATAAGCATTGGCACGATATTGTACTCTATTCTTTCAAATATTGCAGATGAGAACAAAAATATGCTTTGGGGGTTTAAAGGGCTTTGGGGGTTTAAAGGGCTTTGGGGGTTCAGGAGTTCTGGTGTTTATTTTCTACAGGTGCCTCGCTTGAGTATTTTATAATCAATAAAACGGGGGGGGGGGTTGAGATTCCCCCCCCCCCCCTCCCCCCCCCCCCCCCCCATCCCCAAGTCCTCTCTATTGGTCTGTATTTAATAATTTGTCAATTAAGACAACACTTAATGTATTTAATATATCTCAAAGGATCAAGGGACCTTCTGGGACATTCCCTTTGTGTTCTCAACCCCAAAAGTAGAAATAAATCAGACAGTTATTCATATGTGATATGTACCCAAGTTCTTATCTTCATAATAAATGAGACAATCAGCCTCTTAATAGCCTGAATATATTTGATAAGTCTCAATTTATCATGATTTTGATGGTCCTTTTATCACTTTTCGAATGATTCAAAGAGTTCATGAACTTTCTACCATTGTGATAAAACAGAGTACCTATAAATTAAAGCTCTACAAGATTGGTTTTGTTTGCCATGTAAACTGCAATGACAATTCCCTTTTCTTCCTCTACTTGCAACGTGTACATAATTATAGCCTACATTATTCATTACCAGATTTTCAGAGAATTGACCTTGTAAAATTCATATTACCACATCGAAAAGAGAATCACAATCAAGATACACACTACATGTAAGCAAGGTAAAGTACAAAACCCATAAATTGACTTTACTTTGACAACTCAAATCCAAACTTTGGACGATATTATCAGGAATTAAATGAGGAAGTACAATTTGAAAATATTTTGTTCCCACATGTAGACAAGTACAGTAGCTTGTGTTTATTTTCACCAGGGAATAAAATAAATACAACGGTTAGCTAGGTTCCTACAGATCTCTAAAATAAATCCATCTTAACATCTATCAGAATTCTGTTGTTTGAAAATTCTTGCTTTCTTCTATTTTCTGACCAAAACTATGTCTTATCACTTTGACATGAATTGAATCTCCACAAGGAAAATGCTGTGTTATCAGGCTAATTTTGTTACATGACATTTTTTGAGAAAAAACAACTCAAATCACTCAAGACTTAACGGTTTCTCTGACTGACTGGTGATGGTAACATAAGCAGATATCTCACGATCGAGTAAACATGATTGTTTCGCAAGCAAAACTAGCTGCCTGTACTTGCTTTTGTACTTGCTTTAAGTTTAATACATTGTATTTGATTGCAACAAATGCAATAAAAACAAGAATACCCATTAAATATGCAACATATTTCAGTTTGGTACACGTATGACACTAATAAATATGATATTATTTATGGTATACCTGAATACATGTACATGTACCTAACATTTTTACTGAGTTTAAATTTGAAACCACTCATGTGAATACATATTGTAATGCCTAAAAATACATTTACAGTATTATTCCCCATAACATTACAACTTGGCTGTCTTGCATTCATGGGGCTATATTCCCTATATTGCCTTTAATACCCACAAATGAAAATATCTGCTTCCCTGTAAATGGAAATGACAGGTTATTTGTAACTGGCGGAGAAGGTAAATGTATTGAATAAAGATGAGCAGCAAAGTAAATTTACACTGATCTGTATGCTTAACCTTTGCATGATTTGCATTATTGGCTTTCAAAAGCCATATAAACATTATACAGTTAATACACCATGTAGCTGCATTTGTTCGGAGTGTTTCGTACATGCACTGCAGGGATAGGGCATATACATGTACAGATGATATACTTTTCTTTCTGTGTGCCTGAATCATTACATTAAGAGGATCAGTCACTTGGGTGCATGATGTCCACTGACATTGTGAAATTGGAAAGATCTACAATTTCACAATCAACAGAATTCCCTGCTCTTACCAGGCAGCGAACAAAAAGGGAGAGAACTACATGTACATGCTTTAACCTTGCCCATTGCATTAAATCTGCTCTGCCGTACATGTATTCTGTCTCCAGCCCCCCCCCCCCCCCCACCCCCTGTCTCTCTGTCTCTCCTGCTCTTTCTTTCCCCCCTCTCTCATAACCACCCCCCCCCCCCCTTCCTGGACCCTTCCCTTCTTTCTGTTTCTTTTCCCCGCTTCACTACATGTACCTCCTCCCCTCTTCGCCTCCCCCCCCCCCTCCCTCTACCCCCATCTTCCCACACATCCCTCCTCTCTCTCTCTCTCTACATTTAGTATGTACATTACGTGGACAGCATGAACGTCTGTCTGCCTGCAGCAATTTCACTGTGAACTGAGGCCCCAAACTTATATCGAAAATTTACTTGAAACTTGAAAGGATGTCGATCTTCCCCCTTTGCTCCTCACATGTCTCCCTTATCTTCAGTCATGAGGATAGCGTAATGTAATCTGGCTAATGTGATGGATAACATGAATAAAACAACAAGCTGATGTTGATGGACAACTGCATGTATATATATTGTATCAACATGTATGCTATAGGGAATCTGCTGAGCGCTAGAAGAGCATTTCCTATGATACTTTCACATGGAGTTTTTGAACTCCCTTCTAGCTCTCGATGAACACTAATGAACACAGGTTTATTTGTTATGATGATGCACAACGGATGTGTCTGCACATTTTCTACTCCATTATGGAATGCATCGTTGTCTGTCCGCAAGAAGGCTGTTACTGCAATTAGCATTAGCCTGTATACATGTTGCTCTTTTTTTATAGCTCTTATAGTTATAACTGCTTGCGAGCAGCCAACAATATCAGCACTCTGGAAGAACTGGAAGAACTCAAAGAACTTCAGCAGAATTGACTGCACACAACTTCCGAAATGGATGCAAGTTCTAAATATGCAATGCTGATTGGTTGAACTCCGAACTTTGCATTTTAATGTAATTGCACCCTTTATGCAAGATCGCGATGCCCTGATTACGATATGACAAAATTTCAAGTTATTGAGAGAATCTTGTGAAAATTAGGTCAATGTATCTCAAGATATGGGGTGAAAAACTTTCAAGCAATGTCCTACATTTACATGTATTTTAAAAGCAGCCATCATTAATATCTTGTCCGTTCAGAGCCAGAAGGCTGTTTGCCCTGTGTTGAAGTATAGGGGTTATTGCCCTTCTGGCTCCAAACGGGCGATTTCTGGGAATATATCAGAGATTCATACTTTGAAAGAAAAAAAGGGTGATTGAATCAATACACCTCAACCAAAAACATATTTTAGAATATCCAACGTAACATGCTCCTCCCATCCTATTCTAGGTGCAATGTAATATGGGCCAATTATTTTCCTTTTCAATTTGAATCATTTAATGAATATGTATTTACATGCACCACCTCTCAAGAGGTGCCAGGAAAAGTGCAGAGTTCCGAAGCGAACCGTTATCGGTGCCATGGGCAATTTTTTAGCCTATGGTCCGAAGACACTATGACCTTTGCAAGAGTTCTTGCTCTCACACCATACACAAGCAAACACCTTGCGTGATCGAACAGAGGAGAAGAAAAATTGGATTCCCAAACCTCAAACACAATTTTCAAACCCTGAAAACATGGGATCATATGTCTTCTAAATTGTTTGTCATCCAGAGGATGATAGAAAAACTTCCAGTTTAACCTTTTCCTCTCCTTGCTACAGAATGGAATCAGAGGCTGTGCTAATAATTATGGCCATTTGCAAAGTCAAAAGTTTCAAATGTTTTTTACAGTTCATAATATCATAGGTTATCATAGCCTCCTGATGCTGCATCTTTTTCAAAAAAGATACATGCACCCTTTCATCATAATAAGCAAACAAAGCAATAAGTGATAAAGTGACTTTTCCATTTAAGTATAAACTTCAGGTTCTGTTAACCTGTATCAAGAGAGACAACTGTACATAAAATGCCTTTTCAGGTAGGGCTTCACAGGGTAACACTAACAATGAAATTGATTGATTGATTTGTTTTATTGTCCACATTAATTGGAAATTCTTTAAGCAAATTGCCTAAAAGAGGTTTTGATAATACATGTATATTTCTTGATGAAACTATGCAGAAACTTTAAGGAATCTTTCTGTATTTCGAGGGTTACGGCATTCATGAGCTTATGTACATATTCTGAGGCAGTCATGATCACATCTTGTGAGTCTTTTAAAATCGTCTCACCCTCATTCCGAACATATGTGAACAGGTTGGTGGCTCTATCTACTCGCTAGACCATGCTCAACGTCATGTCAGAATGCGTCAAAGCTTGAGATTTCGCACGAGATGTTGCACGGCAGCCGTCAACTTTGCCACAAAATTCCGCCGCTGTGACATTTACACGATGTCACACGGGGAAAACAGGCATTATATCTCCGAGCTTTGCATTCCTTCGCTGCCTTTGTTCAGGGTAAATACCATCCAGTTTCTCTCTTCCATTCTCTATTTCATCATCAGGCTGTCTCAATATACATTTTACACTTATATGAAATAGACCAAGCCACAATATATTTGAGAACTATAATGTATGAAAAAGAGGTACATGTTGAATATGACACGCTTTATAAATTGCTTCGAGGTTCATTTCCTGCAGTTTCTGCTCCAACTGACTATTAAATGTATTAAGTTCATTAAAGAAGTACAAACTGCACTCATTATTGAGGGATGCGGAAATGTGTTATTAGATTTCTATATCTTGCAAAGTTTGTCTGTGCCAAAAGTATGTACCGTATGTACATTTTGTAGGTGCCAATTAGTGTATACGATCGATTCAACCATCTAGCTTTAGATATATTTCAAAACATATTTGAAAGAAAATGGAATTATCAAAATCTGTGTTAAAATACTAACAACATGTAACATGTACATAACCCTTAGGAATTTAACGCAAAATGGAATAAGTATCACATGAGAGATACATACCTGTAGTACATGTATCTCATTCCTTTTTCATCTATGTTTTCTAAATTTCTGAATGTATTTTAAAACACATGAAGAATAAAGATTCGCTCAGTAATTACTAACAGGAGGTAAATCTTAAAATTACCCCCAAAATCTCAAAAAATCTGTTATTCTTTGTTATTTTGCTTTTATTGACACTTTTCTTTTATTTTGTATCATACATACATGTCCAAAATAATGAATATTAATTACCCAAGAATATGTTGCCACTGTGCTTGTATAGGATCATGACATAATGTGGATCTCAGATGTTGCAAGCTTCAAAAGACCTGTTCATGTAATGTTCAAATACCACGTTTAGGATCCCTTAATTCATTTGGCATTTCCAACTGGGGTGCATGCATGCATGCGATCGAAGACCAATATACACACAATTTACTACCCTCGACCAATCAATACCATGCTTGTCTGTCACACAGAATTAGTATCAAAATATCTTCAGCTCTTGGAGATCTGCATTGTGTATGTGTATCTTAATTCTGTCTATAAATGTCAAGATAACCATCATTTTCCAGAGGTTTTACCTTCATGCTTCTTCTTTATACATGCAATCGCCATATTCAGAAAAAGTTGGGAGTTAAAGGGTGCGTTTATCCTCTTTTGCCACACAGAAATCTTTCGAGACGGGATCTCCATTTAAACTCACGTCTCCCTGGTAAATGTAAAAATTAGGCCAACATGTTTGTAAATTGTACATTGTGTGGATAAACTTCTGATGACTAAACTATACACAGGACGAAACAAGGAAGAGCTCCACATATATCCTGGCTACAGTAGCTCTACACTACAGTCCAGCCAGCGAGTGAGAGAAACAAACCAAGTTTTGGCACAGACAGACATGCAAGTACATGTACAGTATGGACTCCAAGGACTGATTTTGTATTGTACGCCCACGACACAAACCAACTCATCTGCATGACAATAAGAGGCCCTTATTCAGCATATACTTCTCAATGACACCACACTATTGTTATCACAGGAGAGAGATAGTTTAGCTGGGGTCATGCATTCATGGCAGCCTATAATGGGAGTTATTAAGCTCTGATTGGCAAGACAAAATTGAGCCTTCATTAGATGAATTCCAATTCCGGCTGCTATTGATTGGTGAATGGTAGATTCTCAAGATCAAAAAAATAAAGCCCTCCAAGAGTACCAAATATTGCTGATTCAGGGTTTGTTTTGATAGCAAACAAAATATTTTTTTTAAGAAATGGACAAAAGTCTACAAATACATACATGTACTGTACATATACACTGTAGGTCAACTGTATACATGAAAGTAAATGTCCGATTCAAGTAGATCCGGACATTTCAGGGGAATTTCTAAATTAAGTTTTAAGAAATACAAAATAAAGTTTATTAAAAAGAGAATTAGATTTTATTTTTAAAGCGTATTACATTGGTAATACAGTGTCCATTGATGAAAAGAGAATTTACAATAACAGATGAAATACATGTCCACTCAGTCAGTAGCATTGGCCAGGGACACGTAACAGACTGCTAAGCAATCGAAGCCAGATCTTGCTGTTCTTTTTCCGTCTAATTCTAAATCATCATTATCTTTTCCCCGATGCTAATCCCATATATAGGATACCAGCCTTGGAGGGCGGGGGTGTATAAAGAGCCCACATGTTTATCCGATCACCGTTCCTCTCGTTCATCTCGTATACATCCGACGTGTTTACGCCACCAGCTCTATGCATCAGCTCTTCATTTCACCTCATTACCAGGCTTCTCCTAGCTCTCAAGGGCTTTAGTGACAACGACGCACAGGGCGAAAGCCGATAAAGGCATGGCGCCTTTCACACAACATCCATCCCCCGCACTCCAGGCTCCGGAGTAATTATGTCATCTCGTTAATGCAGTACTTGCTCTCATTATGCAATCGCTTCGCTAGGCATTTGAACGCTATTTACATGTTTAACAAGTCTCCAAGCACTTTCAAAGCATTCATTAGAGCTTATTTACACGTACATCCAATTAACACTTTGATAACAATTACGCTCTTAGAACTTAAGGAAATTAAGAAATTAAAGTAATATATGATTGACAATGTCTAGTGTACTTCATATACAATTGTGCTTAATTAAAGATTACATTTCCTCTTTATCCAGCAATAACATGTACCCTGGATAGGACAAAAATCAACAAGCCATATCTTTACTCCATATGTCTTTACCCAGTATTCAGGACATTTTCTCAGGTTTTCCCTAAAATTTGATTTCCTCATGTTATTGTATGAAATAAACCATAATACAATGCCAATGTACTTTCACATAACTCATACATGTACATGAACACCGATATCAGACAATGAACAATCTGAACAATGTAAACAGTCTGACCTATATATGACAAATATTCTTACATGATGGTGTCAAATCTAAATCCAATTTTTTTTTTCTTGAGTACATTCGCCTGCTCGTAAAAATGTATGGTTCCAATTAGTCTGGCAAAAACATGGGATAAAATCCTATTAGTGGAATACAATTTATTTTAATGAGCTTAAATCCATTTCCATTTGACACATTTCAGGTTCTTATCAATAGCATGTAATCCTATTAGAACAGCATGCAAACATGCAATGATCATCGTTTTTATACAAATGTATCAAGACCATATTCTAGTGAATATTGAAACACTTATGAAATGACATGGACATTGTACAATGAACATGTCAAGTTCTAATGTTGCAGATTGCATCTTTGACTTAATACATGGTAAATGTACTTCCACTCGATTCAAATTGATTCAAGGAATATGTTACCATTAGACGCAGTTGCAGTTTCAAAACAAAAACACCATACAGTAGCTGTAGCAAGCTAATCATTAACATGATTTGACAATTTTCAGTTTCCATGAGGTACACTCTAATTATTAATGGGTTCTTCCTAGAAATTACTTGCTGATTATTTCAAGTGCAGGAATGGATGTTGAATTTCAAATTGGTACAATCAACTTCAATTTCAACTCCATAAAGACCTATAAAAACCTTTAAGTTTATCATGTTTATCGTATATTAATCATGAATGTTGCAACATTATTCTTTTCTATTTTGCTCTCTCGCTATTTATCCTTGGAATAAATGCACAGGCATGAAACTAGACCAATGCTGCATGAAATTGATTTAAGTTCAAAACATCAGACCATGAAATTAGATGAAGTCCATTTGCTCAGGAGAACAAGGAAGGAGCAAAGCTAAATTGAGTAACATGAGCTATACTTAATGCCGGGAGAAAGCGGCCAGACACAGGCTGTAACCACTATTTCGACTACGTTGTGTTTCGTCATTAGCCACGGCTCTGCTATTCATGAACTTTAAAGGGAATAACGAGGGAATAATTTAGGCATCCCCAGGCCAATGTGGATGCTAACAAGGACCGAAAAGAGCAAAGTTTACCCCTGATACTGCATGGATAAATAGGTTAATGATGAAAAATCAACAAATTAATCATTGAAATGCTGATAGGGTACTTCTCCATTGTAAAGCTTTGTCAAAGTAAAGACGTTTATTTGTACTTTCCTGTTCTATTCACTATTTACTATTTCCACTGCTTGATATTGCATTTTAGCTGATAGGAAAAATATTCAATGATATATCTTTGATCCATTCCCTGGCCTCAAAGAGAAATTAACGTTAGCATACCCAAACATAATATAAACCTGGGAAAGTTGTGACTTTTTTGTCTCACTTAGACCCCGTTCTCACTCACTTCGTTGGAGCGCTCTGGAGCGCTCTAACTAAGACCCGCTCCTCAGGAGCGGTTCTTAGGTGAGTGAGAACGCTCAAAGTGGTCCAGGAAGCGGACTTCTGGACCGCTCCAGAAGTCCACCTTCCGAGGTGGTCTTGAGGAGCGGGTCTTATTAAGAGCGCTCCAGAGCGCTCTAACGTGCAATGTGAACGGAAAGCGTACTTTGAGCGGAAGTGAGCTAGTGACGTTGAGTGCGAAACATGTAGTACGGTACATACGGTTTGGATTCCGCGCGCGAAAAAATTGACCCGCCTACCTGAGCTGCCATAGCAACAAGACCACTTTGACTCGTGGAGCGGTTTGAGCCATAAAAACTGCTTGGAGTGTGAACGCTCGCAAACCGTTCCTCAAGACCCGTTCCTCTGGAGCGGTCTGGAGCGGTCTAACTTGGAGCGCTCTCAAAGTGAGTGAGAACGGGGTCTTAAATGCAAATTCGACCTGAAGCCTGAATTTCCCTCTGTTGCTTTCAGTCATTCATCCCGACTTCCTGAGGCAATGTAGTAATGTAGTAATGTACAGATAGCAGCCTCAATAAAGGGTAACTTTGTCATTGTTATTCGGGGCCATAAACAAAAACTGACCCCCCAAAAAATAAAGGAATACAAAAAGAAAGGGGGGGGAGCTATGTATAAATAGCAATCATGAATCATGATCACAATGTACTCCAACTTTCAACTTACCAGTACACAAAAAAAAAGAAAAAAATTACAGCAGCTTGTAAATAGATATCTATTTTTATTATAATAAAAACTATTGGGCACCAAGGGCACATTGCCCCCGATTCTAACTCTGGACCCCTAGAATTTCAAATTATGGGGCTTTATGCATGTATGCATACGGTACAGACGCTGATAAATCTTTATCTGACCCCCTACAGAAAAGTAGGTGTGCACCGATGGAGCCATATATATACCGGTAGGCTAGAGGCAAGTTGGTGTCAAGTGGGTAATTTGCCTTCATTAACCCACATCAATACCTAAAATAGGCCGCCTGGGAGTAATAAATGTGCAAAATAGATAAGCTGAACAGCCATGTACAGGTACAAAAAAGAATATTGTCTTGCAATTTCTTTTAGTTTGACTGCAATACTGCAGCAAATGGTCCATAGGACAGAGAGAGGGAGAAGGTTGTGATAAGACTTTTTAGTGTGGTTGAAATTAACCTTGTCCGTAAATGTAAGTGCTTCAAACCCTTCATATGGTTTAAGGCGAAAATGAAACATGGAGGATACAACATGCCCACGTGTAGGCAGTATCAGTGTAGGTTTTTTTGTGTTTTGTTTATACATGTAAACTATGACTACGATTCTGTAGAACTTTTACTCCTCCAGTGTACATGCATGCTTTCAATGCAAATTGTAGTCATTGAAGTTAATCAATGAAAATTGAACGAGCATTCAAAGTGGGCGCTAATCGCAAGTTCTCTTCATGTTAAATGTTTGGCTAATCACACGGAAGCGTCTGATTTCAAGGAGCATGTGACGCGTAGGCAGGATGACTTCAATTAGAAGAACCTACATGTACAGTGTAGCTTGCCAAAGGTTCAGAATAAGTTGAGATGATGAAAATTAATCATGTTAGAAGCATGCACACAGCTATAAATACAGAAATTGAGGTTATCTTAATTACTCGCGCTATCAGGCACCAAAACGCTCCGTTAGCATCTTATCTCTAAAGGTGATAAAGACTCTCCCAATCATGTATCGACTTGAAATTAGATCTTTAATCATGTGATGCACTTAGAAGTCAACAAGAGGTTAGGGCAGGTAATAAACCCATGCATGTGATAACATCAGAAAGTCATAATGTACATGTTCAAGCAGACATATAAGAATAGTTAAAGGTGAAATTACAACGTTTTCTAAATTTAGAAGAAAAAACAGTGGAAGGAAATATCTTCTGACAGCTATTAAAAGGTCACTATAAGTTAATTTTGTTAAAGTAGATTGTGACTTTACTCCTTTCTGGCTCTCAAATCTCGATAGACAATGGTATAAGATGTACAGTAGCGGAGAAAAAGATATAAACAATAAATGAGATTAATTGTTTTACTTATAAGCATCCAATTAATCGCAGCCAGTCCACACTTTCTGGCAAAGGAAGAAATCAATTAAATTTTCGGCAGACCTCCCGAGTCCAAAATAGTGCGGGGACGCTATAAATAAACAGGCAGACATGATACACCTCTCAAACTTGCGCTTATCTAATTCCCATTGATCAGAGATTCTACGAAGCGCAGAAAATATTGACTGGTAGCCCCCGCCGGTAAAGAGCTATGCCTTGTCTTGCATTCTGGTGTTGTGTGACCTTTCTGTGCAAGGAGAATGGCTGGAATCGATTAACGCAATCATCATGATCATTTTTCAACCCTCTATCAGCTTCAGAGGAATATCAGTATTCCTCTGAAAAAAATACCTGGTTCATTAATTGTTCAATGTTTTCTGATCCAAAAGCATGTGCATGTACGGGATGTACAGTACATACAGGTAGTTCTTATTTTTGTCCACTCTTGATGAGGCTGATGCAGAGCTGCCATTAAACAGGCACCTAAAATGAAGTTAAAGAGAAACTAGACTTCTACTCATGTGATTGAGAGCAACTGGAATTACATGTGAAGGAATGATCATGCTCACAAAAGAAATAGAATTGATGTAGGTTTTAGAATAATGAAACTCATAAGTTTAAGTAAGTACTGTAGCCTAGAAACTCTCTTAAATTGAAAAAAATGTACCAGCCTCTCTTTCCTGGTCTTCCTCTTGAAAAGGGGGGGGGGAGACATTTTCTTCACAGGTTTCATTAGCTTCTCATCTTACATGCACTTCTAATCTACCTCCAATCTCACAAATGCATTGATGAAAACTGACTCCTGGTCTGACGAAGTCTGATTCTTCTTCTCCATTTTGCTTGGGGCTGCACCAAATACAGGTGATCGAACGAGACAAAAATAGAAACTGTTTCTTGGAGAAAGAGTATAGAGAGAAGAAAGGGAACTTTCATGGCAAAGCTTCCCTCTGTTTCTTTAAAGATGTACAGTGTACATGTATCAGTTCAGTACCAGTTCATAATACCGGCAACGTAAATCTTGTGCATAGTAATTTCAAATGTGACATTCATAAATTACATCTGCTTTTAATACATACATGTACAATCGTACAGGGATCGATGCACAATGGGTATGAACACATAAAGTATGATGAACTGTCAATTAGGACTATAATGATGTTATTAATTGTGATCTATTACTTTCATTCTCCTGTGTTACCTTGCAAAAATATTATGATCAATTATTCATATATTATTGCTCAATCACATCCTGTAGTTCCCACACATGAACTGCTAATAGAAACACACACTATGTACTATGTACATGTACATGTATGCAGTACTTTGAGAAGTACTTTCAGGGGCTTTCATGTTTATTATACATGTAGTAAAATGCAAGATAAAATTCATTAGAGTTCTCCATATTTCTGCAGAATGACCTAAATTCTTTAACAAAACATATTGTTTAGATGGTCTAGATGACTAAATAATGCCATAGACTACAACAACTAAATGTATTTCTTTGGCATAACAATTACATAAGTACTAAATTGAAATTGAATTTATAAGCAACTCAATTAGCCTTTGTATTCTCAGTCATTGGGGATAGTATTATTAAGAATAACACATCCAATACGTCTCCTCCAGGCAAGGTGTTAGATTATTATTATTTCATTAGAACTGTACATGTACATTATTTATAACGTGCATCTGAACACAAGATCTCCAGATCTATTTCTATCTCTTTGCCCCATCTCTGGATCCCTCCCTTTTTATCACTTTCCCACCTCTTCAAATCAGTGAGATGGAGGTGACGAGAACTCTCATCCCCATAGCTCCGGGCCGGGCCGGGGCCTTGGCAAAAACACACCAAAGAAGAGGATGGAAAGCGGGTTATGATCAAAACAGATCTGAAGATATCTGGTGTCGACGACGCATCTCCACGACGACGAAGAAGACAGTCCCGTCTTCCTCGCAGGTTTGATGATAAATCGGAGTCTAACACCTTGCCTGGAGGAGACGTTTTTGATTTCTGAAAATGTTGCTGACACACATCTTTCTTTTTTTAGAGTCTTGTTGCATGAATGACCTTTCTGCATAAAGTACATTGTTCAAGTGACCTTGACCTTTGGAAAGAAAAAAGGAAGCTTTTCTTCCGGCCAAGTTCAGTAACGAGAAATGTCACATTTAAAAGAAGATACAGTATATAAGTCCCTATTACTCCTATGCTTAATCACTAGCTTTCAAATTTGTTTTGTAGGAAGTGCAAAATCAACTGTTCAAAAATATGAAAAGGATTACAAAGGCAAAAGAAAACAACTGGTAGGGCCTATAATACACTATATCTTTATATACATGTAGATCGATGGGGGAACAGCAACAAAGAACATCAGTGATATAATTATAAGCCTATATACCACAATTTCTGTCTTTCAAACTCAACAGGTACCATAAATTTGAAAGTTTGAATTCATTGCATGGCCAATTGAAAATGTCAATGCTAAATTGAAAGAAAGTATATTGTTGCTTAATTTGATAATATCATCAATCCCGGACGCATGCACGATTGAACAAATACACAAACCAATGCACACGGCACATTAAGTATGCATGTGTATTCAACAATGTGTGAGTGCTGATGCATCAAGTTAATTATAATTATATTATTATTATACATTGTACATGGAGGAGAATAGGAGAATAGGAGAATAGGAGATACAGTACTTCATGTACGTTTAAATATTGATCTTAAGTTCACACGCTCCAAAATATACAATGCCATTCAGACCTCTCACTCATCTCATAATGTATGAAGCTTCCACTCTCCTTTTCTCTTTCTTTCTCAATATCCCCTCTCTCTCTCTCTCCCACCCACCCACCCTCTCTATATTCTTTCTCCCTCTCTCTCTCTCTCTCTTTCTCTCTCACTTTCCTTCTCTCCCACTTTCTCACTCGCCCTGAAAATCTTATTCATTTCAAAAGAACAGCTGATATCTCTCTCAATTTGCTATGTTATTTTTTCACACTATTTATAATTCTCTTCACAAAAAACAAATTTTTCAGCCGTGAACAATAATTACAAAATTGCCCATTTCATGCCTTTTGAATCAGAAAACTGTTCCATTTCATACTCCCGCCCCCTCCTTCTTTTATTGCTGCTTTTATAGTTGTTGCTAGTCATCTATACAAAGGCACATTGCATTGTGTACAGAAATAAATGAACATTATGCAGATCGGCTGAAGTTCAATGTCAATTCTGCGGGTGGCATGTGGTAAGGCTAGGGAAACTCTCAATCTCATATTTACTTAGGCTGATCTTTCCCCGTCTCCACCCCCCCCCCCCACCCCCCATTGTATCAGTTCTGTTGCTGGACTATTTATCTACGCTTGAATAGAAGGCCGTCCAATTGAATATTAACAGTTGTCAAAATATGCCATGCGCATTCAGCAACACGTACTAGTACATACAGGCATATGCGTCACACCTCACTTGCACACAGCACATTTACATATTGTCGTCAGCGTTATTTTGGACAGACAAATCCGACAGTACATGTATATGACGGATTTCTCAGTTCAAAATAATGCATGATATCATGTAGCAGTAATCAGTGAAAATTAGTTCTCCCCATTTTACAACTATTTTGGGCATTTGCATTTGTATTGTGAGTTATAAACACCTGTGGAGTGTGGACACTGATTGGACATTCTCAAAAAAGTGTTTGATATTAATATTCTGAGCAACTCATAGAAGCAAATTCATAATATACACAAGCAATTAATGTTTAATTAACAACAAACCAATTGAAATTACTTCCTCTTTTGTTTTGAAACAATGGCTAACATATCCATACGTTAATGCTTCAACACATGTACAGTGTATCTTAAATAACCTCCACTTATTTTTATCAATTTGTATTTATTTTTATCTCTCACAGCTACCATAAGATATCATACATGTGTAAGAGGCACTTCTTTACATCTTCATGAAAATGCAAAAATAATTTGTAACTGAATTCCAATCCGAGCATACTGTAGTGAACACTGCATGTTTTGGTGAACAAATTCATTGCGCATCCAAAATTTCAACTTGTCTGTGCCATAATTATCTACAATTCGAAGTTTGGAAAAGAAAAATCTTGTTGGTTGTCTTCTAACGGTATTAAACATACGCTACCCTTTATTCAGTATTTTCTTCACTGTAATATGAATGTTTAAATATTATGCTGCACGATAATACCACGAGCGACTTGCCGCACACAAAAATTCAATCCCTGGAACTTGGAATCATCCATTGCATAATTTGTTCATCCAGGGAGACATTATTAGCTTTGGTCTGCAAGATAGCAAATATAATCAAGTCCACTTCATTAACTCATCAGAGTATTCAGTCATTTCCCCAAGAAAACCCTTGGATGTCTGTCTCTCTTTCTTCCTGTAGTTCTAATCATGAATGATAATTTCTGAGCTCTTTGGAAGCGCATGGAGACCAAGTATTGTATGCGCTACATGTACATGTATAAGAACGGACTATTAACGCACACGTGTACTCAGAGGCTTACCTTCAAAGTTTGAAAAAATGCAGAGTTTCAACATTTTAACTGTTTTTTCAATACACAAACTGGTTCATATTTTAAAAATTTAAACTTTTGTTTCTCTTCCTCACATTCTATTTTTTCTATCACCCTTTTTCTCTCTCTCTACTTCTTTTTGTCCATCTTCTCCTCCTGCGTATACTTCATCTTCCCCTTCATCTCTACCAGGTGTTCACGCCCCTTTTTTTCTTTCCTCTTTCTCTCTCTCTTCATATTGTTTCTCAAGATCACTCCCAATTCTTTTTTTTCCCTCCCCCTTTCATCTTCCCTTTATCTGTCTCCCAAGAAGTGCCCTTTCTCTGGATCCTCATCTCCAACATGCTGCCCAAGCTTACCGGGATTACATGCTCCCTTTCACAAGAGGCTATCTGTTTGCCACTTCATCATTTCAGGATTCTTGCACGACTCATCCCGCGTTCAGACTATCAGAATTTCAACGTATAACTACATGAGAGACAAGGGAATTAATAATTACCCTTCTTCTCCTGTCTGAACACTGAGTTTATGAAGAAACACACCATACAGCAAAACGCATGTTTGAACGTCATTTCGAATGAGAACTAGATAAAGAATCAGGGTCTTAATTGTTCTTGTCTGAACGTCATATTAGGCCTAATGTACATCATATCATACGAAAATAACTGGGCAAGGATTACCATGAGCCCCACTAATGACTGGCCTGCTGTCAGGTCAACAGGCCTTTTCAAATATAGTTTCTTAAAATGCTGTTTCTTTATACGATGCTGTTTTTTAAACTTCTACATGTATACCTCATCACTCCACCATGATTCTTTTTACGACGTTTCTTTAAAATACAAGTTTCCAATCAATTCCTTACGGTGTGAATGGGCTCTCAAAAATTTAAACATGTATACCTCATCACTCTACCATGATTCTTTATTCCATGTTTCTTTGAAATACAAGTTTCCAATCAATTTCTTCCGGTGTGAATGGGTTCTCAAAAGAGGTCAGCAGACATTCTTGTTCAGATGGAAATCTCTCATCAGGTAGTCATACAATTGTGTACAAACAAGGATCATCTGAAATTACCGTAGGGAAATTCAAACTACGCTGAATCAACAAATGAAAGGTCATAACACAAATCTTGGATATATGTCCACACGATTATTTGAGGCCCTGGATAAAAAATATAGTAATTGAAATAGACCAAAACTTTACATGTGTACATCTTTTCTTTTTTTGGGGGGATGGGGCAAATTATAGTCACACGGTTATTCTTTTCATTCCCAAAGTGACCTACATTGTACAGCATGTTATTGGGTGACATATCTGTAGTTTTGGCACTCACTCTGTAATAATGAAGAGTAAAATGTTGCAAGAACCATTATAACATTTTATTTTCATTTGAATGACCATGTACAACTACAAGAATATATGTGTATATAAAGTATACTGGTACTGATGTGCACCTGTTCCTATAATGAAATTATGATTATAGTATCATTTACAATTGATTGCACTTTTCTATTTACATTATATAAACATTTTGTGTAAATACAACTGTTGGTAAAAGGATATGATGCTCTTCCTTTATTGGAAAAATGACAATTTACAATCGTCTTTACGTATTTTTCACTTTCGTTTCCACTTTGATATTTAAAGCAGACAGCAAGTGGCTGGTAAATAGCTGTATACATTGTACATTCCCTCTCAAGAACAGTGATCCTCCAATAAATGTACATTGTACATGTCTCATCACTCTAACAACTCCCACAAGCACTCACTCTGAGTGGGAGAACCAGGAGCCCTCGGGAGAACTAATAGCACAATTTTTATTGTTTGAAAACTGTGAAACATCAATGATCAGATTAAGGGATAAGAGGGGCACATCTTTGAATACTCTTCCCTATTTATAGTAAGTCCCGGTTCAACTCCTTGAGTAACAAACAAAAGTGACTTATACCCTTTTCTAACTGCACTCTATCGGAGTCACACCGATGAAAATACCGATTGAATTTTCCTTATGTAAACAAAGGTGAAACCGCAGTTTTCCCCCTGTTGCTTTCTAACTGCCGGTGAAATTCACTCGCTGTGGCGAGCCCTTGCCGGAAGTGAAGAATTATTACGTAATTTTTTAAGCCCGCGCTCCACCTAGCTAGCATGGAGCATGTTCAACCATAAGTCAACAAACACAGCTGGTAACGATAAAGCGCGCGTATACTGCGACCTTTGACCATTTTAATCGCTGTTTTAATCGTCTTTTTGTCCCAAACGTTTTCTAACTGCACGTTTCATCGGTGTCACACCGATAGAATGAGAATTTCTCCTGCTCTTGAGCAGGAGAATTTAATCGCCTATTTCTCTTCTTTTCATCGGCTATTTAATCGCCTTTTTCTCCTCTGTTGCTTTCTAACTGCCACTTTCATCGGATGCGTCCGGATGCATCCGATGAAAATCGGTGCAGTTAGAAAAGGGTATGAGTCATGCATGAATCCAATCTTCATGTTTTGTTTTTTCAGTTTCAAGTTTCAGGCAAACAGATTTATCACATTCAAGAGAAATATTAAATTTAGGCAGTGGTTTTACTTTTAGCAGCTAATAATCTTGTCAGAAATATTTTGTATACATGTAGATACCTGTACATGTACTTTGGTCAAAGTCCTCAAATACATGTCGTACCTTGAAAGATACTGTTCTGACATCTCAAGTCCTCTGGTGAAATTCTAAGCCTTTCCATGTGAGATTAATCTTCACTTAAAGCCTACGGGCTTGATGGTCTACCTGACAGGGAAATTCCTAAATCCTACCCCCCCCCCCCTCCCCTCTCTCTCTCTCTTTCTCCAGTCCCCCATTACCAATTTTTATTTTCCCTGTGCTTTTCTGTTGCTACATGTATTTTGTATTAAAGACCAGTATTGGAAACGCCCCAATTTCAAAAAATGAAATGAAAGCTCTTATTTACCAATCATGTGAAAGAATGTTTTGAATAATACATGATGATAAAAAAAATTGCCCGGAAACCGCCTACTATTTGATAAAAACGCACGTGTCGCACACGTGTGCGAAGTCCCATATACATCTTTCTGTGTACAGTGCTTGTAACTTTATGAAGACTGGGCCATATTTCTTATCATTTTCATGATTCCAGAACCTTGCAGTACATCTATGCTAGATGATCAACCTTTTCTGATCGATTTCACAACGTCTCTTTCACAATGCATTCGCATGATTATAACTGGTCTTTATCTTTAAATACTGTACCTATATTACTGTATATGTAGGTGAAAACCACTCGCCTCTAAATACTTGTTATAAGGGTTACCAGATAGTACAAGTAAATTAGAAGATTACCAGCATATCCCCACACAAAAAGTGTCCGCTGTAGGCCCACAGGCTTGTAAACCTTCAGGTATTCTATACAATATCAAATTTACAAAATATCCATACCGTACGTATTGCACTTTGGAAAGGCATTAATCCTCATTACCAGGTCCCTCAGAGAGGACCTAAAGCTGTCGGCCGTCTGGTTGCTTTAAAACTTACAAGCATTTATGCTTTCTTAGCAGTCAGGTAAAATAACCAACACCATTCAAACTTGAGTGTATCTAAATATTGAAATATATTGAAATAAATTGTAGAGAGGGAGTTTATAAGGGTAACAGAGGTCATGTTTAAAAGCAGGGTTAATTCAAGGAATGTACTGTAGGCCCGCTATATTTATATTTGGGTTGCTAATCCTGTCTAGACCCTGTGGTGTTTGGTCACAGCCCTGGTGTATCATCACTCCATGCATGATCATCCAATTACGAGAATTAGTGAGATGGTCAATAGATTAACTGGCAGTCTGCTCACAGTTCACTCATGATAACAATGGCTCATATAACCCAGTACAGACAAACATGGGAAGGAAGATACATACTGCTAGGAAGAAGTTAAAGTTGATCTATTTATAGATCTATGCTTAAAATTTAATTTAATTTTGTACGAATTGCCCCTCTTTCTGTCAGTCTGTACTGTGGCGCTCTTGATTGTAAGTTGCATAAATACACATGTAGTTGGGCAATTGAGTCGATTGCATAGGATTCCAATTTCAACTTTAGAAGTTTTACAGAAACTGAACAAGATTCATTCAATAAAAGCAGGACTTTTAATTTGTTGGGATGATTTTATGCATACACTGTTAATAATGGCTGCCAACAACTTATAATTGCAAGCCCTTCACCTGCAATATGTACACTCGTATCTCTACATCTACTGTAACAAGCATGTACATGTACATGTACATCAAGATCTTTCTCCATCCCTCCCTGTCTGCCATCTTTTCTCATCATCCTCACAATCTTAAAGACTCGTACTAACGGATCGTGACTGAAATCATCAACTCTCAGTGGATCCAGCCAGCAGGTCAAAGAGACACACCATGAATCTCACCAAGGCACAGTCATCAGGTATTCAGGTATCATATGAAGCAGCAGGCGAGGGCGCATTCTCCTGCGCTCACCATCTTATCAAGGCTAATTATCCCCTCAGTGCGAAACCATTCTCTCTCTCTCTCTCTCTCTCTCTCTAGCTCTAACCCTCGTTCCCGATCAAAACATATTAATTACTCAACCCTCCACCATTCTGCCATTACAGTTTACACACATCTGCCTTTTCTTGAGAGAACCTAATCCTATAATTAGAATGAAATGAACAAGAGCTAGGCCAGAGAAACAAATAGTAATGATAGTGGTGGAGTGCAGCCTGCTATGAACACAGCTGTTGCGAAATTTACGCTGTAGGCCTCCTATTGATTTTTACCTGCAAAGGTTAGTACCAGAAACATTGTTTATGTTTGGGGTTTATTTTGGGAATATGACCAACTCCTTTGGGTGGACAATTTTTACAATTTACATAGTGCATTGCAAACTTGAAAAGGTATATTTACATACATGTATGTACAAGTATACTGTATAAACTAAAGTGTAAACAAGTTACAAAGAAAATGAAAATAGAAATATCATAGGAAACTATTATTTACTTGCGGTCTTTACATGGTGGTTTACAATAAAATTAAAACGTAAACAAAGTAGGCCCCCATCTACATGTACAGTAGGCTCTGTGCATTGTATCCCTCATACATATATGTACATGTACATTCGTTATACTGGAGCCTATATAAATTAATTGTCTTCCTCTATCATTTCTTTCTAATTCCTTTCAGATCATACTAGGCTGACACACCCTGTACTGTGCAAAAGTTGTCTAAACCAACACAACAGCTGAAATACTACTGTGTACATGTACATGTATGTATTTCTTTCAATTTTCTGCATCATTTCAATAAATTCATGTTTGCACTAAAAGATTAGATGTGTCATGACACATTCCATTATTATACATGTATTGTAGACCTTGAACGTTTAACCAGAAATTTGAATTTTATAAGCATAATTCGCTCTGTCTCGGTGGGAAAAAAAAATAGTGTACATGTACATGAATGTATCAACCATTCAGTTCCATATGACACTGTAACACATCATAATTGAAAGCACATCAGCTGCACAGAAATGACTCGCTGCCTAATTGATTACATCCAAATTAAAAATATATTTCCTGTTTTCAAATGCTCGCAGGATAGAGCACGCTTTTAGAGGTCAGCACTCAGCAGAAACTGTTGGTTCGGCATGACTTTACAGAATACTTCAATAACATATTTAGCAATCAGCTGGAAATTACCATTTATGTGAGTTTCCAATGACAATGACCTTTGTGGTTTAGTGCCTATGTGCATCCTTAATTGATCAGAACAAACAAGAACGATTATCCAACACATAGTACTATGGAGATTGACTGTAATAAATAAGGAAGGCAGATGCAATTGTCTCAAGTTTGAAAAGCCAATCAACAACCCCATAAAATGTTGTTTACAATGTACATCTACATGTACAGTCAAACCTGTATATAGCAGCTGCCCAAGGGAAACGCAAAAAGTGGTCTTCGTAGACACGTTCCTTTTATAGTGCATGTTTCAATGAGAAACCATTTTCAAGGGAAACAACAAAATGTGGTCTACAGGGTTCTTGTTAATAGCCGGCAACCGGCTATTTTTTCCGGCTGTAACGGCAATCGTAGCCGGCTGTCGGCACCATAAAAAAAAAAAAAAAAAAAAAAAAAAATCGTAGCCGACAGAGACTGATGGACTAGAAGTTGAAACCCACAGTGCTGCAGCTCAGAATGATGACAAGCCGACGACAGTCACCAGGCAAAGTGAAGAAGGTGCCAGTGGGCAAGATGAAGCTGAAGACCAGGAGGTGAAGTCCACCCTTGACATCCTAGGTCTGGATGAGGATCTTCTTAGCCAGTCCTCAGATTCAGAAATGGAATGATCATTCACTATGTAATTATTGCAAAAAGTTTCAGCCTCAGGTACATGAATATTAAACATGTGTCACATTACATTTCAATATGCGAGAAAAGTTTAATACATTCTGATTGAATTGACAAGATTTTTCCTTCTAAGGTCTCTAGAATCTGAATGGGAGATCTTGAAATGCTAGGGGCTTGCCTTCAGGGGAGACTCCCCTCCAGACAGCTGTCACATACCTGCAAACCATTTACCAATCCAATTTTGTCATATATATTTTTTTTATGTGTGTTCCAATTTTTTTAATTTTTTATCGCAAACGATTTTCTTCACTGACAAGGTCCTGTAAACGTCAGTTAACCGTTTTTGCCCAGGACTACCTTGTATCATTATCATGTAATTCAAAATTGTAGATTCATCACAAATATGATTGATTTATCAGAAACAATAATGGAGCATTTTCATTTCATATTGTATATCATATGAAAAGTAAGTTATTCAGCCAAAATATTCATGATCTTTATCATTAAACTATGGCTCATACAGTGTGGTCATATCTTCAAAAATAAGGCTAAGATAGCACCAGAGAGCATCTAAAACCCTAAAGCTTCCAGGGCCCTTGGGCGGGCCCTGGACCCCTGGACCCCGGCGCACAGAGATTTTTCTTTTGCAATTTTAGTAGCCTCCTGTAAATCATAAATAGCCTGCTATCAGAAAAATTAACAAGAACCCTGGGTCTACATGTATGTAGACAGGTGGTCACTAAAGCAGGTTTGACTGTACATGTACATGTACATCGCTCAGAACGCCACTTTTTCTTTGAAATAAGAATTATTCTTTATTGTTTGTAATACTACTGTACAATAAAGATTAACAAGGATGGTACAGTGTGGTATTATTTGTATCAACTTGAAAAGGCAATCAACAGCCCTATTAATACAAATTACATGTTTTATGTTTACATTTCCAGCTCTTATATTTTTTGTTAAAGATTCTTAAAGGCTTACTGCTGTACCATGGAGATTAACTGTAATTGATATGGGTGGTAGAAGCACTTAAACAGTTTGGAAAGCCAATCAACAACCCTATAAATACGGCACATGTTCATGACTTTTGTTTACACTGCTAACTCTTCTTTTAAGTGGGAAGTGACACGTACAATGTACATAAAGTACCACTTCCAAAAACCCACTTGTCATCCAGGATATTGAAACAGAAATAGAGTCTGAAAACAAAAATTATAAAATCATGTTACAGAATTAGGCCAAAAAGAGGGGGTGTGCATACAAAGTGTTGTGTACATGCCTTTAAAGGGAGGTACATGTACATGTACATGTAATATACTCTCCAGACAGAGGGGCGCACACACCTCCTGCATCCATTGGATATGGTTTTAAGTTGATCGCTTCCCCCTGCAACCGATCCTGAAATGTTACCATCGTCTAATATAATTTGCATTTACAAACTAAACTATCTACTTTTATTATTTGTCTGTGTATTTCTGGCTATGTCAACTTGTTCTCGTTTTTTATAATGGCTTTCTACTTGCAGTCTTAAACATGTGACAGTTAAGATGCTTACATGTACATGTAGATGATGAATACATGTACATGAAGATGTACATGCAGTAGAAGTCCCCAATACATAACAGACTGTCCAAAGAATAATATGCTTCCTCATCCATTAAATTTAAGTTGCAACATTGTCATCTAAATCCTATTACCTCTTCATGGAAAACCTCCAATAAGATTTGTTTAAAGGAATAATAAGTGATTAGCCTACTTAGTGGAACAAAAGAAGAAATAAGCACACATCTTTGCATTAAGTACACCTGTATGCAACCACCAATACCCTACTGTACATTAGATGTACATGTACACAGTAGTTCCAAGCTCCAAAACGAACTTTGCCCATGAATTGCTGTACATAAGTGCAAAAGGAAAGGTTTTAATATCAGATAATATGTCGCTTCAGCCTTTATCAGTAATGATATGTAAGGATTGTTACTGAGAAGAAAACCGAAAGGGAGAAAAAATAGAGAGGGAAGAAAAAGAAACCAGGGGAAAGCTAGCACACACAAATCCGTGAGCTTCCTAACAAATAAAACACCCACTCATTCATCATGCTCCACCTCCAACTCAGCAAGTATGAATCACAGTTTCCAGTCTGTAGACCCCATTGAATTCAACAGCCAACATACTGTAATTATGGGCCCTGTTATTATGTGTGTCCTAGAGGTATAATCCAAAGAGGTATTACCGGTACACTATCTGAGCTGTTCAAAATTGTGGCTCACTTTGCTTTTGATAACTGCATGCTTCAAGGGAGATATAAACAACTCGTAACTGTAAATGTTCGGTGTAAAGTACATGCACAATGTACATGTAATTTGCAAGTGACTTCATGTACTGTAATTATTACAATCACATTTATATAGAATTAAAAGCCTTACGATACAAGTACATATTATGTACCATGCATGTACCTTGTACATGTGAATGTTGTTAATAGTTTAAAGTGCACCATGAAGTATAAGATTTGCAACAGAATGCTGTACTACATGTATGCTTTTTGAATGGAGCAATGCAAAGATATGAATTCATGTACCTACACATTATCAAGTTTTAACCATAATTGACAAAATCAATCAAAGTATATTACATTTACTTTGAAAGCAGTATGGTGTCAAAGGTCACAGCTGAGATTACCCTCAGACAAGTGACAAACTCTGGACTTTGGATGACACTTGCTAATCTCCTCGCAATGTTTGTCTGCTGGTTGACACTTGATCCAATCCCTATTTGCACTGTCTTTGCGGCTCTGTTTATGTAATAACTACTCTGGTATCTAAATGATTCCCTATCTGTAGGAATGACCCCATCATGGTCAATCGTACTGTACTCTATGATGACCGATGTACTTATCAACAAATCATCGGCACTTTTCATCCGTTTTACAGCTTCTGTGCTTTCGGATGGTTTGAGGTGGACTATTTAGTTTCAAGTTTGATCATTATCTGCAATTCTGCATGCTGTCTAATTATACTGCATTACCTGTGTAGTGTACATGTACAAACACAGCTACAGTTTGTTTCATAATGTACAGGTATGTTCATTTCAGGATGTACGTATGTTAATTTCAGGATCTATTGAGGAGTATTGAGTCAATGCTTACTCTTGCTTTAATATTTTTGCAGGATATGAACAATATCTACACTAAAGCAAGGCATTTCTGATCCAAGGAATCTGGCCATGTCTCCTTGATTGTATGAATCAGCACAACCACACATGGACTATTACAAAGTCTCTTGGACTGATATGAGCCATTATTCCAAGACACAGTTGGGGCATTGCAGGATTATTATGTGTAAAGGAAATAAGGAATAATGTTGACCCTGAGCTAACATGAACATGTAAGCCACATGAAACAAACAGAAGCATAGAGAAAGGATGTCTACTCAAAGCTTTTGTGGTTTGGGAATTGGAAATCCTACATCTCTTCTCTCTCCCTCTCTCTCTCTCTCTCTCTCCTTCTCTCTACCTCTCATTCTTTTCCATGATAATTACAAGATCCCACTAAATCAATAATAATAATAATGCCTTACCTTCCACTAAGTCTCCCCTTGCTGCTGCTTCCAGCAACTCTACGTTCTTGGCAAATGTGACATTCCTCCTATTCTGCATCTCCTTCATTTGGTTGGTGTTCTTGCGCTGCCTCTTGTTAAATTCCTTATCCGACTGGTGGTAGCGCTTGAGCTGCGCGGCACGGCGCTTTCGAGCGTGCTTCAGCCTCTCCTGGACACTCATCTTCTCCAGGGTGGGCATCTCCATGACCAATTCGTCATGCGAGGTCATGTTGGCAGAATTGTAAACCATCGACTAGGATGAACGACTACTTCGAATCAAGCCTCCTTGACGGAGAGCGCGCACGGGTCAGCGAGTGCCTGACCAAAAGTGACGGCGAGTTACCTGAAGACTGGTCTGCGGTTAGATAGATTCATATATTAGACATGAAACTGGTGTGATGTTTGCGTATTAAGCCTTAATTTGCCACTCGGGATCCTCTGTCTCTCTGGCCACGACTGTACAAGTACTTTGCTATGATCACAGCATTTAAGAACTGCGTGTGCAAGCTTCTCTGCAGCCAGGATGTCGGTGTAATGTACACAAGCGGGAGTTGCCTAATCACTTGTGAACTCCGCAAAGTAAGGCTGTGCTACCTTCCCAGCGCTACTTTAAAACCTCTACCATGGAGTTTCCTCTCTCAATATCCTCAGGAAGTGCCACTCAGAGCATTGTCCTTTGACCTCAACATGGTAGAATCCACCAGCAGGGGTGCATATCCTGTCTTATAAGATGGGTGAATCTCTATAACTTAAAAACCAACGACATGGACCTTATCTGAGGCACTTAGAAGCGCTGAAATGCTACTTTCACTCGCCCACATGTACCTTCCCAGTGGGACCGTACGGCTTCTCCTGGAACGGGGGTGCGGCAAACGTGAGCTACGATCGATTCCGTGAGATCACTGATGGGAGTCGCTGCTGAAAGGGCGTGCTCAATCAGCTACCACTCACAATGAAGTCACTCTCAAAAATGGGACCTGTGAGGGAAACAAAGTATTATAAACATGAATTGAGCAGGCTGACAAAACTTTTACAAAAGACCTACATGCCTCGCTTCAGTTCCCGATTCATTCATTCACCTTGGACTTTGTTCCAAGAGACACACAAAAAGAGTGTCAACAATTTTAGACTGCATGGCTGATAATAATACCTATCAAGGGTAATGGTTCAGGTGGAATAATAAAATCTTCTTCCTTTTTTTATGGGGGTGGCACTAACAAATATCTCAATAAACAGTTCCTCTTTGAAATAAACTAATGAATTGCTTGTTAATAGGATAATTTCATTAGTGGAATATTTGAAAGATTCACCGATTAAAATGACTTAATTCAAATTATAAGCAATTTGTTTCAAATTAGTATCCCAATTAAGTTCCTAACATGAACTGCAAAACACAGATGTAATCGAATGAATTAATGATGTACATGTACAGGTAAGTAATGCAATACTTTGATATCAATTTTTTGAACTACTTTGTGCATTTCAACAATTATCATTGTTAAACTAAATGGCTCACAATCATAAGAATATTCAAACATTTCATCCCTAACTTTTCAGCTATAATCTGAGCATTTGTGTGTAGTTTCAACTCACAGACTTGACTCAAATTAATAAATGTAAATATGAGAGGATGCCTGCTATACAGGCATTAAATTTGGGTGAGCCACAAAATAATAGTCTCACAAATCATCAACAACAGCAATCCACAGCATGACAACATATAGGGGTGAGTCAGCACCCCCAATTTACATCGTCACCTAACAACCATACACGCCACTCTTTGCAAAAACAGGATGACCAGATTCAAAAGTACTAACTCGAGGAAATTCGTTTACATGCAGTGATAACATAAGGGCCAGGAGAGAGGAAGTTACACTGACTAACATTTAACCCGAGCTCAGAAACTCCTACTAGTTTGTTCATATAAGATTTTCTCCATTATCTCTTACATAGCTTTATATAGATGTTTGTTTCTTAAATTTGAGAATATGCAGGTGTGCTATTAAATAATCTTGTTTCCCTCTCAGGTTAACCTTTTAGACATTTTGGCACAAATTCACAAAGGAGGTTTAGATTTAACCCATGGTTTAAACCTTCATTTACATAACCCATTTAAAATAAGCGCAAAATAGACGCGACACAAGTCAGAGGTCCTATATTAGACGTGCGCTAGGCAAGCTACGCCTATTTTTAAACCATGGGTTATGTAATTGAGGGTTTAAACTTTAAACCATGGGTTAAATCTAAACCTCCTCTGTGAATTCGGGCCTATGAATTCAGAGTGAGGTAGAACAGGAAGGTAAAAAGAAAATGCAATTAGCAGACAATAAAGACACAAAGTTTTTTCTGAGACTATACATGTACAGCTTTACAAATACATATTAATAACATAGTTGAAGTCTTGAAGTTCTAAATCAAACTGAATGTCTTTGGGCAAAAGCAAATAAAAATGATTTGCAAGGTTTTTTTTTACAAGAAACTCTCAAACAATATGTACATGTACATGTGCAGTATTGCAAATTATGTTGTTTGTTTTTGTCTTCTTCAATAAGGAAATGCAGTGATGTTTATTATTTAATACACACTTGAATTCAACTGAGTGATACTGAATATTTTATTGTGCTTAATAATACATTTTCAGCATTGTTTATCAACTACAGGTAATTAGCCTATAAGAAAAATATTGCATCAGTGAAACATGAATTAGATTTAGTTTGTCAAATAACAATATACTCTGTAACTTTTAAACTGATAACAAAAACAACTGAAGTCAGACCAAAACTGTTAATGAATTGCTATGGTTCAACACCTGCACTGTGTATCAATTAATGTTGATACACAGGGCAAATGGAGCAACCAGAACTCGTATTTCAATGAAAAGTATTGCCATAATTTGCTACAAATATAGATCATTTCAGGTGATTTAGAAATAGAACAGGGCAGGATATTGCCAGTGGCACAGCTAAATCCCTCATAATATCGCTCTGGAAGTTGGGACCTAAATAGACCACCATTAAACCAAGCGAATGACAGGATACTCATTCCCAAAGGACTTTTATCTCACGATGCCCACAATCATTACTCCCCCAAATTATGCTATAAATGTATGTACACATGCACTAGCCATATACATGTAGTATGACAGACGATTTAATGAAATGGGAAAATTCATATTTCTGATCAGCTGAAAACAGTATTATACAAATTAAATCGGCGGGTGTACACATTGCCTATCGATGCACATTTAGACAGGTGGGATAGTGTGTGATAAAATAAGGGGGTTGATTATGATATGGGAATTTATAAGGCTTCTACATCATGCAATGTAACATAGATGTTCATACATTGCCTTTGACCACTTGTGTTTTTAATCAAATAATTATGATTTTCCTTCTTTTTCAAATGAGGAAATAAAATGGCTTGCATTTTACTTAAACAATCTCAATTTACCAAGTACCGTAAATAACGTTGTATAAACCGCCCTCGTGTATTAACCGCACCCCTCTTTTTCGCCCTTAAAAAAAAAAAAAAAAAAAAAAAAATTGCCGAGATTTTATTTTTTGTGTGTAAGATCATTACGGTACTGTAAATTAAAAAACAGTAGGGACCTAGGATAGAACCTTGTGGTACACCATGTAATAGAAGAAAAATTGGAGGAATTATTATTATAAACTACATATTGAGATCTATCAGAAAGATTACTTTCAAACCAAGATGACAGACAAATTTGAGTGTTGTTCTAGTTTCCGAGTGGTGAGTCAACACACCGATTACCGAGCTGGGAGACATTGCCAGGCATAGCGCCAGGTGGAGGGGCATAAATTGAAACTTTAAATTTTTTTTTTTTTTTTTTTTTTTTTTGGTGTACCGTGTATAAACCGCACCCCAGACTTTGAAATTTTTTCGGCGGCAAAAAAGTGCGGTTTATACACCGTTATATACGGTAAACACATGTAAAGAAACTAGCATATCATCAACTGTCAATTAGTAAAAAAGATATCTTTCAGAGATTCTACATTCTTTGAGGTTTGTTGCAAATATGAAAATCAGTTATTAAATACAGTACTCAACCAAGGGAGCTCTTTTAATTTTGCAAGTTAGAAAATGCCTCAAAAAAATTGAATCGCATAGAATTTTTGCCATTCAAAAAGTTGTTGGTTTTACTAAACATACAATTGTCATATCAGGTAATATTTCAGTATTTAACTTTTTATCATATGGTAAAAGGCAGGTACATCGATAAACATCTGTAAAACATGTGTCAAGGTATATAATTGCAATGTACATGTACATGTTCTACATAACATTAGCATCATTAACATCATGCTTAAAATTTAACTGTGTCCATTTGCACAGGATCCCCAGGTCCATTTACACTGTACATGCACCGAATGTACACTGTCAGCATTTTAAAAAAAGATCCCTTTGACCGAGCGCTATTGAAATGCTAGTCTGTTATATCCTCTTATTTAACAGTCAATCCAGTTGACAACTGATCAGGACTGTCTAGATCCTGTTCATTCATGCAGAACAAAAGGGTCTTTACCTAGAAAACAGAACTAAAAACTAACTGTACCGTTTCTATAGGCAGAAGGCCAACATGTGAATCTGCCATAATCCTTATCATATACACTTTGTACCCAGTCAGTCAAACCTACTTGAGAGACCATGTGAAGAAAAACGTCAGACCAGTTGATGAAGAGTTGAAGACCTCATCCTTTATATTATGTGAACCGTTTTTTACCTCTAACCTTAAATGTACTATCTAAGTAGACAGCTATTTTGTGTTTCTTACAGGTTTGACTATAGAAATGTGGACACCTCAATAATGATCTATTTTGTTAAGAGAATTGAGCAGTATTGGGTAATGGGTATCATAATGAATTGTAAAGTCCATGTAACTGTCATTAATTTTTCTGTACTTTGTGCACTGTAGTAGTTTGTTGACACAAAAACAAAACTAGTTGGACCCTGGGAAATTAATTTTATGAAATAATCAAATGAGGAAGTGAGCTGCAACAGGCACAACGGTTTGTGAACTTACAGTACATTATAGTATACGACCTGAAATAATCAGTACTGTGAACAGATGCCTTGATAGGAAAAATTCTAACAGCACCTTTGTTCTATTGTCCATATCCGACCATGCAATACATCCAGGAACATGCAGATATATATAATGATAAGAAGTAAAACTTTAACTACATGTACAGTATAGTTTTTGGTTGAAGCAAAAATTTAATCTCTTGTCTGATAAACAAATATTAAACATACTTTCAAAACCATTCAAGATATGTAACAAGAAAAACAAGATTCCAAAACTCATGTTATTGTTGTTTCCTAGAATACAAGAGATATCCTTAATCAAACACGTCAGATGCCTTTTCAATTTTCTAATCTAATTCCATATTACAACTACACATTTGCCAATTAAATTCAGATTCAAGTCAGAAGAATAACATGCCTGATATGAACATGACAACATTCTAATATTCAATAAGATTCAATGCACTTTTCCAATACATGTACAGTACGTACATGTACATGTACATTGTACAGGCCTGTAAACGAATTATTTAAGGGCACAAAATCTCTTATTTCCTAATTTTTTTACCGCATTGCATAATAGTTAATTACATGTATTTAACTGCATGCGATCAAAGGCTTGCAATTTACCAAAAAGTCCTAAATACATGTTACTGTTACTGTACACTGTAGGTAGACTTCGACGTTGTTAAAGTTAAAGACACTTCCTACTCATGCTGATCAGGACAAGCTTTGTGTGAAAAAGTTTCTCTTCTTTTGTTTTTTTTAACTTTTTTCTTTTCTTTCTTTTTTGTTAATTCTCAAAAGGAAAGCTGAGTCTACATGTACATGTAATTAAGGTCCTGCTTAAAGTGAAACTTCCTTTTAAGCAGATGGAGTTGACATTGGAGTCTAAATGTACTCCAACAAACCCTGCACTCAAGGAAGGATACAAACAAACCATATTTTTCAGCTGTCCCTACAGTATCTTGTACATGTACATGTAGGGATGTTAGACTAAAAATTGAAGTCCATTAAATCATGAAAATTTTGCACTGTATTTGGAGAACACAATTTATCATTCAATATGGAAAAAAAATGGAGTCAAAATATAAATCGATTCTCGAGATATTAATTTTTTAATGTTTTTATTTAGGGGTATTTCCTGAAGTGTTTGCATAGGAAATTACAATGTAAGCATGGCACCGAGTGTAATTTAAGTACATAGTAAAGAGTACATACCTCAACATTGCAAGCATTGTTTGATGTGCCATATCTCAAAAAATATATCTTGTTTCTCATTGAAATTTCAACTGAACTTTTCTTCATTATATTCTTTTTATCAACATTTTTAAGAGAAACCTTGAAATTAAATATATTGTTGCCATGGAAACAAAACAAAGAAAATAAGAAAATATTAAAAAATTAATATACCGGTATTTACTTTCCAGATCAAATTGCTACTCAAAACACTTTGCATTCCAAGATAATGGCAGGGACATCTTTCCACAACATTTTTAAAATTAAAATATAAGGTTGCCATGGCAACAAACAAAGAAAAACAAAGAAAAACGAAGATTTAAAATTAAAAAAAATTTCACAGGAAAAATGTTTCCTGATAAAATTTGAGGATCGATTTGAGGATCTGGAGGATCGCTGATTTTCAAGTAAAGATTTTCAAATAATCAGCGATACAAATATAAGATGATATTTCAATGTAAACTTGGATTGAAATTCTGGCAGTCATGGTGGAAAAATATATCAATTCCAAGTTCATGTAAAATTGCTTTTAGTTGATAAAGGAAAACAAATATGGTAAATGTCCAGAAAACCTCTTGTAATGTTACAAATGTATCAGGAGAATAACACCTGTATATTTACAATTACAGCTGAGTCACTAGAATTGCTCATTTCTACGTAATTTCCCTCGAAACAGTGTTTAGTTTCCCTTGAAACATTGTTTTAATAATTTCTTGCATTTTATCTTGTTTAAAGAGGGAGTTTGTGCACTTAGAAGAAGAGCCACATGCCGGCGCTTACGATGGAAATTTCCACGTGCGCGCACGTGGCCATTGCGGCTTGATGATAACATCACGCTTTTCTTTCATTTATACTTCCTCCCGGCATTTCACTCGTACACACATTCAACATTTCAACTTCTTTTCTATAATAAATACTCTGAGTTATTGCTTTAATAATGGAGTCTTTAATTATGAAAAACTTATATTCAACGTTTGTAGTCGATCAAAATTCTCAATTTATCCATGGAAAGTAGTTTCTAGCTGCAAATATTTCGTTCGGTCCGTACGTGTTCAGCACAGAATCACCAGGGGTTGAGGGCGAGTGTCAAGACTTACGGTTGTTCAGTCTTGGGTAGTATACATCGGAAGTTTGTGATTATCTGTAGATGATCCTGAATGAATTTCCCTTAGATTTTTGGCTCAAAGATAGCTTGAATATCACTTATAAATATACTAACATTGACTTTTGCAAAAAGTTCATTTTTATAAGAAAAAGATCGCTATAAATTGGAACTTTTTTTTACTGCTCAAATATATTAAAAGTATGGGGTAGGCAAAAAAGTCAATGCGCATGGATTATTTTCTTAAAGGTATTACAAAGTTTTGGTATGGGGTCATGAATTTGGTTCAAATTAACATATTGGAAGCATATGCGTTCCTACGATATTCTTTGATCATTGTCGCGGTTGAAATCGAGTCTAAAGTTATGAAATTATAAATAATAAACTCTTTATGTTGTATAGCTCCCTCTCAAGGTCAAGATATTAATTTAGCTATGAAACAATGTTTCTTGACTAAAATCGACCAATTAGCTATATCCGTTTGGAAATTATATATCACAACTACATATTCTGAGATTTTCATGGTCGCAGCTACCATAGTACGGCCATAGGCGCTATTTGAAATTTATCAAAATTTACCGGGAGCACCGGTAAATTTTTATATTCAATTTTCCTCAAAAACAGAAGTGTTTTAGGGGCTAATTTTGTTTGTGCTTATAAAACATTTACAGAGGCATCCAAATATATCAATATTGTAAAGATTCACTATCTACCCAATTTTCAAAATTTCCCAAAACTTTGTATTACCTTTAAGTTTCATGAATGGCATGTCCAAATTTGGGCATTGTGTGACCCCAGGATCACCTCCAGATTTTGATGTAAACATGCGCAGTTTTTCAGAGAGTCACAGAAAAGCAGTGCCATGGGTGCCACAATGCCTTTCAAACGCTTGCAAAGGGCCAATGGGCGAATTAGAGCTCATCTTTACTGCCATATTTTGATTGATTCTACGATTCTACTTGTGAAGAAAATGCTTCCAATATTGGAATACAACTTTAATCTACGGTAATTCTTAATCAATTAGTTCTTTCCTGCTAATTTTGATTTTTAATGAATTTTTAAAGATTGCATGTTTTTATTTCGACTACAATCACCGTTGGCTCGTACGCACATTGATGGCTCGATTTCAGGATTGCAGCGCGAGCGTCTGACATCCCTATGTACATGTGCTCTGCCCTTTTTTTGCTCCGTTTCATTTTCGTTCCCATCATTTTTTATTTTGTTTCGTCTCTTACTACAATATCATACACATAGTCATAGACTCGAGAAGAGTTTTCACAAAACTGTTCACTGACAGACAACCCATTGAATTGTTAACATGTGTTTCAATAGGTTGTCAGTGAAATTGTACTTACTGTAAAACAGTTTTTGTGAAACGATGCCCTAACCAACAGACTGGTTCTAGGAATACAAACCTACTGAAAACCACTTCCACAGACAGCAAATATTTCAGACAAATGAAAAATATTATTGAGCCACCCACCACAACAGTTTGCTTAGCCATGGTTTTGATCGCAATGACATCATGCCTTGTTCAGCGATGCATGCATGCAAGCTGTGCGATCATACTTTAGCAGCCAACGAATATTCGCTATCGGTACGATATCGTTATGTTCCATTGTCTTGTTCTCTCTGCCCTATTCACTGAAAGCCTGTCCCACTATGCAGTTCGAAACTGACATCGCTTTATTTACCTCATTCCCAAAACGTTGATACCAAGATCGTTTGAGCATCCTTTTTAAAAGCCTATCATTTTTCCAAACAATTATTACCGATTACAGATTACAGATTATAAGTTTTAGCAGCCATTGCATATAAAAGATGTATTCTTAACAATAAATTTGACTGATTTTGTATAATTTATGAAATAGATTCTTGACATGTTTATCTATCGCCTTTAAGTATCTTTTGAAGTTAGCTTGTGTGTGTGTAATGTATGTGCGAGAAGAGATTTATGCATATTTGCAATAAGCTTTTTTGCTTAGCCCTCACTTAGATGCCTCATGAATGATGCATATTGACTTTGAGCATGCGGTGTAGCTGCTAAGGGCATCAATGTGGAACTGTCACTCAAGTTCAGGTGACCAGGCAGGCAGGCAGGCCAGGCGACAGGGCATGGGAAGCAAACCGCTGTGGGCTCACCAACTCAATTCCTCACCATGTTCGCTCTGAGTCTAAATCAGAAACATCTCAATTGATCATGTATAACATTGCTTACAATCGCACATGAATATACAGGAACGAAAAACTATCAACTTTCTTTCGATTTCCAAGTTCTATTTAAGTTTGAGACTGAGCTTGCGCTTGAGCCCCAGCAACATGCAACAGCGACTAGACTGACCGTCTGACCGTGCCTGGAAGCCAGCCGGGCGGCAGGGCATCAGTCTCGGCGGCCGCCAGCGATGGCTTTCTACCACTGTACCTCACTCCGTCTTTCAACTCAAAAACTTCCTTTTATTGCTTAAAACCATGATAATCATGGGTACCAAAGCCCTTTATTCATTAATAATTGTTATTTCATAATAAATATTATGTGATAAAGTCATAAATAAGGGTACAAGTAACATTATTTACCTGAAAATGACAGCTGATCAAGCGGGAGTCGCGTCTGATCGATAGACTCTGTGCGTGTGAGCTTGCTTTGTACAAACGCACCGAACGCTATACGACGGGCAAATGAGTGTCCGCAATTATCATACACGGTAGTCTTCTTCGTCATCTACTTTTTCCTCTCCTACTTCTTCTTCTTTCTTTTTCTTCACTATATTGGTTTTGATTTATGTGCCTGTTTTTATTAATTATTCTGACTTGTTTAATCCACCGCACCCCACAAAAAATAGAATAATAGATAGAATAATATCGTCGCTAAACAGGCGCGGATCTACGGGGGGGGGGGGTTAGGGGGTTTAACCCCCCCCCCCCCCTTGGGCGCCCCCCCCCCCCCCCCCAAAAAAGGGGAAAAAAAGAAAAAAAGAAAGAAAAAAGAACGCACGCTGGAGAGAAACCCTTTCAAGTGCAAATATTGTGAGAAGATATTCAACTCATCTGGTAACTTAACCAAACACATGATAACTCTGGATCAGGCGCGTACGCAGGATTTTTTCAAGGGGGGGGTTTTAACATTTATAAATCGGGCCGAAAATTTCATAACGACTCAGCCCACCGCTGAATAAGCGGGGGGGGGGGGGGGGGGGGGGGGGGGTAAGAGGACACTTTTTTTTTTTTTTTTTGGAGTCCCAAAAAAATCGCAACGACTCAGCCGACTGCTGAATAAGCGGGGGGGGGGGGGGGGGGGGGGGGGGGGGGGGGGGGGGGGTAAGAGGACACCTTTTTTTTTTTTTTTTTTTTACCTCGAAATTTGAAAAATTGACATTTTGCTCCGTTGGGGGGGGGGTAGGGTCACCTGTTTTTGGTCAGTCATGGGGATAATTTTTTTTTTTTTTTTTTTTTTAATAATTAAAAAAAAAAAAAAAAAATCCAAAAGGGGGGGGGGGTTTAGGGGGGTTTGGGGGGGGGGGGTTTATACACATAAAAATACCAAGGGGGGGTTAACCCCCCAACCCCCCCCCCCCCCCCCCCCCCCCCTGCGTACGCGCCTGCTCTGGATATAACTGTGTATTAAACTGTTACTTGATTTAAAAAGACGTTATCATGCACCGCTTTTTATGGTCTCCATTGTGTTAATAGATGCCAGGAAAACATCACTTACGGGGTTCAAATAAACACCCCCAAAAAAATTCTTCATTTATTCTCTATTGAAATAACACAAATATCACACGATAGCCTGCACTTTATAGAAAGAAAAATGATAACACGCTCAAGGTTCAACCAAGTGGCTTCTTTTTTTAAAGATATTGATATAAAGCACATGACTTGTTTAATATTAAAATAGCTATAGTTTAACAAACAAGGTTGTTACTCTAGACATTTAAAAGGAGCCACCAGGGAGACATGCTTGTGAATTTTATAATCGCTCTGGATTAACCATCTCTCTCTCCCTCTCTCTCTCTCTCTCTCTCCCTTTCTCTTGCACTCTCTCTAACACACACTCTTTCTTCCTCTCTCTCTATCTCTCTTCAAAGTGTACCTTAACTAATTAAAGGTACTATGTCCCATTTGCAGACCAAAAAAATGAAAAAGTTAAATTCCAACTGCATTTGAAAGATAATACTAATTTAGAACTTCCCTAAAAAAGGTGGGGCTTGAAAATGTCTTCAAGTGGGAAAATAACGACTATTAGTTGTCAAATCGACTTTAGGGCTATAGAGCCCAAAAGTAATAGTCTTGATTTTCAGACAATTGTACCGAATGGTCATACGTTTTATGCTGCGCAAAGATTCAATCAGTAAATCTTGGCCATCACAAGAAGTGGGTTAATGATGTAGACAAAATAATGCTCATGTACCCTTTACAACTCTTTTCATGTATGTTATTACCAAAGAAGAAAAAGGCCAGTCAGTCACTCAATAGTGTCTGACAGTGAAGTCTAGCAAGTAAACGGGTTTCCTTGCATAATTTGAATATGAGGACACTGCTAACGTTTAAATTTCACAGATAGGACATACATGACATATTCATAATTCCTGCAAAGTTCTACATAATTTGAGGTTGGCTGCAAAAGGGACATAGTACCTTTAAGAGTTAATGCATTTTCCATGACCCGTGACATTTTAAAAATGGAGAATCTCTGCAGGCCCAGTCGCTGGTTAATGACTGTCATTTTCCAATGTTGCCATGGTTACCGATGATTATGTGTACGTTTTATGTGTTGGTATGGTAATAACAGAAGCCATTATAATGGAAAGTTTGCTTCTTTTTCCTCCGTGCTTGCCCTCTTTTCCTCACCTTTGAAGATGGATTCAAAGCAGCTGCTGTTGTAAAAGTTACTGTGTAATTTCTCGTCCACGCAAATTTTAAAATTGAGTACACCCATCAATAATGTGATTCTAATGAAACATTTTTTAATAGCAATTATTATATTAGATATCATGAAAGAAGAATGGTTTATGATTTACTATTTCTATCAAGTGTTATTACATTGAGTAGGATTATGAATTCAAAAAGTATATTGGTAGTAAAACGCATTTCTCTCCTTCATGAAATGACTAAGTACTCTCTCTCGTGTGGTAAATGGGGGCGCTATAGTCATGATAGTGAAAATATTCCTGTACTCCCATGTTGTATAACCAAATTTTATTGATTTATTTACCATGTCTTTTTCGACATAGCCGGAGAGCAGCATATGGGAACATGTCGGGGGGGGGGGGGGCGGGGCGGATTATTAATGACAGCTCACATTTTCCGACAAAGTGCATGAATATACCAACACACAAAACATTATGTAAATCTATATTCCCCTATGACGTCACCATGGGTAATCAAATACTGACAACGCATAATGGAAGCAGAAAATTAGATAAGCAGACTCGTAAACCCTTGCCAAAAAAGGAAAACAATAAAGAATACTAGATGTTAACAGCTGTGATAGTTTAGGGCTACATGTCGCTTTTCCGAAAGTTTATTATTCCGAAAGGTTAAAATATGAATGCAGTTAAATTTATAATTCAATTTTTGTCTTCCTCAGATGTATAACTTACTTTTAACATTTGTTTATTGAAAATGTAAATGTATTTTTTGTATACATTTTACATTGTATTCGTTATTTTGTTGGAAATGAAAATGAAATGAAATTATATCCGAAATTGAAATAAGGTTCCAAATTCGATTAATGTAATAGGGATCGTAATTCCGAAAATGAAATAGACCCCTGTATACGTTTTTAACGTAACGATCTTTTGGATTAATCAACCCTATTTCACTTTCAGAATCATGAACCTTCGGATAAACGAGTATTCGGAATAGATCAATAAAATAATGTTATAAACTCCATTTCATTTTTTCGGAATCATGAACCCCTGTATGCGAAAGTTGTTTTTCGGAATGAAGAACATACGGAACTATGATTATGAAACCATCTCGAAAAAAGGCTAAGGAAAAAAACGAGTGCCTCCAGTACATGGGAATCTAAAATTAGCGATTTGTATATAGTGACACCTAGAATATCATATTATTCGGTTTCATAATTCCTCCGCAACAAATGCGTATTCGTATTGAGACTATATCACCGGAAATCTTTAGAATCTGTTATGAAAGTAGTGGAATTATATTGCACTTTAAAATCATGTTATTGACTTCTATTTTTACATTATAGGATAATGTAAGTGGCTGTATATATAGTGAGCGTGGGAATAAATCACAACTAATCCAAAATAACAAGGACAAATATGAGGATATCTTTAAATACGCTTGTTTTCTTTACAGGCCTACAAATTGTGACTTTGCACATCCAATTCTATGATTGACAAAATGATTGAACAGGATTGTTTTGACCAGATCATGAATATTCTAACAACGTTTATCGTCCCTGTTGGTCGGGGTGCACTAATACGGGGGGGGGGCACAATCTTAGGTGGACAAAGTGAGAGTTATCAAGTCAAATAAATGAAGGGAGGGTGCTGGTGGGGGTCGTGTCATCTTCTTTTTACGTCTCCTTCACCTACCCTATCGTATATAATTTTCTTTGATTTTTGTATTGCGCCATTTGATGCGAGGAGGGGCGTATCTTTCTATCTATCTATCTTTCTATCTACCATTCTATCCACAGATTGTTAAAACAATATTTAAAAGAGGAACTCCAGGTAGCCATATCTTGAATTTTTTTAATCATTGCCCCAATATCCTACTGTTTTTCTCGCTCCAACTGCTCCCTTTATAAGCCCTCCTCCCCGCACTCCCTTTTCTTTTCTTTCTTTTCCTATTCCTGAATCAAGCCTATTCTCTCTCTCTCTCTCTCTCTCTCTCTCTCTCTCTCTCTCTCTCTCTCCATATTATAAATCCCTCTATTCTTCTTCTCTCGCTTTCTTTTTCTTAAGTCTCTCAATTTTTTCCGGGGGGGGGGATATCTTTCTATCGTTAACACGTTTGAATACTCATTTAGGCAGTCTACCTAAACACTATGGGCAGATATGATTAAAAGTATATTTTCTTTTCGATTACTGTGTCCAGTTTATAGTGTGATTATTATTATTTTGTATATACTGTCGTGAAACGGAAGTCCAAACAAAATGACCACCACAATCACGTATTACTTCGGTTTTTTTTTAATTTGTTGTTGTTTAAAATAAACATTTTTATGGAAGAAAAATAGTCCACTTCAATATACCCAAAAATATGATACTTATGTTGTTGTGTGAACTCATTTATGTTTGTCTGAAGAAGTGTCTGAGAAACAATATATTTTCGCAATTGTCTTCATATTGCTCGGTGCGATTAATGTGATTAAGGGGGGTAAGCGGACACTTTTTTTTTGGGGGGGAGACCAAAAAAAAAATCACAACTACTCAGCCAACCGAAAAGTCGCTCAGTGGGGGGGGGGGGGGGAGGGTTTTAGGGGTTTTTAGGGGGGTTTACACACATAAAAATACCAAAGAGGGGGGGGGGTTCAACCCCCAACCCCAACCCCCCCCCCCCTGCGTACGCGCCTGTGTGTCGGTATTCTTGCTCGATCCTCGTGTACTATATCAATGCAGAAGTTTGAGTCGGTGAGATGTATAATGTCGGTCGGCCGGCAATTTTTTTCTTCCCTACTGTGACTTTTTATTCGCTGTGACGACTTTGTGAGAGACTACAACTATAATACTTATTTTCTCGAAGTTTCAAACAAGGATAAATCAGAGTCGAGAACGGTACAACGAATCGTCTTCTTTTTCTAATAATTTAAGGAAACTTCAAAGCTTCCGCGCTTTGCGCGGGAGGGGGGGGGGGGACTGAATTCAGACAACGATTAAGAGTCGAGAACGGTACAACGAACCGTCTTCTTTCTCTAATAATGTAAGGAAACGCCCCTGGTAGTAGTCAGTGGCGGATTCAGGGGGGCACAGGGGGTACGTGCCCCCCCCCCTGGTAAAAAAAAGGGGGGAATGGGGAAGGGGGGAAAGTAAAAAGGGAGAAAAAAGGAGGGGGAAAGAAAAAGAAGGGGAGGGGGAATAAAGAAAAGGGAAGAGAGAAAGAAGAAGAAAATAGGTATAGGAGAGAAAAGGAAAATAATGTGAAGGGAAAAGAAAGAAAGGGGGATGATAATTATAAGAAGGTGTTTTTTTTTTACCGGGAAAGGGGCGGGGGGGGGAACGCAATTATGCAGTGTGCATAATATGGGATCCCTCTTGCCAGGCCTGTAGCCCCCCCCCCCAAAAAAAGGCACAAGAATAACAAAAAAGAGATGGGGAAAAAAGGGGGGAAAGAGAGAATTTATGTGAGGAGAAAAAAAGAAAGACAATAAAAAAGAGAATTAAACAACGATAGAAACGAGAGGTGCGAGAGCATGAGGAATTGCATTTCTTTTAAAAGAATAATGGGATAACAACTAGGGTCGTCGCTAAAGGGGAAAGTGGGGTGCGACAACCCTCCCACACCACACCTGGGGGGGGGGGAGGGGGGTAGTGAGCACTAATTTTTGTTTGGCTTCTGAAAATTTGAAAAATCGCACCCCCTCTCCTTGAGCGCCAGGGGGGAGGGGGGGGGGGCATCTAAAAAAAAAGAAGTAAAATTAACATGTTTTTTTTCTTCCCAGGGGGGGGGGGGGATCCGCCACTGGAAGTAGTAGAAGAAGTAGAAGTAGTAAGTAAAGAGGAACAAAACCAAAATAATACAACAAAATGTTCTAAATTCGATTAAAATATGAGCATTTATTAGTTCGGCTAAGAAATTAAAATTAGATAAAATATCAAAATATGGCACATTTCGAATATGTTTCATTAGTTCAAATTCGGGTCTTATAAAAGTAGAGAAATGGGGTTTATCCATAGAGATACATTCTTTAATACCTCTGTGCCAGTATGGGTTTACCAATGGCATTAATAACAGGGTATTTCCTGTAAAGTGGGGTGGTATGTGCACAATGCGCAATCTTATTGCCTTTTTTCTTTGAAAATGTAAGCTACCGTAGTAATGAAAAGTAGCTTCGCCCGCGAAATTCGTAAAAATATGTCATCAAAGTCACGATATTATGGAGTGTATTTTAAATCAAAGTCATCCAAGACCCTTCATCAGATTTTAAGTATGACTTATGTTTTTTGGTTATCCTATACTTTAGTGTGTTTTATTATTTTTTTAAAAGTTAAAAACGTATTGGCGAAGTGTTTGTAAGGAGGCTCCGGGCCGTGTAAGCAACTCCATAGTCCATGGTCATGGTGGTCCGCCGCCGACGCCTTCGGCAGCGGAGCTCCCTGGAGTTACGTGTAGGCAGAGGAGAGTCACCACCTTCACTTTGCGTTAAGAACCCACTGCACTATTAAACAGATAATTTTTGTCTCTTCCGTTTGTAAGCCTCTTATTTTGGGTAGGGTGGGCTCTTCTCTTTAGAGACAGAAGCCGACCATAGGGTCTGCTGTCGGAAGTTTGTGCCACCAAAAGTGCCACCAAACTTAGTGGGACAAAGGTCTTTTTTCCAGATTTTCTTTGTCGAACTCCGTGTTGAAATTCTTGCAGCAGTATTTTAAACTGTTACTGTGAATGGCTGACATCTTCTTTCCTCATACGCAGTAACAGACCTAGAGTCTAGGCCTTAATTTTTTAGAATAAATGCATCGGATATGAATCGGCTAAAATTTTTAGTCGAAAGTTTGGTGGCACGTTTGTGCCGCCAAACTTCTGACAGCAGACCTAATGAGCAACCACTACTAGCACTGAAAGCTGCCATGTTTGTCACTTTGTGTACATCCAGGGCAGTCAGGGATATTATAAACGAATTTGTTTTCACTGGCTGCCTGCCGTAGCAACAAGCAGAGTTGACAAAAGACTTAGATCTAACTCCGTTTTGTTGTCGATCAGCCATGCACAAAGAAGACAAAAGACTTGATGATGATTTGTAATATCACCGCTTGCTAATTGCATTAAGATGCCTACAAAGACTTTTCAGACTTGACATTTACTATTAAAAAAAGAAAGGAATAAAATGCAGATCTGTTTCATAGCCAGTTAGCCATATTATGCACTTCAGTATGACTGTTAAAGAATTGTTTTTATTTTTGTTTATTTCAGAGGCAAGGCAGGAGAAACCCAAAGAAACCCAAAGATTGAGAGAGAAAGATTTGCAACAATTGATCCTGAATCTTCTAGATAACCATCAGGATTTTGATAAACTTCTTCAAGAGATTCAAGTGCAGGTATTCAGTAACATTTTTCATCAATCAAATAACGTATGTTGAACTTGAACTAGAGACAAGTGAAAGCAATAGATATTAAAATGATGAAAGGGATATTATGAGAAGAAATTTATTAATGCATCAGTAAGAAATTGACTCCTGACATAAGTCAAATGCAGGAAAAGAAGAAGGATTAAAAAAAAGTTTTAAACAGGAATGACAAGAATAAAAGAGCTATATGGATAAGAATTTGAAGGTATCTGGTATTACTTCATGATATTTATTTTTGCGGACAAACTCCATCATAATTTTGTTTAACTAGTGATGATACAATTTTCTTCTGTAAAGGATTTATACAAAGCACCCAGCAATACATTGATGAGATTTCTGTATGTTTTGATATTATTTTCTCTATAGAGTTCAGATGGGAGTTCCAATAGCAGCAACAACAGATGTAGTAGCAGTAGCAACAGCAACAACACATCAGCTGCTGGCATCAGTTCTGAAAACCCACCCAGTGATGTTGAATGTAGAGACACTAAGAAGTTCTGTTTAGATGGTAATGAACCCATCTTGTTCCCTAGAATGTATTATCATATTTCTTGTATAAAATGAAGCTTAGAACGAGACCCAATTTCCTGCAATAACTGAACCTGAACTTGTTGACTCCTGAATTTTCTTATTACCGGTAAGCATGGGCTTGAATACAGGAATCAGTCAGCTCCATAGGAAATGGGCTAAAATTACCATTTTTTATTTTTATTTAGTAGTGTGTAATGTCTGATTTTATCTGCCACTCGATATCTTATTGGCTCTCACTCAATAATATTCTCTCACTATTTCACCCCTCTTGCAACGCAGTTGAATCGATTACATCATGTCTGGAGCACCAAGCTACCTTGACTGGTGTTCCCATCTCTCAGCTTGCTTCCAAGAAATGTGCCACTCTACTTTATGAGGGCTCTATCAGCAACCAGACACGAGCATATGATCCGGAGCTATTCGTGGGGTGCCTCAACCAAGATCACAGGGTTAGTTGAGAGTCAGAGCAAAGTCTTTGAAGATTCTATGAAAATTTGATTCATACCAATAGCAGTTTCGATCCTTCTTAACCAGGGCATTCAAAGAGTAGATCGTGGTCCACATCTGGACCGCAGGGCATGTCAATCCGGACCGCCCAGGAGGCTCTGTTTTTTTTAAATAGTTTTTAAATTTACCAATTCGTCTTAGATCAGGTAATACAAGCCTGATTTTTCTTCAGTATGAAAATGCCAATTACCCAGGCGCGTACGCAGGCTTTTTTCAAGGGGGGGGTTTTAACATTCATAAATCGGGCCGAAAATTTCGCAACGACTCAGCCGACCGCTGAATAAGCGGGGGGGGGGGGGGGGGGGGGGGGGGGGGGGGGGGGGGGGGGGGGGGGGGGGGGGGTAAGAGGACACTTTTTTTTTTTTTTTTTTTTGACCTCGAAATTTGAAAATTTGACATTTTGCTCCGTTGGGGGGGGGGGGGGGGGTAAGGTCACCTGTTTTAGGGTCATTCATGGGGATAATTTTTTTTTTTTTTTTTTTTTTTTTTTTTTAATAATAAAAAAAATAATAAAAAACAAAAAATCCAAAGGGGGGGGGGGGGGTTTTAGGTTTTTTTTGGGGGGGTTTATACACATAAAAATACCAAAGGGGGGGGGGTTAACCCCCCAAACCCCCCCCCCCCCCCTGCGTACGCGTCTGCAATTTCGGTACTGTAAATTTTGGCTGACACAAAATTGAGTAACGTTTGAGTAGTGTCAGGCTTTCCAGCAATCAACAGTACATTGTTCTACTTCTTTTGACGTATACAAATGACCGAAAGAATTTTTTGCGTAAAAGGCATCCCACTTTTCAGACCCTTCAGCTTTCATGGAAATCTCATCTGGACCGTGAAGGGAAAAGTTTGAAAACCCCAGTTCTAAACAATTAAGAAGTAATTAGATCTAGTGTCCTATACACCTATCCCATATCTCACCCCTGTATGGTAGTGCAGAGTGAGTATTATGCATTAATTGTTTGTAAATGGTGGACAACCAAAATGTGCCATTTATATAAACAACAGTTCAAAATATTTCACTTGATGATTTGTTATCATAATTTCCCTATCACTTTGAATAGATTTTAAAAAGAAATCTGAGATGCAGATATGTTGAGGAGCAACTTTAAAAGAATATAACAGGTCATCCCCAATAATGATTTGGCAGATTGTTTTATGATGACATTAACATTTCCTTGTTTAAATTGTGTGTTATTTTTTGTTTTAGATGTGTTACATTGTTTGAATGCATTTGATTTTATGCAACTCCTCTCTAATTTTTTACAGAGAAAGGTTGAGCTTGTAGTAAGCCTGATCAAAAGTTTGGATGCCGGGCATAACTTTCACAGAGGCCAGTTTGTTGAAGCATTCAATTCACAGGTAAGGCATATTGACTGATTTAGGCTTGTGTTTGTATGGTGGTCAGTTATGTGGAGGATTTAAACTTCACAATAAATCCATGAATGTTATTCATTAGATATTAACAAGAAAAAAAAGACAAAAAGACAAAAAATAAAAACTTCAAAGACCTACATTTATTTTGCTGCTGTGAAAAGGTTTTATACCAGTATCATATAAATAGAAATCTAAATATTTTGTTTTATTCAAGTTTTGTGCACTATTATATGATGAAACACCCTAGTTGAGTAATATGGAATGAATGAATATCTGACCAGCATTTTTTTCATCTATTGGCTTATGTATATATATTCAGATAATCTTGATACCTTTACATTTCCAACAGTATATTTATAACATTCTACAATCTCCATCTTTATGTGGTTTGAGTTGATTAATCGTGATAACTTAACAAAGTATTTTTCTATGGGTTTCCAGATTCACAGCGATTATGCCAGGTTTCCACCATGGCTGCTATGGCATCTCCACAGGGAATCTATCATGCCCTTTGACCTCTTTGTGACCTCTCACCTTGGCCATCCAAAAGTCCTGAGTCATGTGGCAGTAGACCTTGCCAATTTGACGATCAAAAATCAGCAAAGAGAAGAGGGCTCCTGTGAGTTGCCCCAGCAAGTCTTTATTGGTACATATACAAATTGGGATTATACTCTCTGTAGAATAGGTTATTTCCACTTGTAATTTTCATTAAAGGCATCATTTAACAATGTTAAATCTGAGACGCATGGCCCTACGTGTTGTCAGTGTCTGTGATATGGTGTAATATTGAAGCCCTAAAAACATTTCGCTTCAAAATGATCATGAAGTGCCTCAAAAAAGTAAAAATCTTTGAGTGACCGGTATTACCATACTCATTTTCCCCCATAGACTGTAGTGTTATGAAAACCGTTTGGCAAACGCAAAATTTCATAAATATCTTGATAATCAGATAGGCGATCGGCTTGTAAAAGTCGAGGGGTTCCTGACTGACCTAAAGGTTTATAATTATCATTGCAGCATGAGCTAAATCAAGGATTTTTTTTAAAGGATCTAAGACAAAGTTACCGGATCCCCTTAACACGAAAGGATCAAAAGAACGGTTATAATTCTTTGCCACTCCTTGTTTATTTAAAGCATCAAGAGTAAAAATATATCTTTTGTATATAAATTTTGTGGTAAATTCATTTATTTCCCGTGATATCGCCCAATACAATCCTTCCGTGGGTAAAATCTTTCTGCTTCTGGAAGTAAAGTCTTCCTAACTGTATACTAGGCCAATCATGCACAAGCTGAAGGCCTGTGCAGATTTTCTGCCCTTTGCATTGGAAGGGTTTAAAGATAAACTTGAGTTCTGGTAATGCGATTGCATCGTGAAAGAAAAGGTGTGGAATGGATCAGAAAAGTTGATCATATAGCATGTAAGTAATGGTGTGTAATGCAAGGTTCTGGAGTCATCAAAATCATCATAAATTTGGCAGAGTCTTGGTAAAGTAACAATCACTTACACAGAAAGATGTATATGGGACAACACATGTGGTGTCGGGGCTAGTACTACCCTGATTTCCTTATCTTTCTATGCTCATTACTCAGCCAGTATACATTTTCTTCCAAAATTGTTTGGCACATGACATTTATTTGTAATCTTGAACATTCAGGGTAAGTTTCGTTAGATTCTGTGAGAATTCATTTTCTTTTTTTTACCAGAACTCAAGTTGATCTTTAAGTACAGTCAAACCTTCTTTAGTGACCACCTGTCTTCAAAGGCCACATTTGTTATTTCCCTTGAAAATAGTTTCTCATTGAATCATGTACTAAAGGAACCTGTCTATAAAGACCACCTGTCTACAAAGGCCACTTTTTGTGTTTCCCTTGGGTGGTCGCTATACACAGGTTTGACTGTATTGTATAAATCATACTGTTTTCTTGAATCTCTTTCCAGACACCCTGACTCACTTCATCCAAGTTGCCCACCCAAGCAAAGATGCTCCGTCTTCTGGAAGTACTAAAACAATTACCAAGGTAATAAAATTATATTATATTGAATGTTAGTTATGACTAGTCCACTCAGCATTGGTCATTTTAAAGGAATGTTATGGAAGGTAAGAAGGTCACACTTAGTACAATGACTTCAGTTCAATTAATTGGTCAATTATAATTGAATAGATTGAGTTAACATTGAATATTACCAGATATCCTTATGATAATTATTTTTCGTATTTTGTTCTTTCTTTCTTTACAGTGTGTGAAGGGAATTTTGGACAAAGTGTTTGCAAGTAAGTCAGATGTTAGTATATTTTACTTCATGACGTAATACATCGAGCTTGCTAAATGTACATAAATGTTGATATTTATGTAATCATTCTTACAAAGTTTTCAACAATTTGATTTACAATATGTAAGGTTTAATGATAGTTCAATTGAGATGTGAAACTTATGTAAAATATAGGCTCATATGAGAGAACGTAATTTCTTCTGAATAATAATAGTGCTAAAATATGCATTTATGTAGCTACTATAAACATACTAATATACTCTCATGCACTTAAAACAAAGTATTGTATTATTACCCCAGCTTACGTTGAGTAACAATGGTACTCAAGCTTTCAAGGAATTTCTAATTACTGGGTTCCCATTTACTACTTGTACATGTGTAGGGTAAAATAAATTTGAAAGTATTTACCAAGTAAGAATGTTATTATTCTGAGGCCTGATAATTACCCGATTTAAATCGGTTTCCTGATTTTTATTTTACCCATTTTCTTTTCTTCCTGATTTTATCCCGGTTTTCCCGATATTACTCTATTCTTTCTTATTTTTCTCAAGTTTCTTACTCAAAAGGGGGAATGTTGTTAGATGCCATCCCCCCCCCCCCCCCCGAATCCTCCTCTTTTCTTTTTTTTTTACTCAAAGGGGGGCGTGGTTGAGGAAAAAAAACAACCTATTTTTTGTTTAGTGCTCACTATCATCCCTGTATTCTATAATTCAAACATTTCATGTTCTCTTTTCATTCATCCAGAGCTTATAGAAGCAGCCCATGACAGCAGAGCAAAGCTAGACAACCATGAAGGTTTGTTGCCAATGGAGGAGATACAGAACCGTGTGTCAAAAGAATCTTGCCAGCAGTTTGCTGTTCATCATGTCACCCAACTCCTGTGCCACAATCCAACCTTCTCAGGTAGACCAATATTTTAGAAGAAATTGGTGTGATTGTTGTTGAACTTTCTTGCTCTGTGCAAATGAGTGTGTAAGAATAACTTGAAAGGATAGGACTGTTTGTATAAGGAAGTCAACTAATCAATTTAAAATATTGTTAAGATAAGTTAGAGGATGAACAGGTTGATGAATTGATGATAGATTAATGTGAAACTTTAATATACAGATGTGATTTAAAATGTAAATGGGGGGGGGGGGGGGTAATTAATAAAGAATAAGAATAACTTTGAGAGTAATAATAAAAAATAATTAATAATAATTAGATCGTTTTATATAGCGCACTATATAAATATACTCTACTGCGCAATCAAGTATATTGTGGGGGGAAAAATCACTTCAGTGTAGAATATAAATCTGGGATCATGCTCTTTCACATTGAAAAAGCCAAATTCTTTAATGTTTTTTCTAATGTTACTAAAATTCACCAAAATATAGATTTATATTTTTGACATTTACGTTTTTATTGGTGAGTAATCTCTTTTATTTTTCTTACTTTTTTCACAGTCACAGATGCTATAGGCAAGCAGCATGAGTGGAGCTTTGCAAAGGCATCTCCTTGCATCGTTGGTCTGTTCAGGCAACTATTGATACCACTACAAGAAACTGAAGCTGTGGGACTATTGAGGAGAGTCTTGGACCAGGAAGAAGTACGTTACTCATTTTATGATAGTATGATATTGATGGTATTATGATAAATGAAGTATACAAATTTTTCCTATGTGATGTAATTTGTCTCTGTTCTTTTTGTTGGTATTTAAAACAAAAATGAATATAATCTCCTTTACTTATGCATTGATCTGTCTTACTAAAGAGCATTAAGGAATACCATTTTGCTTCACCTATGAACATTTTAAATATTTGTATGTCATATTGTTTGTAGTTGCACTTCCTGTGAAGAATTTTTTTAAATATTAAATTCAGTTGATTTCATTAGAGATTTTAAGAATGTTATTACAAATTTTGTATAATCACATTTTTATAGGTAAACTGGCAATCAACTCTAATCTATACTTCAACAATTGTGATCTATTATCCTTTGGCTCAACAATTAGTCAAAAGTAAGTTACGCTTGTTTTCCCTACCCTTCTCTCTGATTTAATGTACTTTTATATTCAAAAGGGCAAGTTCATTGTATGTACCATCAAGGAATTATGAACATAACTTGACATAGAAATATTTATTTAATTTTATATTTTGTCTCATTCAAGCTCTAGTAATGCTAACAGCTTGCTACAATTGTAAGATACACTGAAATCTGAGATATGGTGGGTGACATATAGGACACAAAAAGGCTTGTACTTGCCCATAAATAAATTCATTGGATATTGCTTTTGGTATAATGCATCAGCATAGAGAAATGGGGGAAATAAAAACTAAGAATAAAATATATGTTTGGCAAATAGCAGTTGTACTTCTCTCACTCTCTGTCTGTCTCTGATTGTTGTCTTCTTCTTCTTCTTCCTCCCTAATTTATTTGAAGATGCATCATTTTCTTTTCAATTTTCACTTTAATATCCTTTTTAATTTTTGCCATTTCAAATATCTCTCTCTGTTCTTTGTCTGTCTCTGTTTCTGTGCCTGTCTGTGTCTGTCTGTGTCTGTCTGTGTCTGTCTGTCAGTCTGTATCTCTCTCTGTCCCTCTTTCTTTACCTTTCTCAACACAAATAATCTCTCCCGCCCCCATATTCTGCTCTCATGTCGATACATTTTCCCTGTCCAATTTATAATGGGCATTTCTTTGAATATTCTATGTTTCACTCCCTTTTAACCCCCAGTTTGTTGTATCTACCTTATTAATGATTGAAAGTTTATCTCTCTGTTGTTCCACTATCTTTATACAGAGTGCATTTCAGACTTCATTGAGCAAGCTTTTGAGAGCTACGAGGAAGATCTTTTGATCTGTGCCTTCCTATTGGTCAGACAGGCAGCCAATGAGGGCCCTCATGTATTCCCTTCTTACGCTGCATGGTTCAAGGTAAAACACACAAATAATAATAATGATAATACAGTGAAACCTGTCTATAAAGACCACACAAGGGAGACAAGGAAAGTGGTCTTTATAGGCAGGTGGTCTTTTTGTACAGGTTCCTTTAGTACATGTTTCAATGAGAAACCATTTTCAAGGGAAACAACAAATGTGGTCTTTGTAGACAGGTGGTCTTTCTATACAGGTGGTCGTTACAGCAGGTTTAACTGTAGTGGTTTCTTGTATCGCACTCATGTCTATCAGACTTGTCATAATTGGATGTTACCAACCTATTGAAATTAAAGAGAACTATATCCAGTCACAAAGAATTTTACTTAAGAGGTACTTTAGAGGGAAAGGATTTTAAAGTCTTTAAACCATTGAGCGCTTCTATACCCGATGTATCGATCAAGGTGACAAAAGGAGGATTAGCACACTATAGAAATTTATGTGAAGAGGTTCTCAGATTTTCCTATATTACTTGGTAACACCAATTAATAAGCACATCCTGTTCTTTAGTTTGTCTAGCTATCAAAGCAACAGCAGAGAAGCTTAATGGTAAATCATAATGAGATCATTAGCCCAGGGTTGTAAAGAAATTAAAGCTACCGGTACTGTAATAAATATAAGATTAAAACTAACATGGGTCTAAAAAGGCCGCTGCCAAAAATATGACTGTTAGAACATTGATGTTGCCAAATTTTGAACTTACTTTAAAGAAAGTATAGTTTACTCTTTCACTATGCTAAATAATAGAATGTGACCATCCTGAACAAATACACATTTATTGAGCTCCAACTGAAAATCACAACATTTCAACATTTTGGTGGTTTTGTTGTGACTGATCACCATTATTGATCTGTTTCTATTATCCCTGTCCAGGAGACATTTTCGTCATCATCTACCTTGGCTCACAGGAAAGCGTTCATGTTTCTCATGGAGTTTCTCACCAAGCTTGTGCCTCATGAAACTGCTGTATCTCTCAGAGTAAGATAACTTATGAGTTGTCGCTTTCGGTACCCCAAAGAACCTTTAGAGTGCTAGGCACAAACCACAGATGTGCCATTTATCTTATGCAGTGCTATGGTGTTTGTATCAACTCTAGTAAATCTTTCTGATTAAATTGCACTGTAAATATGAAAAGTTGTACATACAAAGTATGCTAGAAACATCATAAACTTGATATACAATGTATAGTGATGTATGTGCTTATCACAGTACTTTGAAATAAAAACCATACATACCACCTCTGATTGACAACTCTGGCAGCTTCAGAGTTTAAGGATATGAAGTAACTCTTCCTGACTGCATATTGTGTCTTGATCACTCAGAGAAATCTTGCTAAGAGTTACAGGTGTAACCTCAAATATCTGTTTCCATGTTATAAATTAGATCAGTGGTATGTCCAAATGTAAATGTACATTATGTATACAAAATGTTGATGAGCACAGCAAAGAAAAAATTACACTGCCAGAATGATGTCAAAGGATCATTGATAACTTTCACTTGTTAGTGCAATTTCTCCTGTATCCTGCATCCTTCACTTTTCTTCTACATTGACAATATATCACAAAAATTAATTTACTATGCAAAAAAAAAGAAGAAAGAAAGAATGTAGGTGTTGTGAGTATCTTTGTATATTTGTTTCCAGGCTCATGTGCAGAACCCACCCGCTGCTCCATCTAAATGTCAGGAGGTTCTGAGAGACTACTTGCTCTTAGCAAAGACCAGGCTCTCTGATCTCAATGTGAGTACAGACACAAGAACATTTTACCATGCTTTTAACTTCTCCATTGATAAATGACATACATGTTACATTTGCTCTCAGCTTTATTTTGTCAAGAGATCTAGGTTTTGGGCTTGGGTTGAGCTAAAGATGAGGTTTAGGATTAGGATTAGGTACGATAAGATTTAGATATGATATTGGGTCTGATATGTGTTAGAAATTCAATACAGAATAAGGTTCACTGAAGCATATACGGTGGTGAAGTGTGACGTCATCAAAAAAAAAATCATTTTCTGAAAGAGCATTTTCTGATTGGATTTTGACATTTTGACACTATTTTTTTATGCTCTTTCGGAAAACAATAAAAAAAAATTGAGAAATTCTTAAACTAGATTTTTATGATGTCACAGCTTCGGTACTCTATATAGTCAATCAAAATTTGTATACAGATTGTTTTAACTTTGCGTATGTAATATTTATTTTGAGTAGCCAGTGGTTTCATTAAAGATTTGTTTAATTTTCTCCAGGAATCTTGGCAGGATAGTGGATTTCCTGGAACACACAAACAAACAGCAGGAGCTAGATGTGCAAGGGTAAGACATCTTCATATTATTCCAAGAAACAAGTTATCGCAAAATCAATTATTTATTTGTTGTTTTAGGGCTACAAATAGATATTAAATTGGCTTTTGTAAAATTAATGAAGACCAAATTGATATTGATATTGATATTGATATTTTATTCCCTTAACTGGTATATTTGTTTATAATTGATTGAAGAGATAAGAATGATGAATCTACTAAAGAATACAAAAATTAGGCTTAATGTTTGTCTTATTACAGTGTATCTTCAATTTGGTAATAGCTGTGGCACGAGATACATGTAACACCAGGAAATACACTCACCAAAGTGAAAGATTTTTCTCTTTATGTAGACAATTTTGTTAATAAAAAGGATGTAGTCTTGTTCACCAAATAAAGGATATTTTATCCCCCTCTTTCCTTGTATTATACATGTATGTGAAAAACTTGAACTAAAATGTTTTTCTCCTAATGACAGCCTCAAGACCAGGCCCGTAATGATGTGGATATAGCTATAGAATCCTACGAGAAGAACAACAGAATCCCAACAAATGTGTTGGAAGCAAGGTACAATCCTTTAATCATCCTACGTGCCTTTTTATATACAGTTATTTAAATAGCCCATGTATGTGCATAATCACTGCAAGATGTAATCAAACTCAGATATTTTTTTTAGTTTTACCAGCGTATTCTCCTATCCATGGTACAGTCAAACCTGTCTATAGCGAGCGACCGTCCAAGGGAAACACAAAAAGTGGCCTTTGTAGACAGGTGGTCACTAAAGCAGGTTTGACTGTACATGCATCATTGTAATGGCTGTTCCACGTTATTATTAGTTATAGCCGGAATACAGGTCGCATGTAAAATTGTTACTGCACTTTGAAGGTCTACAGTGGCTACTTTTTCTGTTTCCCTCACGGGGTGGCCTTATTATAGACATGTTTGACTGTATATTCTTCAGAAGAATGTTTTGCCTAATTCAACTTTATCTGTGTTTCAAATTTATTCCAGTATCTTCCGAAGACCCTATTATGTGACACACTTTCTTCCAGCTCTACTGACCCCTAGAATGGTGAGTTGTGAACTACTGAGAGAAATCCAGTTGCTTTTGTCTCTCCGTCAATGTCAATAATATCTATAATGTATCTTTATTTGTATTTGAAATCCAACCTCAACTTTTGGTTGCAATAAAGAATTAATAACCAATAAATGAAAATAGAACCTGAAAGTTATGTAAGATTCATGAGCCTCTGATTCCAATTTCCATGTGCATATTAATGACCACAGCTTGATTTCTTTTCATCTCTTTCGCTTCAAGTTACCTGACATTGCAGATGCAAAGATGAAGCTGATAGAGTCGCTGAAGAAGTAAGTGAAATACTTCCAAAGATTGTGATAAACATTAGGAGACTGTAAGAAAAGTTGAAGAAAATAATGAAATAAAAATCAATATCAGTTACAAATGGCATTACAAATTTGCAAGTTTAATCAAGCTCTGTCATGAATTTTGGAAGTAATGCTTTGAAGGTGCTGGATTTATGAATTAGGTTTAAGTAGTAATCTGAATCTGTGTGTGTATATGTTAGCTATCTATCTATCCATGTATCTCTTTTGTATGATATAGTCAAACCTGCTATAGTGATCATCTGTATAGAAAGACCACCTGTCTAGAACGACCACATTTCTTGTTTCCCTTGAAAATTGTTTCTCATTGAAACATGGACTAAAGGAACCTGTACATAAAGACCACCTGCCTAAAAAGACCACTTTTCTTGTCTCATTTGGGTGGTCGGTTTCACTGTACAGTATATCTTTTCCACTCTAATGTTTGTGTTTGTAGTGCCAACAAGATTCCTGTTGCCCTGTACCAGCAGTATGATGAAGCATGTGCCAAAGAACTCAATGAATTATTAGATGGTGAGTAACATATTTCACTCAGGAAAGTAGACAATTGAAGATGTCATTTTCATACTTAGAAATTTCATTCTTTCAAAAAGGGAGGTATATTATTTTCTCAAAATTGATAAAATTTACTTGTAATTTTTCACTATTCATACCAATTCATGAGCACTGTTCTTACACAGTTGCAGAACTTTGATAACATACTGTATTATGCCTATATAAACTTATTTTAGCTTATGTCTATCTGAATCTGTAATCATTTAATTTCATTCTTTCTCCTATACCTCTCCCCTTATATTTTATCGCAACAGGAGCCTTTTCTGAGGATGCAATGGAGGACTGTCTGGAGCCTCTAGATGCCCTGAAGACTAGTCTGGACAAGCTCAAAGGAATTGTAGTTAAGCTGCAAACTTGCCAAAGCAATGATACAACTATTCAGGGTATGAAAATAACCATATGTTACAATATACCAGTACGTAGATACAGTCTGCACATGGGCAGATAAAGGTCATTTGTACCAAAATTATAAAACCAACCGAGACAAAGACTAGATACATGCTAATGAAAGTTATGTAATCATTACCGGTATTCGTTTACGCACCGATGGTCCATTCTATGGAACACAGGTTCAAGTATTCTTCTCTAGAGGGCAAACAAAAGGTGTTCACGAAGCACCTCCATCACTTTAAAAATGCAAAAGGTGGGACGTATCCAGGTGTATAGATCTGTGGGTATTTGGGGGTCATTTGTACCAAAGCTAATTACAAACTGGTCTATATACCGGTATTCACACCCCATTCCCATTCATTGGTTCTTTCCCCTTTTTTCTGATGCTTCCTTGTAGAGAACACACTCTTCACTGTTAATGGCTGAGGCAGGCATGTCCCTAGTCAAACATTTACCTGAGTTCTTGAATGCTTTGAGCACCTTTAGGGCAGCTGGATTATAGCCAAGATAGTAATAGTACTTTGTAGGCACCCTGAGCATCCTCTTGGGTAGATATGTGTGCAATATAAATGTACATGTACACTGGATTAGCATTAGAGTTAGCAAGTCATCAAGTTTTACAAGTTACCAAGCAATGAGAATGTGACTTAATGAATGCATAGAGTTCCAGATAGACATGTCTTTAAACTCTGGTCGTGTGCATCTCTTAAAATGTCTATATTTATTTCTAGGGGAGTTGACAGCTCACGTGACGCTCCTCTCAGACAAGATGGCTACAGCTCTTGGTCTTGATAGCCCACCCTCACAGTCTCTCTCTGACGTAGCAGCCACAACGTGCGTAGACCTCAAGGAGATTAAACCAAGTGTTCTGCATAAAGAGGTGAGGCATCAGTATATTGTTGGGTCATTCCATGTCAAATCACCCAAAAAATCTGAAAATCTACACCCGACCATTTTTGATTTTGATGAAACTTAGTGTACTTGTTGAGTGTGATTTTTCAAAAATGGGGGTGGCGGGCCTACCTTTGAACCCTTGTATCTCGTGACCTAATGGGTCAATCTTCACAAAATTTGTATTGTTGGAAAGGATATTCAATAAGGATTCCAAATCTGCCGCCATTTTGAAAATTTGTACATGTTGGGTTACTTTGACCTCTTGACCTAAGATTTGACCTTGAAATTGACCTTGTGGATCACGTGACCTTGACAACATTTTTCATGAAATGTAATCTCTGACATGTTCACTTAAACATATAAAAGTTTCAGAGATATAATATTTTTTGTTTAGGAGCAATAAGGATTGAAAGTATCCATACTTATATATTCACAATAAACCCTATTATAATGTATACAACACATGCAATATGCATGTAGTACAACATACATCTTCCACATGCTTTTTTGTTCTAGGCATATCCATTCTAAATGTCAGCAGTACTTGAATAGAAATAAAATGACAAGTTCATATAGGCCTAAAGGGTTATGGCTTTGGGCCTCTGAGTCGGTTCTAGGATAATTACCCCCCTGGAAAATTAACCCCCAGGAAATGACCCACCCCCCCCCCCCCCCCCCCCCCCCCCCCCCGAGGCCTATATGAACTTGTCATTTTATTTCTATTCAAGTACTGCTGACATTTAGAATGGATATGCCTAGAACAAAAAAGCATGTGGAAGATGTATGTTGTACTACATGCATATTGCATGTGTTGTATACATTATAATAGGGTTTATTGTGAATATCTGTAAGTATGGATACTCTCAATCCTTATTGCTCCTAAACAAAAAATATTATATCTCTGAAACTTTTATATGTTTTAGTGAACATGTCAAAGATTACATTTCATGAAAAATGTTGTCAAGGTCACGTGATCCACAAGGTCAATTGCAAGGTCAAATCTTAGGTCAAGAGGTCAAAGTACCCCAACATGTACAAATTTTCAAAATGGCGGCAGATCTGGAATCCTTATTAAATACCCTTTCCAACAATACAAATTTTGTGAAGATTGACCCATTAGGTCCCGAAATACAAGGGTTCAAAGGTAGGCCCGCCACCCCCATTTTTGAAAAAATCTCAAAATTTGGTGGGTCGTATCTCCCAAACCCCTCACCCGATTGACCTAAAATGTTGGATTTGGTGCTGTGAGATCACACTCAACAAGTACACCAAGTTTCATCAAAATAAAAAATGGTCGGGTTAAAACCAGGGTGATTTGACATGGAATGACCCTGTTGCTTGTTTAATGCAGTTTTAGTGTTTTGCATTTGTGAACAAACTTTTGATGAAGCTTTGTTAGGTTTTACACCATGTATTCTATCAAAATAGTATAACGAGCCCTGAAAAAGGCTTCCAGCTTCAAGAGCTTTAGATTCATTGAGAACATAAGTTTGGTTTTGAGATGTTTCACTCACTGTACATAAATCAAGAGGATGGCAAAAATAACCAGTGGAAGCTGTTTATTGCCATCGAGGGTATTTTATACCTATATCATTTGAACATTTAGACAATCCTGCCTGTTTTTATGTTCTATGTTATAATGTGGTTACAGCTTACATTACTTTCCCATCTTCCAAATGCTGCTTATCCCTTGTTCTAGTGAGCCTGTTTGTTTTACAAATCTTGCCTGTTTTACAAATCTTGCCTGTGATGCAGCTCAAAAGCATTAAAAACTTTCACTTTCCACCTTATTTTATCCTTCCGCCTTCATTTCCCTAAATAGGTTGCTGAAATAGTACTGGACACCTTTAGCAAGATCTGTAAGGATACAGAGGTGCTAAAGCAAAGACATGGAGGAGTTGGCATGGAAACCTTTCAGATGGTGTGGGCTTATCAGTTGGTCTCAATGCTAAGTGCATTCACAGAACTGTGTACTGCCCTCTATCATAGGGTTTGGATGCTTTGCTGTCAGCAAGTGAGTATTCTTACCATTTATTTATTGTTATCTTTGAACAATGTATATTGGAAAAACAAATTCTCAGCTTGAAGTGTACAATCACATTTTGCATTGGTATGAGATAAAACTCATACTTTTTCAAACATTTTATTTGCTATCTAAATGTACATCTTACAATGATGATGACGATGATTATGATAATTTTTTTCTTTTTCATTGGACATCACATAGTGATATAATGTCCCTATACGCTCTCTCTCAAAAAAAATCTGAAATTATTATCCCGGCTTGATAGTGATGTTGAAAAAGTGACGATGATAATGATAATGATGGTGATAATGAAGATGATGATAATGATAATAATGATGGTGATTATGATGATAATGATGATGATGATAATGATGATAATGATGGTGATTATGATGATAATGATGATGATGATGATAATGATAATGACATACCAATGAAGATGATGATGATGATGATGCTGTGATGGTGGTGTTATTTACGATGACAAAACGATGACCTGAAATTGTCATTTCTGGATGATGTTAAATTAACCCTTTTTTTCTTCCATGTAACACCTTCGTTCATGAACATTAAAATTGAATTTTCTCATTCTTTAGGTCCAATCAAAGACTGATGCTGCCACTGTTGGTGCTGCATGTTTCCTCTTATTCACTCACACCTTGAGGTCTCAGTTCCCATCTGTCAGTGGAGCAACAACTTCATCCAATAGCAAGGTAGATGCTCCATTATTTAAATGGAATTAGTTTTTAGAAAGAAAACAGATATCAAAACTTGATCCAACTTGAAAACTACAACACCCAATAATGTACTGAACTCTGGATAATAATTCTAACTCATAAACCCAAGTGCTGTAGTAATCTACATGTAGTGGAAGATGTCATGTACCTTTTTTTTTACCATTCTCAATGAAATATATATCCATAGAACATAATTAAATTTCTGAGTTTTCCCTCTTACTTTACGACATAATACAATCCCTTTTGCCATGCTGTCCTTACTAAATCATAGATTTGACATAATATTTTCATAGTACTAAAAAATACTTGAGATGAAACACTAGTTTTATTTGTATGTAGACCAGATATTGGTTATATGAAATACCCATGCCCTTTACACTCTGCAGTCATGATTTAGATAGCTGAGTATTTCTATGATTGGGAATAAATTGGGCAAGTATTCTAGAGAATAACTATCAATGACATTGGGCAGGTACACATGTTCAAAATTCTTCATTCTATTAAATCTTTGGTATTTCCAACCTAATAAAAAAAACCTTTGCATATCCAATCATATCATATTTTCCTCTCATATCTCCCTACATTTGCATTTGTCTTTCTTTCTCTTTGTCTACTGATCAGACCCCATGCAGTCTTCTAGAAGCTATCAGCTCTGAAGTCTCTATCAACAACTCACAACAGATGCTGTTTGCTGCAAGGTCAGTAAGCATGGTATTAAAGTACATTTAAGGAATCCCAGATGAGTACATGTTTACTAGCATAGTAGTTGAAACAAGTTGTGGTATAAGAAAAAACATCACCAATCAACTTTTGTCTTTTTTATTAATGTATCCAATTTTTAAAAAATTGTTTCTTTTTTCAATTATGACATACTTTCAGATAATTTTTAACCTATATATTTAGCCGGTATTATGAATACACTTTCCAATTCTGATTTACTTTTCTACAATAATTGCAGTGACTTTCTACAATGTGTCCTCAAAATCTAACAACACCTGCAAAGTGGTATAGGTCAACTGAGGTTTTGATCAAAATATTCCAGCTCTAGTGAGTTTAGTTTAGAGATGAAGGTATCATAAAACCTGTCATATTTTTTGTCTTTACATTCTTACAAAGATTGCAATAACTTTCTTAAATGACCCGCAAATTCTAACAAGACCTGCCTAAGTAGTACATGTATATAGGGAAAATACAATTTTGATGGAAACGTTCCAGCTCCAGAGACTTAATTTCAGTTTAAAGAAATATATGTAATAGATAGATCTTCTCTTTCAAATCTATTCCTGACAGGTTTTCTTCAGCGCTCCTTCACCTGTCTCTCTGCATTTCTTCCAGTGAGTCAGGAGCTGCATCCTTAAGTGATAAATGTAGAGCAACTCAACTGCCACCGGTCGCTATAGAAAAAGTAATAATTTCACTCAATCAAGAATAGTTCTATTAGAGGAATTGAAGGAATAGTTTGGAGCTAATCTGAATTAGTAATGTTCATAAATTGTGACACTGATAATGCTTAATATTGATATTTAAATGGTTCTCAAAATTAACCTTTTTTTCTCTATTTTAAACACTGAATGTTATTTGAAACTGTCAAATCTACATTTTTGTGCATTTTGCAAAATTATATTATTCCTTATTGCACAATTCAACCCAAAACACAGATAATTTGTTTTATTTTTTTAATTTGTTATTGTTGACTTCATTTTATAATTTATTTTAAACATGTGCAATTGAAGATAACTTTATCAGAGCATGTGTATCATATTTACTCCATTGTTCTTCCATGCTCTAAATGACTCTGTTTTACAGTTTGGTTGTTTGAACTTGTTTGAACTACATGTGACCTTCAGTGAACTACATGTGAACTTTAGTGAACTGAACTACTTTCGGACACACTAGAGGAAAGGTCATGACTGGAGAAGGAATGATGTAGATTACTGAAATCAAGCTTCCTGTAATGAACATCATAGCCCCCTCCATCTCACATTCCAAATCAACAAAGTTGTTAATTTCATCAGCCCACCTGCCAATCATGATGTTAATGTCATCAGTGTATGTCATTGATGGAATGTAATCCAACAAGTAACTTGTTACTATAGGCGGTGTCACACAGAGGCCAAAAATCCGGATTTTAGTTATCCTCTTAATTGCTGTCTGTCATCAATTATCCTATTGAAAATCCTCTAACGAAGCAAGAAAATTCTCCCTTGAAAGGATTTTTGAAGGGATTTTTGAAGGGATTTTTCTGTGTGACACAGCCTATTATCTTCAAGGTCATATTCAAAATGTATTCTGGTTCTGATGAAAAGCTTTAGTGTGATTCATCGCCACTTTACCAAGTGTTTTTGAATTCTTATTATAATACAAGTTTGATTTGAGCCTCAAAATTTTGTGAGTATCATGAATAATCATTCTTCAGTCAGAAGAAAATGAAAAATAAAGAGAACGAAGAAGAAGAAAAAAGAAAAAACTTTAAGCTATTTGAGAAAGCTGTATATCCTGTTATTTTGACAAAATAAAGCCTGGAGCAATAGTTTACTATTAAAGCATCCATGCTCAGGGGCTTACATTGGACACCAAATCATAACCTATTAGTGAAGAAACAGTCAGTAAATGCCCCTGGCACTAACAACAGAGTCATATACAAATACTGAAAATATGGATATGCTGCTTTCACCTCCCCCCCTTCCAGTTCTGTTTCCTCATCCCACGAATATGTCCTGAGATGAGAGTCACTCTGGAGGATTGTCACATGGAAGATGATAACCATGACGCCTCACAGGATGATGTGTTACTTGCCATTGGAAGGTCAATCATCCCATCATCCACGTTCAAGAAGATGCTACCAGAATCTAAGGTACACATGCCCACATGGACCTTCCCTCCCAGATTTCCAAAGATATTCATAGGACTGCCAACACTCACGCATTGAGCGTGAGACTCACACATTTCACTCAATTATCAGGCTCTCACACTAATAATGAAATTCCTCACGCACAAATCTTAAATAACTAAATAATAATAAAAACAGATAAATTTGAATGAATTATGCCACCAAAATCAAGAATTTAGAAAGTTTTCCCGCCTTTTATCGAAAAACGAAAGCCTTGATCTTACTTCTCGTGTGCGTGCGTGTGTAAGATCGGCGCCTATATAGCTAGCTAGCCTGATGATGTACTATCCTCGCACATTACCCATATTCATATGCAGCTAGCCGGGTCGGCCCGAGCCTGCTCGGCCCCGAATATGGATCAGACCAACCTGCAGCGAGCTCGAGTACGTTATCAGTAACAGTTGACAATTCAATTGATCGAGAATAGCAACAATTTCACGGTTCTGTGCTTTGATTTTAAAGAGGGCCTAATATCACTTCATACCGTAGAATAGAATGAGAGGGATTATAAAAATATAAAGTGAGTTTTGAGAGTAAAAATTGACTTGTGATTATGTAACAACTTAAGGTTGAACAAGAACTTGCCTGTGGCTTTGTCTCAGAGAGTGAGAGCGTGAGGCCCTCGATGAGCACCTCGCTCTGCGCCTAGCCCAGCGTCCCACGTTCGTGGGTGAACAATCAGGTATTCTATGTTAATAATTTTCTTTATCTCTCTGTTATAGTCTGTATGATTTTCTCTCTCCATTTTGCCTTAAGCTATAATGTTAAAATACTCTATTAAGTATGCACCAGATCACACAATTTCACCTTCAAAAAAAAACTCTACACTGTGGGAGGAGGGGAGGAGGGGGGGGGGGGGGGGGAGGGGGGAACCAGTAAGAAAACCAGCTGGTTTTTAATATGGAAATTGAAACAAAGCAGCAGATATACCAGTTGAATAGTGGAACCAGTATGGAAACTAGTTGGAAATACCAGTTGAATAGTGGGACCAGTGAGAATACACGTTGTAAATACCAGTTGAATAATGGGACCAGTATGAAAACCAGTATGGATACCAGTTTAATTACCAGTCGGATAGTGGGACCAGTATGAATAACAGTATGGATACCAGTTGAATTACCAGTTGGATAGTGGGACCAGTATGAATACCAGTATGGATACCAGTTGGATAGTGGGACCAGTATGAATACCAGTATGGATACCAGTTGAATTACCATTTGGAAAGTGGGACCAGTATGGAAACCAGTTGAAATACCAGTTGAATAGTGGGACCAGTATGGAAACCAGTATGGATACCAGTTGAATTACCAGTTGGATAGTGGAACCAGTATGAATACCAGTATGGATACCAGTTGAATTACCAGTTGGATAGTGGGACCAGTATGAATACCAGTATGGTTACCAGTTGAATTACCAGTTAGATAGTGGGACCAGTATAGAAACCAGTATGGATACCAGTTGGATAGTGGGACCAGTATGAATACCAGTTGAATTACCAGTTGGACAGTGGAACCAGTATGAATACCAGTATGAATACCAGTTGAATTACCAGTTGGATAGTGGGACGAGTATGAATACCAGTATGGATATCAGTTGAATTACCAGTTGGATAGTGGGACCAGTATGAATACCAGTATGGTTACCAGTTGAATAACCAGTTTGATAGTGGGACCAGTATGACTACCAGTATGGATACCAGTTGAATTACCAGTTGGATAGTGGGACCAGTATGAATACCAGTATGGTTACCAGTTGAATTACCAGTTAGATAGTGGGACCAGTATAGAAACCAGTATGGATACCAGTTGGATAGTGGGACCAGTATGAATACCAGTTGAATTACCAGTTGGATAGTGGGACCAGTATTAATACCAATTTGGATACCAGTTGAATTACCAGTTGGATAGTGGGACCAGTATGGATACCAGTATGGAAACCAGTTGAATTACCAGTTGGATAGTGGGACTAGTATGAATACCAGTATGGTTACCAGTTGAATTACCAGTTAGATAGTGGGACCAGTATAAATACCAGTATGGGTACCAGTTGGATAGTGGGACCAGTATGAATAACAGTTGAATTACCAGTTGGATAGTGGGACCAGTATGAATACCAGTATGGATACCAGTTGAATTACAAGTTGGATATAGTGGGACCAGAATGAATACCAGTATGGATATCAGTTGAATTACCAGTTGGATAGTGGGACCCGTATGAATACCAGTATGGTTACCAGTTGAATTACCAGTTGGATAGTGGGACCAGTATGAATACCAGTATGGATACCAGTCGGATAATGGGACCAGTATGGATACCAGTATGGATACCAGTTGGATAGTGGGACCAGTATGAATACCAGTATGGATACCAGTTGAATTACCAGTTGGATAGTGGGACCAGTATGACTACCAGTATGGATACCAGTTGAATTACCAGTTGGATAGTGGGACCAGTATGAATACCAGTATGGATACCAGTTGGATAATGGGACCAGTATGGATACCAGTTCGTTCGTTCATGTCTCCTTAGATCAAGATTAATATAATCTTGATCTTCAGAGTAGTTGCTACAACCGGCCGTGTCAGACACGTTGCCCCGGGGTGCGAGATAGGACTCTTGTAGCGTGCCCCCATTTAAAACAATTATACAATTACAGTTAACATTACATTTAATTAATAGTATGAAACTATTAAAATTACTCTAATGTTACTGGAAAAAATATTGCATATATATATATATTATGAATCAATTGATTTGGTCGATCCAGTTCAATGGCACAAACACGGCACTACTGGACAGTGATCCTAATACCAGTATGGATACCAGTTGGATAGTGGAACCAGTATGAATACCAGTTAAATTACCAGTTGGATAGAGGGACCAGTATGAATACCAGTATGGATACCAGTTGAATTACCAGTTGGAAAGTGGGACCAGTAAGAATACCAGTATGGATACCAGTTGAAATACCAGTTGGAAAGTGGGACCAGTATGAATACCAGTATGGATACCAGTTGAATTACCAGTTAGATAGTGGGACCAGTATGAATACCAGTATGGATACCAGTTGGATACAATACCAGTATGGTTACCAGTTGAATTACCAGTTGGATAGTGGGACCAGTATGAATACCAGTATGGATACCAGTTGGATAATGGGACCAGTATAGATACCAGTTTAATTAATAGTCGGATAGTGGGACCAGTATGAATACCAGTATGGATACCAGTTGAATCACCAGTTGGAAAGTAAGACCAGTATGAATACCAGTATGGATACCAGTTGAATTACCAGTTGGATAGTGGGACCAGTATGACTACCAGTATGGATACCAGTTGAATTACCAGTTGGATAGTGGGACCAGTATGAATACCAGTATGGATACCAGTTGGATAATGGGACCAGTATGGATACCAGTTGAATTACCAGTTGGAAAGTAAGACCAGTATGAATACCAATATGGATACCAGTTGAATTACCAGTTGGATAGTGGGACCAGTATGAATACCAGTATGGATACCAGTTGAATTACCAGTTGGATAGTGGGACCAGTATGACTACCAGTATGGATACCAGTTGAATTACCAGTTGGATAGTGGGACCAGTATGAATACCAGTATGGATACCAGTTGGATAATGGGACCAGTATGGATACCAGTATGGATACCAGTTGGATAGTGGGACCAGTATGAATACCAGTATGGATACCAGTTGAATTACCAGTTGGATAGTGGGACCAGTATGAATACCAGTATGGATACCAGTTGGATAATGGGACCAGTATGGATACCAGTTCGTTCGTTCATGTCTCCTTAGATCAAGATTAATATAATCTTGATCTTCAGAGTAGTTGCTACAACCGGCCGTGTCAGACACGTTGCCCCGGGGTGCGAGATAGGACTCTTGTAGCGTGCCCCCATTTAAAACAATTATACAATTACAGTTAACATTACATTTAATTAATAGTATGAAACTATTAAAATTACTCTAATGTTACGGGAAAAAATATTGCATATATATATATTATGAATCAATTGATTTGGTCGATCCAGTTCGATGGCACAAACACGGCACTACTGGACAGTGATCCTAATACCAGTATGGATACCAGTCGGATAGTGGAACCAGTATGAATACCAGTTAAATTACCAGTTGGATAGTGGGACCAGTATAGAAACCAGTATGGATACCAGTTGAATTACCAGTTGGATAGTGGGACCAGTATGAATACCAGTTGAATTAATAGTTGGATAGTGGGACCAGTATGAATACCAGTATGGATACCAGTTGAATTACCAGTTGGATAGTGGGACCAGTATGAATACCAGTATAGATACCAGTTGGATAATGGGACCAGTATGAATACCAGTTGGATACCAGTTGAATTACCAGTTGGATAGTGGGACCAGTATGAATACCAGTATGGATACCAGTATGGATACCAGTTGGATAGTGGGACCAGTATGAATACCAGTATGGATACCAGTTGAATTACCAGTTGGATAGTGGGACCAGTATGACTACCAGTATGGATACCAGTTGAATTACCAGTTGGATAATGGGACCAGTATGGATACCAGTTTAATTAATAGTTGGATAGTGGGACCAGTATGAATACCAGTATGGATACCAGTTTAATTAATAGTTGGATAGTGGGACCAGTATGAATACCAATATGGATACCAGTTGAATTACCAGTTGGATAGTGGGACCAGTATGAATACCAGTATGGATACCAGTTGGATAATAGGACCAGTATTAATACCAATATGGATACCAGTTGAATTACCAGTTGGATAGTGGGACCAATATGGATACCAGTATGGATACCAGTTGAATTACCAGTTGGATAGTGGGACCAGCATGAATACCAGTATGGTTACCAGTTGAATTACCAGTTGGATAGTGGGACCAGTATGAATACCAGTATGGATACCAGTTGGAAAGTGGGACCAGTAAGAATACCAGTATGGATACCAGTTGAATTACCAGTTAGATAGTGGGACCAGTATGAATACCAGTATGGATACCAGTTGGATACAATACCAGTATGGTTACCAGTTGAATTACCAGTTGGATAGTGGGACCAGTATGAATACCAGTATGGATACCAGTTGGATAATGGGACCAGTATGGATACCAGTTTAATTAATAGTTGGATAGTGGGACCAGTATGAATACCAGTATGGATACCAGTTGAATTACCAGTTGGAAAGTAAGACCAGTATGAATACCAATATGGATACCAGTTGAATTACCAGTTGGATAGTGGGACCAGTATGAATACCAGTATGGATACCAGTTGGATAGTGGGACCAGTATGAATACCAGTATGGATACCAGTTGGATAGTGGGACCAGTATGAATACCAGTATGGATACCAGTTGAATTACCAGTTGGATAGTGGGACCAGTATGACTACCAGTATGGATACCAGTTGAATTACCAGTTGGATAGTGGGACCAGTATGAATACCAGTATGGATACCAGTTGGATAATGGGACCAGTATGGATACCAGTTTAATTAATAGTTGGATAGTGGGACCAGTATGAATACCAGTATGGATACCAGTTGAATTACCAGTTGGAAAGTAAGACCAGTATGAATACCAATATGGATACCAGTTGAATTACCAGTTGGATAGTGGGACCAGTATGAATACCAGTATGGATACCAGTTGAATTACCAGTTGGATAGTGGGACCAGTATGACTACCAGTATGGATACCAGTTGAATTACCAGTTGGATAGTGGGACCAGTATGAATACCAGTATGGATACCAGTTGGATAATGGGACCAGTATGGATACCAGTTGGATAGTGGGACCAGTATGAATACCAGTTGAATTAATAGTTGGATAGTGGGACCAGTATGACTACCAGTATGGATACCAGTTGAATTACCAGTTGGATAGTGGGACCAGTATGAATACCAGTATGGATACCAGTTGGATAATGGGACCAGTATGGATACCAGTTCGTTCGTTCATGTCTCCTTAGATCAAGATTAATATAATCTTGATCTTCAGAGTAGTTGCTACAACCGGCCGTGTCAGACACGTTGCCCCGGGGTGCGAGATAGGACTCTTGTAGCGTGCCCCCATTTAAAACAATTATACAATTACAGTTAACATTACATTTAATTAATAGTATGAAACTATTAAAATTACTCTAATGTTACGGGAAAAAATATTGCATATATATATATTATGAATCAATTGATTTGGTCGATCCAGTTCGATGGCACAAACACGGCACTACTGGACAGTGATCCTAATACCAGTATGGATACCAGTTGGATAGTGGAACCAGTATGAATACCAGTTAAATTACCAGTTGGATAGTGGGACCAGTATAAAAACCAGTATGGATACCAGTTGAATTACCAGTTGGATAGTGGGACCAGTATGAATACCAGTATGGATACCAGTTGGAAAATGGGACCAGTATGGATACCAGTTGAATTAATAGTTGGATAGTGGGACCAGTATGAATACCAGTATGGATACCAGTTGAATTACCAGTTGGATAGTGGGACCAGTATGAATACCAGTATAGATACCAGTTGGATAATGGGACCAGTATGAATACCAGTTGGATACCAGTTGAATTACCAGTTGGATAGTGGGACCAGTATGAATACCAGTATGGATACCAGTATGGATACCAGTATGGATACCAGTTGGATAGTGGGACCAGTATGAATACCAGTATGGATACCAGTTGAATTACCAGTTGGATAGTGGGACCAGTATGACTACCAGTTCGTTCGTTCGTGTCTCCTTAGATCAAGATTAATATAATCTTGATCTTCAGAGTAGTTGCTATAACCGGCCGTGTCAGACACGTTGCCCCGGGGTGCGAGATAGGACTCTTGTAGCGTGCCCCCATTTAAAACAATTATACAATTACAGTTAACATTACATTTAATTATTGGTATGAAACTATTAAAATTACTCTAATGTTACGGGAAAAAATATTGCATATATATATATTATGAATCAATTGATTTGGTCGATCCAGTTCGATGGCACAAACACGGCACTACTGGACAGTGATCCTAATACCAGTATGGATACCAGTTGGATAGTGGAACCAGTATGAATACCAGTTAAATTACCAGTTGGATAGTGGGACCAGTATAGAAACCAGTATGGATACCAGTTGAATTACCAGTTGGATAGTGGGACCAGTATGAATACCAGTATGGATACCAGTTGGAAAATGGGACCAGTATGGATACCAGTTGAATTAATAGTTGGATAGTGGGACCAGTATGAATACCAGTATGGATACCAGTTGAATTACCAGTTGGATAGTGGGACCAGTATGAATACCAGTATAGATACCAGTTGGATAATGGGACCAGTATGAATACCAGTTGGATACCAGTTGAATTACCAGTTGGATAGTGGGACCAGTATGAATACCAGTATGGATACCAGTATGGATACCAGTTGGATAGTGGGACCAGTATGAATACCAGTATGGATACCAGTTGAATTACCAGTTGGATAGTGGGACCAGTATGACTACCAGTTCGTTCGTTCATGTCTCCTTAGATCAAGATTAATATAATCTTGATCTTCAGAGTAGTTGCTACAACCGGCCGTGTCAGACACGTTGCCCCGGGGTGCGAGATAGGACTCTTGTAGCGTGCCCCCATTTAAAACAATTATACAATTACAGTTAACATTACATTTAATTAATAGTATGAAACTATTAAAATTACTTTAATGTTACGGGAAAAAATATTGCAAATATATATATTATGAATCAATTGATTTGGTCGATCCAGTTCGATGGCACAAACACGGCACTACTGGACAGTGATCCTAATACCAGTATGGATACCAGTTGGATAGTGGAACCAGTATGAATACCAGTTAAATTACCAGTTGGATAGAGGGACCAGTATGAATACCAGTATGGATACCAGTTGAATTACCAGTTGGAAAGTGGGACCAGTAAGAATACCAGTATGGATACCAGTTGAATTACCAGTTGGATAGTGGGATTAGTATGAATACCAGTATAGATACCAGTTGGATAATGGGACCAGTATGAATACCAGTTGGATACCAGTTGAATTACCAGTTGGATAGTGGGACCAGTATGAATACCAGTATGGATACCAGTATGGATACCAGTTGAATTACCAGTTGGATAGTGGGACCAGTATGACTACCAGTATGGATACCAGTTGAATTACCAGTTGGATAATGGGACCAGTATGGATACCAGTTTAATTAATAGTTGGATAGTGGGACCAGTATGAATACCAGTATGGATACCAGTTGAATTACCAGTTGGATAGTGGGACCAGTATGAATACCAGTATGGATACCAGTTGGATAGTGGGACCAGTATGAATACCAGTATGGATACCAGTTGAATTACCAGTTGGATAGTGGGACCAGTATGACTACCAGTATGGATACCAGTTGAATTACCAGTTGGATAGTGGGACCAGTATGAATACCAGTATGGATACCAGTTGGATAATGGGACCAGTATGGATACCAGTTGAATTACCAGTTGGATAGTGGGACCAGTATGAATACCAGTATGGATACCAGTTGGATAATGGGACCAGTATGGATACCAGTTGAATTACCAGTTGGATAGTGGGACCAGTATGAATACCAGTATGGATACCAGTTGAATTACCAGTTGGAAAGTAAGACCAGTATGAATAGTGGGACCAGTATGAATACCAGTATGGATACCAGTTGGATAGTGGGACCAGTATGAATACCAGTATGGATACCAGTTGGATAGTGGGACCAGTATGAATACCAGTATGGATACCAGTTGAATTACCAGTTTGATAGTGGGACCAGTATGAATACCAGTATGGATACCAGTTGAACTACCAGGGGGCCGTTTCTCGAAACCGTCATAACTACAAGATCAACGACATCTCGCCACTGTCGCGCAACTTGTCAGCTAAGTGTTTCACAAAGCCGTCTTTGCCAAGATGAGCGACAACTTCCGCGACAGTGAGTTGTCACTGCTCCGAACCCGTCATATCTTTTTAATTGCTGTAAAGCGCCATCACAAGTCAGTTTGTTACTATTTCATGGGTCCCGAAATGTATGATTAGTTTCACTATCATTTTGAGAAAAATATAGACGAGTTCGGTACGTTATTCTCTGGGATGCAAAATGCAAATGTAAAAAAGTGATAATTTAAATTAAACAGTATCTTTAAAAAGCTGAAAATAAACATTAAATCACAAATCATTAAACTATAAAATATAAATAAGAGAGACAAGAATGTTACACACCGTTTTCCATAGTCGATCCATAGTCTTTCCTTAGGATACCGTCATACCTTTAGGACCTATGTGCATTATTATTCCCTCTCTAATTACTTCTTCCAAATTATATTTTCAATATCAAATCAATTATATAACGAGTATTTATGAGACTCTAGAATAAAAAATGGCTGAGAAAAGGTATTTTGCCTAAAATTCCTCGTCACAATTAACAAAAAAGTATGTATTTATAAACTATCACATTACGGTATCCTTCAACTAACTTTTGATTCGTCTGTCGAAAAAAAAACACTCACCGGTTTTTCTTCAATTTAAGAATCTTTACAGAAATATGCAAATCGTTTGATGATCTACATTTGATAATGACACTATTTATTTATTTATTTTAGGAGAATTTATATGTATATATTTCTTTTTTAACAATTTTAGCCCCAAAACTTGTTTTGGGTTATTCTTGATAAATCAAATGGATCGTGACAAAGACTATGTTCTTGAGCTGCTAGTATCGCAATATATCGATATCATGTCTGTCATGGCTTTGTGAAACGGTTTATCCACTTCATGACATCTCCGTAGGTCGCCGACAAAGATATGACTGTCATGGAGTTGGTTTCGAGAAACGGCCCCCAGTTAGATAGTGGAACCAGTATGAATACCAGTATGGATACCAGTTGAATTACCAGTTAGATAGTGGGACCAGTATGAATACCAGTATGGATACCAGTTGGAAAGTGGGACCAGTATGAATACCAGTTTGAATACCAGTTGGAAATACCAGTTGGCTAGTGCGACCAGTATGGATACCAGTATGGATACCAGTTGGCTAGTGCGACCAGTATGAATACCAGTATGGATACCAGTTGAATTACCAGTTGGATAGTGGGACCAGTATGAACACCAGTATGAATACCAGTTGGATAATGGGACCAGTTTGAACACCAGATGGAAATACCAGTTGAATAGTGGGACCAGTATGAATACTAGTATGGATACCAGTTGGATAGTGGGACCAGTATGAATACCAGTATGGATACCAGTTGGATAGTGGGACCACTATGAATACCAGTATGGATACCAGTTGAATTACTAGTTGGATAGTGGGACCAGTATGAATACCAGTAAGGATACCAGTTGAATTACCAGTTAGATAGTGGGACCAGTATGAATACCAGTATGGATACCAGTTGGATAGTGGGACCAGTATGAATACCAGTATGGATACCAGTTGAATTACCAGTTGGATATAGTGGGACCAGTATGAATATCAGTATAGATACCAGTTGGATAATGGGACCAGTATGAATACCAGTTAGAAATACCAGTTGAATAGTGGGACCAGTATGAATACCAGTATGAATACCAGTTGGATAGTGGGACCAGTATGAATACCAGTATGGATACCAGTTGGATTAACAGCTGGATAGTGGGACCAGTATGAATACCAGTATGGATACCAGTTGGATAGTGGGACCAGTATGGATACCAGTATGGATACCAGTTGGATAACAATGAAAAATGTACGTCGCAATAGAATAGCGTGGAATCCTGTGTAGATCTGGATCCACGGTCGAGGTCAAAGGTTGAATCTTGACTTCCGATTGACACAGTATTTGCCTGACTTGGAACACGGAGTCGGGGCTAATTGGAATGCTGTGCTCTGTGGAAACAGATTAGTTTAATACTGTGTCGCTGCGACAATCAATTCCGGAAAAGATAATACGTGTTCCACTTTTTTCTGTGGAAACACGCTGATTGTGTCTGACCTAAGAGACTATACTGACTGCATGATCTACTGAACCCCATAGGCTCTGCACTTTAGATGCTCCTAACTTTACTTGGCACAGCCATGGAATGTTAGGGTTAGGCTCAGTTCAATACTCTCTGGTATTGTGTATAAGGAGTAAATTAGAGTCTGTGCCTGCAGAATAATTAAAGATATATTTTCAAAGCTATTAACATTTCTTTTCCAATACAGCTTTCATTTGCACAGTGGATTTCATATGAACTCGATGTTAGCCCACATGAAGATATCCTGACAGATTTGGAGAGGTATTTTTTGTTTTCCAAAGAATTTGAAAAGAATTCGCAATATATTATTTATTCTATGATTGTTTCTTTCCTCTATAGATTCTTTCAGAAAGAGAATAGCACATGTGCCAAAAATTAAAAATCAAAAGTGAAATTTATGAATTGCATTGATTTTATCTTGCCCATTTGATTTGAACATGTCGTGAGATATTCTTTGATGAAACAGAAACTTACCAATTCAGTGATTGCGTGAATATATTCACCAGAAGTTTTATTTGATATTGCCATTTTAAACCAGAGAAGATACGGAAATAATTTAAAGTATTCAGATATCGATCCAATATTTTTATTACGATATTATTTAAAGTAGATTATATTTTGCATCTTCTTAAGAAGTTACAAACACCAATCATTGAAGAGATGACCTTTCTTTTTCTTGACATGCAGACACGACTATCACCAGTGGGCTATACTGTGTCACTTCCTACCCCTCTCCACGGCTCAGGGGGGATGCGAGGGGTGTCACTCCCAAGCCGTTCGGATCCTCATCAATGGTCTGATGGACCAGGAGACGGGAGGTGACCATCGTAGAGTGACCGACGACGTTGATGATGATGGGGTGGATGATGCCAAGGTGATAGGTAGTCATTGTCATCATCGACATCGTGGGGGACATTCGTGCTGGAGAGAACTGCTGCAATCTTTGCAGGTAGACGTTGTAGATGTGTGACTTGTATTTTGAAATAGTAGTGTGCATTGCATGGACTTTTCTGTCAAAATTTATGAAAGATAATTCTCAGTTCTTTGGTTAGAGGAGTACGTTGTCCAGAAAATCCCAGGCTTAGAAAAAGGGTCATTGTGCCTGTTCATTTTTGTAACAGTAATGCTTAATTACACAATAGATTGGCCAGGACTTATTATATTACTTTGCCAATACATTGTGCACTATAATTCAGGATCTTAGGAAAAGTATGGAAATTAAACAACTTTATTATTGCAATGAGACTGATATGCATATAAATTTGGTTTGCTTGCACCTACCAGGAGCTTGTTTCATTGGTTGAGGTCAATCAGGTGGACAGGCAAAAGTCAGGTGATGTAGAGAAGTCACATGATCCATGGCTGCTTTCAGTTCTTCATGAACGACAGGCCAAGGCACGGAAACCTGATAATGATAAAGCATCTTCCAATGTCTGCTTCCCGTCGGAGGCACTTGAAGTTCAGGCATTCATGAGGTAAATATGAAATGTGTTGTTATCCATAAGAAGTGCATGTTTTATTTACTTTCCCACTATAATTGGGTAAAAAAACTAAAATAATGTTGAAATCTGTTCATTAAAAATTGATAAAGCATTAACTTCTGTTTTCAAAATGTATATTTGCTTTCATATTTTCATTGCCATTACTCAAGATGAGTTATGGAAGACATCGCTTTAAATATTTTTCTGTTGATTTGTGATTTTCAAATCAATTCCTAAATGTAAACTATAAGCTGTTCCAGAATATTTTGTCCATAGTGTTCATGCTTTGCGATATTCTTGTTTCTTCCTTCACCCAGAATTGCCTGCTGCCTGCCACCTTACCTTCTCTTTGCCTCCCACACCGACGCCAGTCCAAGCCAGAAGGACCTTAAAGCATTGTCTCAATTCATTGGCATACACCTGGTAAGAGTATATGTTTCTCTTCCCCTCTCACACTGATCTCCTACTGCGCTTTGTATCTAATGAAAAGGTGCTTTATAAATGCAATATGTCAATATTATTATCATAAATTTTTATTTTCAGATCTGCATGGAAATGATAAAATAGTCTCTAGTCTTTAACAAAAAAGAAGAGAAATCCCTACCTCCCTGGTTTCCATTTAAATCTGATAAAAGCAACTGTAAAAGAAATGGCTCTTCAGGTTTTGACACGATAACAATGGGCCTTGTTTATCCAGAGTAGCCTCATCAGTATTAATACTGTTCTCCCTGAAGGTCCTTCAATCGTATTATTACCCCAGCTTTACCCGAGCTACCATGGAAAGGCGCAACGCATTCTAGGAATTTTTTCCTACTGGGTACCCATGTACCTCACGTTGTTGGAGTGTGAAAAATGTATATTAATATCTTGCCAAAAGACATAAGTGCCGTGGCGGGACTTGAACCGTGAACCGTACAACCCATAGTCAGGTGACGTATCCAGTGGACCACCTCACCTGTACTGTCCTGTATGTGATTAACACCTCAGAATTCTTGTGATTTAAGACCAAGAGTGTTTGCTCATTGAATAGTGAGGTCCAGATTTCTGAGGGTACCATCCCATTTTAAATGGCTGTTAAATATCTATAAATGTGAAAATGTCTTCTGTGGGTTAATTAATTGCCTATGATTGTATTTGTTTTTACAGAGAGAACACTGTATGGAGATGTGGGGCAGCTTGTCATACTTAGCCACTGCTCACCTGGTCAAGGTAATGATTTTTGTTTTTAATGATAGATGATAGAAAATTGTGAAAGATTCAAAATTTGATTAAAACAGATAGATTTGGAGAAAAAGGAAGTGACCTCTTATGATACTAATTTTTAATGATCAAGTATCTTCATTTTAATTGTATACATTCAGTTACATGGATGCACATATGATTAGATATTTCTTTAATATTCTTCACCTGTGTTATAATTCTGCATATATGTCATTTATATTTAAGTCTTCTGTTGATTTCAGGGACTGGTGATGTGTTGCCAGAAGAGCTGTGATGCTTTCCTGCAGCCTTTCCTCTTATCCACACCTCTCCTCCTTGCCTCCATTGTAGTAAGTCATATCAGTTTGATGTTTTCTTCCTACGTGTTTCATTATTTCTACTGTGCACCTGTATTTTCGTAAATGCAATGGAGATCAGTTGCCAATCACTGTCATGTGTTAGTTGAAGAAAAAAAAAAATCGCTTAGAGATTATATAGTGGGACAAATTTGCTTGCTATACGCTTAATCGTTGATAAAGTCTAGATTCGTTACAGGCTTCATGATTTTAAGATGGGTATTGGTGTCTTGGTTCTGTAACTATTATTCTAACCCAATCAACCAAATTAAGAGAAAGTTATGGTATAGGTAGCCTGCCTGAGGCTTACATGTAGTAGAATCGTCTGTTTGTAGAATATTAGCCACAATCTAAGGGGCTCCGTTGCATTTGCAATTCAGATTCTGATGAAATATATCCATATTCCCTCCTGTAGGTTCATTGGAGAAGAATCAAACCATTTATCGTGCAAGCCTACAGACAAGGACCAAGTCCAAGCATCTTCCAAAGCATTCAGGATCTGTACACTGCTGCAGAAAATCTCGCTAACCATGCCAAAGGTCCTCCCTCATCAACATCAGCAGCGATCTCTGCATCGTCAAAGACAACATCAGTGTCGTCATCAGTGAAATTAGCATCATCATCATCATCATCATCATCATCATTATCATCTTCTCGAGTTGCAGCTTTCGCACAATGCATGTCATCCATGGGTACTCCTCCATGGCTGTGTTCGATAGCCCTCCACGAAGCAGTGAGGAGGAGATGCGCTCTGGAGGAGAGGAGTAGGGTCTTGACTGCAGTGCTACAGATGGTTGCTAGGGACAGTCAGGACAACAAAGAAGTAAGATGATGGTGTCGATGAGTTTGGTTTGTAGGTGCGAAAATGGTTGATGTTTATTTTCTGTGCAGTGAAACAGAGATGCTTCTTTTCTTGTGGCAAAAAGTCTGTATCTTAAATATATCTTTGTATAAATTGATTGAATAATGAAAATATAAATGATTCAAACAATATAGTTTGATGAGGTCTCCTTCAGTACTGGTACATGGATTTGGATTAATTAGGTAGTTAGGTGACAGTCTTTGTTTCACATATAAATTTAACTCGCTGACTACCAAATTCTTTCATCCTTTAGTCTAGCCAGGAAACTTCCATTTCCCACAGGAACATGTAATCTGTTAATAGATCACAAAACATATGTGAGTATGAATTATACCTACCCATCTTTTTTGAAAGTTGACATGAATCATTTTCTGAAAGAGAAGTGTTTGAATTTAGTTGTCCGGTAAAAATATGCCAGTATTGCTAATGTAGATACTGTATTTCTTTAATTCCAGGTTTGTGTAAGCCTGTTGGAGTGTGTCATTGCTGCAGAGGCTTGGAGTGTCCTCAGTGGGAAGACCTGTCAGCAGCAGCAGCATATTGGATCTCAAACAATCACCCAACATATAACCTTTCTGATACAACTCTTACAGAGTAAGTAAGGTTACTTTAATTTAGCTTTCACTTTCCAAAGTTTTTTTTTTTATGTATGCTCCAAAATTATTTAACTTGGTACTTGGTACTTGGTAGAATTCCTCCAAAAGACGTTGTAAAGGTGTTTAAACTGGAGGTGTGTCGTCATGTGCGGCCACCAACTTAAGGTGCTGGTTTAAGTTGGTTTTAAGCGCAGATTTAAAAGTATTTAAGGAAGGTTGGGCTACAATTAAGGGAGAAAGACTGTTCCAGTCCTTAACTGTCCTTGGGAAGAATTAGTACTGTATGCATGTGCATCCGTACTGACTTGGTTGATATAGAATTGTTGGTCATGGCCCCGTCTTGGTTGGTCATGTTTGAAGTATGTATTTATAATAGTATTATTTTAGTTGATGAGTCTGTTATTAACACATATGTGTTTAGAGAACAGTGGGAAAAGAAATATTCATATAATAGACAATTAAAAACTTGAAGAAAAAAATTGAATTAACTTACTTCTATGAAAGAGAGAGACACATTTGTGAATCTATGTCACTGGCAAGCAGTGGTGCAGTTGAGACCAGCAGGCCCAAATCTCAAGGTCAATAAAAAACTCCTTTCATAGATTTTATACACATTATTTTCTCTCATGAAAATACAAATGGCCATGAGGATAGCCTCGACAACATGATTGCTGTCACATAACTCATTGTCTGATGCAAGTGTGATATTTCGATCTTCATCGACGTATATTTGCAATCACAAGACCCTTTCGTTTTAATTCATAAATGCAGCTACATCAGTGCTGCAGCATTCCGTAGTCTCAAGGTCTGTAGTCCAACTCTATCCACTGGTCATTATGAGGTAAGAAAAACATTGATTAAAAGGCTAATTAGGCACGAATCTGTTTGTATGTGTCTGTTTGTTCTGTGACCTGTCCAGTTACAGGATTTACTTCTAGCTACATAGTTGCTACTTTTAAATACTATATTTTAAAAAAGCCTCTTTGTTTAACAATAAAAATTCCACTGTCTTAAAAATCTTGTGCATTTTATTGATTTTAACTTCTTTAGATTTGTACCAAAGTTGACCAAGGCCATTATAAAATCAGAAGTAAGGTCATATCAAATTTGTTAAAAAAATAATTTTTTTCCACAAGATTTCATTCACAAAATGTTTGCAAAATGTTATGTTTCGTTTGCTTGTTGGCAACTGTTTAAGTCATGTGAATTTTCAGATTTAATCTTTTCATTCAAATTAGTCCGTAGATATGTTGCAGTCAGTTTAGAAGCATTAAGACGATGCAATCTATAAATAATTCCTCCCCAAAATAGGGAAATTAGGATTGATTCATGTAATTTGGTTTTCATTCTAATTTATTGTTGTTGTTGCCTTTTCAATGTTTTATCTTGATACACAGGAGTTTTCTACCAATCCGAAGTCAGATGCAGCCCCTGCTATCCCAGCATCCTCAGCTCATGGAAGTCTTGCTGGAGACCCACAATGCACTGGGGGATTTGTACTGCTGCTCTGGAGGGGAACCCTTAATGCAACCAACCAGAGGACTTAGAAGAAGTGTCAAACCAGACAAGGTGTGGTACAGGAAAGAAATTTAATCTTCAAGAGTAACAATCACTTTATAGTAGTACGCTCTGTATACTAAGGATTCCATGTTGCCATACTATTTCAAAATATGAGCTTCAAATATTACTTCTTTAAAGAGGTAATGGAAGTTTAAATACATTCTTGTTGCATCCGTATGTGCTCGCATGACAAAGACACCCAAGTCCAAATTAGGTTCCATGCAGGGTTGATTGTTTCCATTTACCTTGTTCATCCTCCTTAATCAGATAAAGTTTTTTTTAAGGTTGATTTTATGTACTTGTAATCCTGCTTTCCAAAAGTTATTTGTTTAATGATTGTTACACTTTAAGCCATTCAAGACATTTTCCTTTTCAGGATCTTTGTATATGTCATTAATTAAGTGATAAACAGTATACACTAAAGGCACTTTTCTATTTTGAGCATTATTCTCCAATGTTCTCAATATCATTATATTAGTAGAATACTGTTAAAATACCTTTTATATGTCTTTTGTTGGCTCATATACAGGGGGATGTTCTGTCCACTGACTTTATGTTAGCATGCTCCCGATTCCTTCAATCCTGCATCTCAGCATGTCCTCCTGGAAACCTGAAGAGGATAAGGGCAGAGGTCATGGCTACTTGCAATGAGGAACTTAGAGCAACGATAAGACGATCTACCTTGGACAGGAGATGATGATTAGCCTCCTCTTCTCCCAGCCCCGCGTCTCAAGATGTCTCGCAAACCTGGAGAGGATTAGAGTAGAGGTCGTGGCTACTTGCGATGGAGAACTTACAGCAACGTTAAGACGATATATCCAGGAAATCAGATGATGATTCTTGGGTCACTCTAGCGCTTGGTCTACCACTTTGTGCAGTCCTGCATGTCCTTGAGTTAACTTAACCTGTTGACTGCTGGATTGTCAAAGTCCCATAGGCTTAATACAGGGACCACCCGGTTACCGTATGCAACGGGTTAAGAAGGATCACAGCCCAGACAGCTATACAGGCATGCTCCTACTTTCTCCAGTCCTGTTTCTCGGTGTGTTCTCCTGCAAGTCATGGGGAGATCGATGCTGAGATGCTAACTAAACCATGCACCAAGGCATCAACAAGTAGAGGATAAACCCGTGACAGGAGTCAGGAGATAATCATTGGCCAGTGCTGGCATACTCTTTCTTCCTTTAGTCCTTTATTTATCTATCTATCAAGGTATCTTCTACCAGCTCGGAGGTCGATTGCAACATTTTCCCATACATCTCTGTTTTCTGCAATCCTAGTAGACTCATTACCTCAAAATGTTAGACTCTTGCAATGAGTCCTATGGTTCATAAATGTACATATAATACTGGTGATGAAAATGAAACATATGATACTGGTAATAATGATGAAGATGAGATAAAGGATATTAGTGATGATTAAGAAGAAGATGAAATATTTATTGGATCACGGAAAGAAGGAGTTCTAACTCCAGTATGTCCCGTTGTATATCAGATAGTCCTTGATAAATCAAAGTTTTATTCAATATCTTTAGCAGGATATACTTGGATACGGTTGAACACAAATGATCCCCTCGCGAAAAAAATTTGAGACAAAAACGATGCATCAAAATTGCGGACAAACATGTCCATTCTCTGACTTGCCGTGACCTACTTTTCCTGACAGGTCCTAGATATTCTATGGTGTCCTTAAAGAAACACATGCAATCTTTAGAGGAACATAAACATTTTTATTAAAGTTAATTAAACATGAGAAAACGTCTAAAATTCTTGCTTTTCTTACTAGTCAAATTACAAATGGAAAGTGTGACATTTTCACTGAAACATATATGATAGAAGTGATGATAGTGATAAAGATGCGATATCAGTATTGCTGAGGATGAGATATGCGATTGTAGTGATGATAGTGATGAGGATGATGACGGTGAGATATATGTGATTCTAGTGATGATAATGATGATGATTACATTGAGATATATATGATTCTAGTGATGATAATAATGATGATGATGACGGTGAGATATATATGATTCTAGTGATGATAATAATGATGATGATGACGGTGAGATATATATGATTCTAGTGATGATAATAATGATGATGATGACGGTGAGATATATATGATTCTAGTGATGATAATAATGATGATGATGACGGTGAGATATATATGATTCTAGTGATGATGATAATGATGATGATGACGGTGAGATATATATGATTCTAGTGATGATGATAATGAGGATAATGAAGGTGAGATATACATGAGTCTAGTGATGATAATGATGATGATGACAGTGAGATATATATGATTCTAGTGATGATGATAATGATGATGATGATGGTGAGATATATATGATTCTAGTGATGATGATAATGAGGATGATGACGGTGAGATATATATGATTCTAGTGATGATGATAATGAGGATGATGAAGGTGAGATATATATGATTCTAGTGGTGATGATGATGATGAAGATGAGATATACAATACTAGTGATGATAATGATGAAGGTGAGATGTATAATAATAGTGATGATAATGATGAAGATGACATGTATAATACTATAGTGATCATAATGATGAAGATGACATGTATAATATTAGTATTGATAACACTGGCGTACTGGTGGGGGGGCGCCAGCCCCCCCAAATAAAATTGAACCATGACTTATTTTCAATTCCATATACAAGTGATGCATGAATGTTCGTGATATCACATGATTTTCAACAAAATACGCGTTTCTCAATTTCTGTTGCAAACTGACACATTCCCAAATGGCCAGGAAGAGCATATGTTTTTTTTATAAGGGGCCGTGGCCAGTGCCACTAACAGTAACACTAGTAAAAAAATCCTTTCCAGAAGCAACTGAAACAAGCACTGCCGGGCGTTCCATACATAAGGGGCCCAGTGGGGAAATTGAATTCAGACAAGATTAAGAGTAGTGAACGGTACAACGAATCGTCTTCTTTCTCTAATAATTTAATGAAACGGCAAAGCTTCCGCGCTTCGGGGGGGGGGGCAACTGAATTCAGACTAGGATTAAGAGTCGAGAACGGTAAAACGAATCGTCTTCCTTCTTTAATAATTTAATGAAGTGTCAAAGCTTCCGCGCTTCGCGCGGGATAGGCGAATATGAATTCAGACAAGGATTAAGAGTAATAGTTTAATGAAACGTCAGAGTTTCCGCGCTTCGCGCGAGATGGGCGAAAATCAATTCAGACAAGGATTAAGAGTCGGAACCGGTACAATGAATCGTCTTCTTTCTCTAATAATTTAATGAAGTGTCAAAGCTTCCGCGCTTCGCGCGGGAGGGGAAAACTGAATTCAGACAAGAACACGATACAACGAATCGTCTTCTTTCCCTAATAATTTAATGAAACGTGAAAGCTTCCGCGTTTCACGCGAGATGGGCGAAACTGAATTCAGACTAGGATTAAGAGTCGAGAACGGTACAACGAATCGTCTTCCTTCTTTAATAATTTAATGAAGTGTCAAAGCTTCCGCGCTTCGCGCGGGATGGGCGAATATGAATTCAGACAAGGCTTATGAGTAAGAGTTTAATGAAACGTCAGAGTTTCCGCGAGATGGGCGAAAATGAATTCAGACAAGGATTAAGAGTCGGAACCGGTACAATGAATCGTCTTCTTTCTCTAATAATAAATTTAATGAAGTGTCAAAGCTTCAAAGGGAGGGGGGAAACTGAATTCAGACAAGAACACGATACAACGAATCATCTTCTTTCTCTAATAATTTAATGAAATGTGAAAGCTTCCGCGCAAAGCGCGGGATAGTCGAAAATGAATTCAGATAAGGATTAAGAGTAATAATTTATTGAAATGTCAAAGCTTCCGCGCTTTGCGCGGGATGGGCGAAAATGAATTCAGACAAGGATTAAGAGTAATAATTTATTAAAACGTCAAAACTGCCGCGCTTCGCGCAGAAGGAGGGGGGGGGGGAACTGGATCCAAACAAGAATTAAGAGTCGAAAACGGTACAACGGATCGTCTTCTTTCTTTAATAATTTAATGAAGTATCAAAGTTACGCGCTTCGCGCGGGAGGGGGGAGACTGAAAAATAACTCAGTTCCTGGCCCCGGGGTTATGGGGTTAAATTTGTAGACATTTGGACATTGGCATTAATATATTTGTCGGTAATTGGTTGCTCGTTTTGTCGGTAATCGGTGGTCTCTACACCCTCCCCACCAGGCGCGGATCCAGGATTTCTTAGGGGAGGGGGCCCAACTTTCTTCATTTTTGTTTGCTCCCGAAAATTTGAAAATCGCGCCGGCTGAAAAGTCGCTCAGTGGGGGGGGGGGGGGGGGGGGGGGGGGGGGGTAGTGAGCACATTTTTTTTTTTTTTTTTGGTCCTCGAAAATTTTTCAATTTGCACCCCCCCCTTGAGCGCCGGGGGGGGGGGGGCCCAACCCCCCAAAAAGGTAAAAATCACGTGATTTTACATGATTTTTTTCTCAAGGGGGGGGCCCGGGCCCCCCGGGCCCCCCCCCCTGGATCCGCCACTGCTCCCCACTCCCCCACTGACAAAGATCTAGCAAAGCCCCTGATAACGACACAGTTTATACACTCGAGAAAATTTTGGCAAGTACTACTGATGAAGTACCGGAAAACCGTCTTTGTGCATTGTGCGGCATCAAAGCATATACAACGTCTCAAGACGTGACAGATCACTTTTCTCTAACTTCTAACCAATCAGAAGGCCTCGTTTTTTTCCAGGAAGTGCCGGTGGACATTAATGCGCCAAATGTGGTTCTCAAATTGCAAAAGATTCCTACTCATGGAAGGGGTAGGAGAAAGCAATTTTACGTCATATTACTCCAGGAAGTGCCTGAAAATGCGTCTAATTTGGTTCTAAAATTGCAAATGCTTCTTACTCTGGGAGGGGGCCAGAACCCCCTCCCAGACCACCCCCGCTTGGTCGCTCCGCTCCCTCGCCGCTAAAGCCTCGTTCTGTCGCTTCATGGTTTTACATATATTTAACCCCATGCCAGTTTGTGCCCCCCGGTAAGAAATTCCTGGATCCCCCCCTGATGTCCATACCCCTTGACCCCCGCCGGGGCTTTGCCCCCAGACCCCACCTTGCCAAACGTTCAGCGGGGCCTGCATGTTAGAGTGGGGTGCTGCGGATTTTTTTTGTCAGCCCCCCCAAACGTTTTTGCTCATTACGCCACTGATTGATAATGATGAACATAAGATGTATAATTCTGGAGATGATCATGATGAACATGAGATGTATGATTCTAGTCATATGGCGCCTTTGAATGTTTGAAATGGATAAATGGTGCCTTACAAGTGCTGTGGATCATCATCAATATTCATATATGATACTAGTGGTAATAATGATGCAGATGAGATATATGATACTAGTGATGATTGATGATAATGATGAAGGTGGGATATGGCTGCATGGGCCTTACTATATCAAGAGAAAATATGAGTCCAGCACCGTTTGGATCGAAGAACCTGTGATACAAAAAAAACAAAAACAAAACAGAATTCTTCAGTTTTAGAAAGTAGCTATAATTGATAGAAACAGAGGCGGCGGAGAAACTTCCAAAGTTGGGGGGGGGGGGGGACGGGAGGGCACCAACAAAAAATGGTCACTTTCTGGAAAAAAGAGCACCTTCAAAGGGAAATCTCAGAGCAAAAATATACAATTTTTTAGACATTGGTATACCTCTGTATTGTGATTACATTTTCAGTGATGATTTCAATATTTGTTTATCTTTATACATCTTTTAAAATTTGTTTTAATTTATTTATTTCGGTTTAAAAAGTCATATAAATGTACATAATTCAAAGGTTCAAGGATTAAAACTGATCATGTTTACAAGTAATACAATAAACTTATAGATACAGTAAATATACAATAGTGAGCCAAACAGACAGTTATAACAAGTACCAGATGGCAATAAAGATGAACAAATAATACATTTCAATCGATACAATACCAAAATAGACTAAGAGAAAGTAATGGTCAAGATCGTCAAATTACTAAACTGCTATAGGGTAATGGTTACAGATAAACAGACAATAGTAATTTTGAATAAAACAAAATATAAGGGAAAATTATATTTTGAAGATAGGCAACGATAAAAGCCTGAATTAACATAATTACGTTTGAGTTGAAGGGGTTACTACGCAGGAATATATATTTTACAAAATAGAATCGACTTTAAAAAGCAGTTACACAATGCCATTATTAAAATATAACGTATACTAAATTTTGAATGTGTCAATTAGAATGATTCTGATTAGAAGGGAAAAGGGGCACGTATCATCAATTAAAGAGGGTAAGATAAGAGGTGAAAAGGGGCACTTATCGCATCTGAAAAGGGGCACTGACCATATATGAACAGAGGCACTAATAATAAAGGGAAAGTTAAAAAGTTATCAGTTTAAAAAGGGGTAGTAATTAAAAGGGGAAGGGGCACTTGTTAAAGCAAAAGGGGCACCTCTTAGATTTGAATAGGACAATTATCAGAGTTGAAGGGGGCACTTATCAACAGTGAAAAGGGGCGCTTCTCGTACCTGTAAAGGGGCATTTACTAGAGATTAAAAAGGGTTCATGTGACAATGGAAAATGGACACTTATTGCAAAGGAAAAAGGGGTATGTATCAAATTAAAAAGGGGCACTATCAGAGGTGGAAAGGGGCCAAGGGGCATTTTTGAAAATTAATAGGGGTACCGTACTTTTCCTATGTATTTTTTTCTTATTAAATTAAATCAAATGTAGCTGATTACAGAAAAATATATTTGTTAGATTAAGAATAGATCCATGCATAGATTTTTGCAAAAAATGGAATGTGCTAGAAGCTAGCTGTTATATATGTTGTTCTGTCTTTTTTCTTTGTTTTTTATCCATAATTTCGGTTTCTACTCATGATGATATATTTGAAATACATGTGTTTTCATTTTAATTTGAATATAAAAAAAAAATTGTCGAAGGAAACGGGGTGCATGTCAAAATAAAAGGGGCACTTATCAAAGGTGGAAAGGGGAAGGGGCACTTATACAAATTAATAGGGGCACTTTTCAAATTAAAAGGGGCATTTTTCCTATGTAAAAATTAGGGGCATTTCTTACAAAGTGCCCCCTGCCCCCCCCCCCCCCCGGAGCGCCGCTTCTGGATTGACAACATGAGTGCGGAGCTGGACTAGAAGACCACAAATTTATCTGACAAAAAAGAAAGAAAGATCCAGACCCCCTTGACCACCCCTTCCCCCTCAATCGGATCCTATATCCTCTGAATCGAGAAGGCTACACGGACTGCATGCAACAACAACAACATGCAACAGGCGGGGAATTTTGACTCTCGAGTCAACAACACGCACCGTTTACAATGTGGTCCATTGAAAGCATCCACGAAGGAACAGGTAAAGTAGATATATCTAGATCTATAACATTAAAAAAAGTCAACCAGTCTGTAATTATTTGTCACATCTATCAATTGTTAGCTGCTTTTAAGCTCGAATTCATCCATGATTTCATAAACTTAGTGACTCATTTTTATGTCTTCGGTCCCACGTATCGAAATACGTGTCATACTTTTAAGTAAGGAAACAAATTGGAAGAAGAAGAAGAGGAGGAGGAGGAAGGAGAAGAAGAAGAAGAAGAAGAAGAAGGAAAACAAGAAGAAGAGGCAAAAAAAGGAGAAAAATGAGGCAAAAGAAGGAGAAAAATGAAGAAGAAGAAGAAGAAGAAGAGGAGGAGGAAGAGAAGGAGGAGGAGATGCTTAATTTTTGTCTAAACTTAAATATATTTTCTCCCTGACATTGTCCTTGGTTAGGGAGGCCAATGCCCGGGCGTAAGGCTTCTACGCCTACGATTTGTGCGCTCGTCGCCCACTTCAAAAAATTAGCAGAGGGAAAAAAATGATGTAAAAAAAAAAATTGATGAAAATAAGAAAAGAAAATACAATCATACATTTCACAACATACCTATAATCACGGATCTGTAACAGTCTTTCACCATTTGTTGACGATCTTGCAGATTTTGACGTATTTGAGTCCAATAATTCTCGTAGCAGAACAACTTTACGAACGCGCATCCCAGACTAAGAAAATCCTAGAGGGCGTAGAGGTTTGCTCACTAAAAACCTTCTCATGGGCTGAAGGTAGACACTAAAAATATGGGATCCGTTTTGAGTAAAGAACTTTTGATAGAGATCAACATTTCAGATGTTCACAATTGCCACTTCTAACAACTAGAAAATATAAAGAAAAAAGATTATATCTTTTTAAATACAGATTTTTACAAACTGAACATTCGAAAGTAGATAGAGTACGATGTTTCTGTCAATCTTGCGTTGGTTTGAGCCCTATAGCTACATCCATCTCAAAATGAGAAGAAAAACTGTGAACAGTGACGTCATTGTTCGCGCCAAAAATAAAGGGTATTGCGACATGTGTCTGAGCTCCACTGAGCTCCGGTCAGATCGTGCGCAAAGCGTAGTCTTATTTATAGACCCTAGTACCTTATTCTCACAGCACTAGATACGAGTGTCGTGCAGTATAATGTATGAGAAGTGTTAAAAAAAATATTTCAGTAAAAAAAAAAGTCTACGTGAGCAGTCTATACTCCAATTGAGAATTGAAATGAAAGCCATGATTTGAAGGTGTGTGTTGTATGACACATGGTTAGTGAGTGTGTATGTTACGTATAGCGAAAGGGAGAGAGAGAGAGAGAGAGTGTGAGAGAAATATTAGTACACGTACATGACGTACGTTGCATGGATCATGCTACTGTGTTCGCTGCAAGATGGATGTTAATTGGACCTCGTAACTTCTCGATCGTTGATAATAAGGAATACTCATGAGGAAATCAAATTGTTGGAATACACATCTAAGGTAAATATCAATGAATTATATATGTTTCTTAGCTGCCAATTTGTATATTCCTTCTTCATTTTTGAACCATCGCCTTCGGCTCGTAGTAGTAGAAGATGGAATCGTTCGCACATTGATGGCTGGATTTCAGCCTGCATTGGGGCTTGCCTGCGCGGTGTGTACGTGTGCGACCGATTCAAGGCTAGCCGCTGTTGAGTGATTGCACTTTCGCGCGAAGTTTTAAACTTCATCATGAACTTTGTCCGGACAATGACACGCCCATTGCCTCGGGCCTGTCTAATTGTCAACGTAATTTCGCGACATGAATTTATCTGTTTCAAGGCTCTTGCGTACGGCCAAGGCGTAGAAGGAAGGGAGTGTTTACAAGCTGGATATCTCCTATTTTATGGAACTTCTGGAGTCGGCAGATGGGTGAGTTTTCTTAGTGAAAGTAAATGCTTTCTTTTAATCTTTGTTTTATTTTAAACAAATTCGTAATTAAAAAGTTAGATTTGGGCATTGGCCTCCCTACCTTGGTTGTGGTTGGTAAATTCGCCAATTTCATTCTGTATCCAGCAATTTAAGCACAAAGTGTAGAGCAGGGGCACATCAAGCATTCAAGGTTTTTGTATGTAAAAAAAAAAAAGGGGGGGGGGTGGTGCATGACATTCCTACAAATTTGTTGATAAGTGATGCGAATAAAGGACATCACCTTAAAAGGGGGATGGGCGCAAATACAGACTTGTGTACTAAAGGCTTATCACTTGGGTTTCAAAAGAGAAGGGGCACGGACTGGTTGTGCCCCCTAAATCGATCCGCCACTGTTATAGAGGTGTAGATCTAGTAGAACACGAGTCTGCTGATCCTCCTGATCTTCATGTAGTTATTCTCATTGTCAGGTAAATTATGTATCCATATGACAGTTGTATAGTTTTCCACACTTTTCTGTAACATCTGTATTTTTTCTTCTTCAGAGAGCAGCCATCCCTTCTTGGTTGGAGTGGAGTTCATAGTTGGTCGTAAAGGTAGGTAGAGACTTCAGATTCCGTCACATGATTTAGGGAGCTTAGAAACCTCTGATTAAGATATCAAGATATCCAAAATACTTTGTAATGAAGTACATTTAAAGTTGACAGCTCCAATCCATGTAGAGGTGTTGTGTTCTAGTTGGAACGTCGTTGGGACTGTGGTTTGCAGTTTGGGACCCCCCCCCCCCCCCCCCCCTCCCCCCTCCCCCCCCCCCCCCCCCCCCCCCGCCCTCGTGCCCTTTGGCAAGATATTAATCTACATTTGCCACTCTCCATTCACATTCTTAATTGGTACCGGAAGGAAGGAATTCCATGAAAGCTTTGAGCACCAAAAACGGTAGCCTAGCAGAACCGGGGTAATATAGGAGCCCCTAGAGCACCTTGCATGGTGAATATGTGTACTATGAAATTATGAAATTATCATTTTTATTATTACTAGAAGTAATTGACCCAATTTCATCTTGATGTCTCTAGAGTTTGCTATTACCATCTTTTATTCAGTTCTATCACTTCTGTGCTTTCTGTTCTCAATTTACACACTGTCACATATTAATTACTTGAATGTTAAACAGTACTTACCTAATCTCCTGTTCTCTTTTGATTTTATGTATGTAGGTATGTGATGCACTTGATCATGTTTGCAGCAGAGAATAAAATTGCAGCAGACCCTTTTTTTTAAAGGAGTTATTTTTCCTTCATTTTGTAGATTGCCCCATTTTGATAGCAGGCGATACGTCAATCAGCCGCAAGCATGCCTCCTTTAAAGTCAAACACCCAGAAAGTAATCTTGTAAGTATATTAAACAAGGAGACCCTAAATAAACTGTGTTTAGCAAAAAACAGAGTGTCTAAATTGCTTTTTAAATCTATTATGCAGTAAGTAAGGATCCTTATGATTTGGTTTGTTTTAATCCTCAAAAAGTTCTTGCAATTTACGACTTTGACACTCTCTTTCAAAAGCAGTATCAAAACATTAAGAGAAATAAAAATATTGTCATTTGTTGTCCCATACTTCACAGGGTTTTATTAACATAGATTGACACTAAAAGTATAGTTGCACTTCATATTTGGTCTTATCCAAGCTATAGGAGGGCTTGCCAGGTAACAATCATTTGAAACAATATGATGTACTTTTCTTACTTCACTTTATAAACAGATATATATATATTATCTTTAAGTTGTTTTTCCTTTTTTTTTTTAAGGCTGATGCGAGTTAAAATTATATGTAAACTATAAATGAATAAATTCAATCAATCAAATGTAAAATCTTGGATGATGTTGATAGAATATGGGGAAAAATAGCTTGGATTTGGCTCTGTATCAAGAGATATCTGTAGTAGGTTCTAGATACCTGGATGAATTCTATTTCAACTATCACATTTAGTATATTTATATCAACAAAATTGAATGTAGATTGCAGTAATAAAGCGGCCATCAAATTGAAACACACTTGTGTACTGTTCTGTTTTTCTTACTGTCAGAATCGCCCAAATGTACCTTCGATTCTGATTTTAAAAGAGTCTTCAAAGTACGGGACATCCTGCAATGGAACCAAACTAGAGACTGGAAGCGAGACTAGCCTGCACAATGGAGACGTCATTTTATTTGGATCATTTAATTCAAATAAATGGAGGTATGAAATTGGATATTTGAACATATCTACAATTCATATCAAACCTAATGTATAATTAACAATTTTACAGAAAATGTGTCACATGTGATCCAAAATGTTTTTTTTTTTCTTTGTGAAAATTAACTGATGGAGGGTGATTTTTCTCAGTCCTCTACCGAATGCTCTCCAAATATTGCATTTGATTCTATGTTATTCTCTTGTTTGCATGTCTAGGGTGTGTTTCAAGCCTCTTGTGGTAGCTGCCTCTGCCCTGCCTGCAGATGAGAAGAAAGCCTTGAAGCAGACGGTCCACAAGATCGGTGGCCATGTGGTCTCTGAATGGTGTCCACAGTGTACCCATCTAGTCATGTCGCAGCTTAATGTTACCATCAAGGTGAGTTAGGTAGAAGCTCACAGTTCATGCGGTCTCTGAATGGTGTCCACAGTGTACCCATCTAGTCATGTCGCAGCTTAATGTTACCATCAAGGTGAGTTGGGTAGAAGCTCACAGTTCATGTGGTCTTTGAATGGTGTTCACAGTGTACCCATCTAGTCATGTCACAGCTTAATGTTACCATCAAGGTGAGTTAGGTAGAAGCTCTCAGTTCATGTGGTCTCTGAGTGGTGTCCACAGTTTACCCATCTAGTCATGTCACAGCTTAATGTTACTATCAAGGTGAGTTAAGTAGAAGCTCACAGTTCATGTGGTCTCTGAGTGGTGTCCACAGTGTACCCATCTAGTCATGTCACAGCTTAATGTTACTATCAAGGTGAGTTAGGTAGAAGCACACAGTTTATGTGGTCTCTGGGTGGTGTCCACAGTGTACCCATCTAGTCATGTCACAGCTTAACGTTGCTATCAATGTGATAAGAAAGAAGCTCGCAGTTCATGTGGTCTCTGAATGGTGTCCACAGTGTACCCATCTAGTAATGTTACAGCTAAATGTAACTATCAAGGTGAGATAGGTAGAAGCTCACAGTTCATGTGGTCTCTGGGTGGTGTCCACAGTGTACCCATCTAGTCATGTCACAGCTTAACGTTGCTATCAATGTGATAAGAAAGAAGCTCGCAGTTCATGTGGTCTCTGAATCGTGTCCACAGTGTACCCATCTAGTCATGTCACAGCTTAATGTTACTATCAAGGTGAGTTAGGTAGAAGCTCACAGTTCATGTGGTTTCTGAGCGGTGTCCACAGTGTACCCATCTAGTCATGTCACAGCTTAACGTTGCTATCAATGTGATAAGAAAGAAGCTCGCAGTTCATGTGGTCTCTGAATGGTTTCCACAGTGTACCCATCTAGTCATGTCACAGCTTAATGTTACTATCAAGGTGAGTTAAGTAGAAGCTCACAGTTCATGTGGTCTCTGAGTGGTGTCCACAGTGTACCCATCTAGTCATGTCACAGCTTGATGTTACCATCAAGGTGAGTTAGGTAGAAGCACACAGTTCATGTGGTCTCTGGGTGGTGTCCACAGTGTACCCATCTAGTCATGTCACAGCTTAACGTTGCTATTAATGTGATAAGAAAGAAGCTCGCAGTTCATGTGGTCTCTGAATGGTGTCCACAGTGTACCCATCTAGTCATGTCACAGCTTAATGTTACTATCAAGGTGAGTTAGGTAGAAGCTCACAGTTCATGTGGTCTCTGAGTGGTGTCCACAGTGTACCCATCTAGTCATGTCACAGCTTAATGTTACTATCAAGGTGAGTTAGGTAGAAGCTCTCAGTTCATGTGGTCTCTGAGTGGTGTCCACAGTTTACCCATCTAGTCATGTCACAGCTTAATGTTACTATCAAGGTGAGTTAAGTAGAAGCTCACAGTTCATGTGGTCTCTGAGTGGTGTCCACAGTGTACCCATCTAGTCATGTCACAGCTTAACGTTGCTATCAATGTGATAAGAAAGAAGCTCGCAGTTCATGTGGTCTCTGAATGGTGTCCACAGTGTACCCATCTAGTAATGTTACAGCTAAATGTAACTATCAAGGTGAGATAGGTAGAAGCTCACAGTTCATGTGGTCTCTGGGTGGTGTCCACAGTGTACCCATCTAGTCATGTCACAGCTTAACGTTGCTATCAATGTGATAAGAAAGAAGCTCGCAGTTCATGTGGTCTCTGAATCGTGTCCACAGTGTACCCATCTAGTCATGTCACAGCTTAATGTTACTATCAAGGTGAGTTAGGTAGAAGCTCACAGTTCATGTGGTTTCTGAGCGGTGTCCACAGTGTACCCATCTAGTCATGTCACAGCTTAACGTTGCTATCAATGTGATAAGAAAGAAGCTCGCAGTTCATGTGGTCTCTGAATGGTTTCCACAGTGTACCCATCTAGTCATGTCACAGCTTAATGTTACTATCAAGGTGAGTTAAGTAGAAGCTCACAGTTCATGTGGTCTCTGAGTGGTGTCCACAGTGTACCCATCTAGTCATGTCACAGCTTGATGTTACCATCAAGGTGAGTTAGGTAGAAGCACACAGTTCATGTGGTCTCTGGGTGGTGTCCACAGTGTACCCATCTAGTCATGTCACAGCTTAACGTTGCTATTAATGTGATAAGAAAGAAGCTCGCAGTTCATGTGGTCTCTGAATGGTGTCCACAGTGTACCCATCTAGTCATGTCACAGCTTAATGTTACTATCAAGGTGAGTTAGGTAGAAGCTCACAGTTCATGTGGTCTCTGAGTGGTGTCCACAGTGTACCCATCTAGTCATGTCACAGCTTAATGTTACTATCAATGTGAGTTAGGTAGAAGCACACTGTTCATGTGGTCTCTGAGTGGTGTCCACAGTGCACCCATCTAGTAATGTCACATCTTAATGTTACCATCAAGGTGAGTTGGGTTGAAGTGCACAGTTTATGTGGTCTCTGAGTGGTGTCCACAGTAACCCATCTAGTCATGTCACAGCTTAATGTTACCCTCTTTCTCTCCTCTCTCTCTCTCTCTCTCCCTGTCTCTGTTTCTCTCTCTCTCTCTCTCTCTCTCTCTCTATATATATATTTCCCTCTCTCATGCTGTTCGTCTACCCTTCTATTCTTTGCAGGTGATTAGCGCACTTGTTGCATGCAGACCCATTGTTACTCCAGACTTCTTTAAGAAAACGTTGGATGCTGTAAAGGTGAAAGCCTCTCTGCCTACTCCAGGCAAGTAAGTACACATGAACTCCGTTTTAACAAGAGGCTGTAAATTGAAATGTCTGTAATGTAAATCATTGATTATAGGGTATACTAAGGGCCATTAGTGCATGCATCCCTTATATTTTTTTACCCCCACATAATTATAGCATTTGTAAAATGGATGTAATACTTGAATATGCTGTGAATTGTCTTCTTATGTCATTGAAGCATCAGACATTTACAAATAGGTATTAAATAACTTTGCAAATTTGACAACCAGTGGTGGACTTTAAATTCATTTTTTTAAGCACGGAACCTATAATATATCACACTCTCTACAACATGGATGTTGGTATTGTAGATAGAAAATATTTTTAAAAAGGAAAACATTTCATATATTTTCTGTAGTTACCTTCCAACTTTGGCCGAGGCAGCTATCAACAAAAATGAGGTGTCCTTCAGTCCAGATGACAGGAGAAAGGAAATTTTTAAGGACAGGACTTTCTTCTTCCTTACTGAGAAACAGGTTGGTATTCTCTCATATGATATGATTTTTTAATCTTGCAGAATTGACAAGGAATTTGCGAAGTCTGTAGAAAAGTAAATTTGTAATGCTACGTTTACATTATGTTCCCGGCGGCCACGGCAGCCCCGTTTGCCCGAAAGGTAGTGAGCCGTGGGATTTAGAACAATTTTATCTCTGGATTCAAGTTTTGTTACGTCTTGCCAAGTTTTCTCACGGTCTACCACGGAATCCGTGACGGGCCGTGGGGGGAAGGGGATGCTGAGTCCCGGAGGCTCCAAGGCGCACTACGGTTCGGCCCGCGTTCTACCACGGATGCCAGAACGTTCCCTCCCGGCCCGTCACGTTCTGATGGGGTCCCTCACGTTTCCCACGTTCTGATCAAGGTCTGACACGTTTTTCACGTTCTGTCAAGGCTTTGTACGGATGAAAGGTGGACGCAGGGCAGCTTTGGAGCACGTTTGTGCCGGCGGTATAAAAAGAAGGTCTCCCAAGCAATAGCAATCATGGTATTCTGAGACCTCGCGTTGTGTCAGACCGTATTAGAACGCAACGCGCCGTAGCGTGCCGGGCGCTTAAACCGTCCCACTACGGACCACCTCCAAGTTTTGTTACGGCCTATTACGGACTGTCACGTTTTGTTACGTTCACCCCGGTTTATTACGGCCTACTAAGTTTCTCATCCGCACCGTGACTGCCGTGGCAAATTTTTTGACAGTTTAAAAATCTGACACGGTATCCACGGCAATCACGGCCTGTCACGTTTGCCCATACGGTCCCCCGCGTTGTGTCACGTCAATCCCGTTTCGTCCACGGTGGCCTGAAACGTGGTTGCCGTGGCCGCCGGGAACATAGTGTAAACGTAGCATAAGAGGCTGATGCGATGTTCAAAGGATTTTATTTTGTTCTGTTTGGTTGTCACAGTATAGTGGTTCATTCACTTAATTACAAATCATTAGGTTGGAGGTTGAAATCCCAGGCCTGCACTAAAGTTCTTTGGTATGACATTAATCTACATGTCACGTTGATAATAATAATAATAATAATATGACAAATTTATATAGCGCTTGTGACAAAAGTTTCAAAGCGCTGTACATGTACACAAATCAAAATTACTTGATCATTGTAATTTCCATCATTAATGATCAAGATGGCTATCACGGGCATCTGTCTTTCCAACTTTTGATGTCCATTGTTCTCCTATACAGTAGAAAAAAAGTCTGGTCAGTTAAAGGTAATATAAAGTTTTGGGAAATTTTGAAAATTGGGTGGATAGTGATTCTTCACAATTTTGATATATTTGGATGCCCCTATGGATGTATTATAAGCACTAGAAAATTTAGTCCCGAAAACATTTCTGCTTTTGAGAAAATCCTTTGTCTATTGCACAGAGCATCAAGATGGCAGTCACAATTGTCTTCATTTCTATTGCCATGCAAAATCTGGGAACCGTTTCACAAAGCCTTTTTTCAATGACAAATGACAAAAATCAGCGACAAATCTGCTGATAACCAATCGGAAACAAGGATTTCAGTAGGTTATAACAAAAACTGTCATTTGTCACTGATGACAAGATCTGTGAAACCTCCCCCTGATGTTCTTTTCTTGCTCACCTCTGCAGCACAAGCGTCTTCACGTTCCAATCGCTGTAGCCGGAGGTCGTTCAGAGCTCTTGGATGAGGATAGCGACATCCCGTCCATCTCTGACCGGTTAATCTCTACTACATCCTGCGTGCTATACACAGAGCATCAAGACTCTACTCAGCAGATGAGCCAGATGGGACAGACTGTTGTATCGCAGGTGCTCCGGCTGCTTAAGAAGTGAGTTTGGAATAATAATAATAATAATAATAATAAACCATTCTTATATAGCGCATATCACAAAAATAAATTTAAGTCCCTATGCGCTCAGAAAAAAGAAAAGAAATAGCAGACATGAGGGAAGGGAAGAGAAGTAATAACTGCTTTGTCATAACATTGTACTAATAACAAACGAACAAATGTGTCTTTAAGAGACTCTTGAACTTATGACCACTATGAAAAGTACTTCCTTGGTCTTGTTTTGTGTATGCCTTAAAGTAGACCCTGTAGTTTTTGCTGAGTTGCTGAATGCTGAAATTTGATAGCAATTTTCAATTTTTAAAGACATTGAAAGCTATTGTTTATAGAGTTTTTGTTATCTAAGTTATTAGTAGTGACTTGAGCAGTGTTTCATCAAGCATTTTAAAGGCACAAAGTTTCTGCCAAGTTACTTGATGCATTATATGTGTAGAGATTTATTTGGAAAGCTGAATTTGTAATTGGTTTTAAATGATACATGAATATTGTGATCACCATGTTTCTATACAGGCACAATGTACGTCCTATACCAGAGTCTGAGCTTGGACTGGCTGTCATCTATGTCTCGACAGCTCTGCATTGTAATCCCAAAGTTGCTCAAGGTAAGACTGAAAGGTGACAAAAAGTATTATTATGCTTGAGAGCATCATGACATTACCAAATAGTTTCTGATGATCCCCTTACTTAGATGTACGCAGCCTAACGTTTTGCAAACTCAGAGTAGGAAATAAACGTTTTTGCATGAGAAAATATTATTTTTGCTGGTGATATGACAGTATCTGGTATTCTAGCCTCAACAAGGTGTATGCTATAGACCGGAAGGCTTAGAGAAAGGCCATTTAGGAAATGAAACATCCAACCTCACCGCAAGGGAAAAACAGATGTTAAACAATGATGATGATGATGATGATGAAATGATGATGATGATGATCATGGTCATGATGATGATGATGAAATGATGAAATGATGATGAAGATGAATGATGATGATCTTAATGATGATGATGATCATGGTGATGATGATGATGATGTTGAAATGATGATCATGATCATGGTGATGACGATGATGGCAGTGGTGGTGGTGATGATGGTGACGATGATGACGACGACGAGGATGACTAGATCTTCCCTGTGCAGTCCCCTCACAGTTTTTGTTAACCCAGCATGTGCTAGTCTCAGGCACCTAGTCCACTTCTAATCAAATTCATGGCATAGGTTGGAAGCTGGACAGGAGGACAGTTCTGTCGCCATAACTCTTATGTGGTTAGTTTCATAAAACTTACCACTGATGGTAACTTTGCCATCAATATTAACTACCATGGGAACATTGCTCAACAGCCAATCGATGGAAGTAACTATTAATGGCAAAGTAACCATTAATGCTAAGTTATATGCAACAAGGCCCACATGCGCCCATGTGTTTCATTAAATTGCTGGTAAAATTTATATTTATGTACAGCCGGTCTAGATCTTCTCAGTGCAGTCCCATCACAGTCTTTGGCAACACAGAATGTGCTAGCCTCGGACACTGAGTCGCTTTCACAAAAGATACATGGTGTAGGTGGGAAGCTGGACAGGAAGGCCACAGCCAAAACGGAGACTGCATCCACATCTAGTCTACCAAAGTAAGCCTCATTTTCTCTTGTGCGAAAGCTACGATGACCAAATGTGATGTAGATACAATTAATAATTAAGTGCATTAGTGTATCCTATATAAAGATGTATGTAAGAATTATATGTTCAAGTGAATTTCTGTCTCACAAGACTTGAAACTAGAAGGGGTGTCTATTTATTGGTTTGTTACCAATATGTAAGCCCTTTGTTTTCATTATAAGAATGTTTTGTGTTCTACATGACCAGGTACCCCCTTTATTAATTGTTTGTACTTTTCTGTGTAATTGTAATACTTGGAAGGTTTGTGTCTATCTTGTAGCTACAGTACTGTTTGAAATAAAGAGTCTTTCTTCACTATATTTTAATATGAATTGATTTACTATGTATACATTGACAGCTGATGCAGAACTGAATTATTGTAAGGAAACCAAATGACAGAAAATGCTAATATTTTATGATTTTGGTATCCTTGCAATGTCCTCTGTCCCAATGCCATATTTTTAATGTACTTTACAGACAAAATCTCACATCAACTCCAAAGGTTTCCAAGGTCTCTGAGACCATCATAGCAACTCCCTCGAAGACAGCCAATCAGACAGCATCTTCTAGGCCTCTGGATGGCTCCCCTGAGTTCTCGTTACAAGAGAAAGGTGAGAGACCCTGAGAGAAATTTTAGAACAATTTTAGACGCACCCCTATTTATTTTTTTTTTTTTTTTGGGGGGGGGGGGGGGAGGCACAGTGTAAGGTGGGGGGGCATAAATCAAGACTTAAAAAAAAAAACCTCTCTTCCCTTCACATTAGGAACATAGTTTAACTTCAAATAGTATCCTATTCTTTATTCTTTACTATGTTATTCATGTTGGTCAAAAACAACTAAAAAGTAGCATTTTCAGGACTCAAAATATCCTGTACCTGTCTATAAGACGCACCCCCAAGTTTCGAGATTTCCGACGGAGAAAAGGTGCGTCTTATACACAGAGATTTACGGTTTTCATCAACTTCATGTGCGCTGTGATAGAATCGCGTAGCATTGAGTTGCTGTAATGGTACATGGCATAGGTTTTACAAATCGATACCCCTTTTACATTGGTGAGGAAATTAATGCCATAACGAGAATTTGATGAGGTACATGGATGTATTTCTGCGCTTGGAAGATCAGAAGAATGCTGGTTGTACTGAATAAATCAGATACAAGTTGTTTCATCAGAAAATAGTTTGGGTTTCAACTTGCTGTAAAAGGTTTTCTTATACATGTATCCCTAAAACATTGTAGCTAATTAAGTTAATGAGAAAGTGTGCCCTTTTCATGGTAATAGAAGCGTTTTTTAGTAGAAAATATAATGCTTGCCATAAATTCATTTTGAATTTAAAGAAAAGTGTCAAGCTATTACAACAAATAGTACTAGATTCAACATTAATATTTTTTAAAGTTCTTAACCATCTACAGTATTGTGAGTGAAAGAGAAGTTTAATTTTTTTATTTTTTTTGTTTGGTTTCTTTGGTATCAAATTTTCATAGCCCCCATCAAGATGGAAACAGGGAGAGGTGGTGACAAGGTAGAGCAGGTAGAGACCAGCACTAGACCTGAAGTCAGGAAGAAGGATGAGAGGGAGGATGAAGGGATAGGAAGAAAGGAGAATACGAGAGAGGAGAAGCAGGTGGTGATAGTCAAGAATGAGGTTCTAAGCCAGCCAAATGGAAGAGGAGATGCTGATGATCGGATGACAGGAAGGGGTAGCGGTGTGGATGGACATGGTCAGAAACCAGCCTCTGTGGAAGTCTCAGAGAGCCTGGAGGTCATATCTGAACAACCGTCCAGAATTGAAACTCTGGGCAATAAGGAAGCTGGGTCCAAGCCTAAGCAGAGGCAAGGCACTCTGGACGCATTTAAGAAACCGCTGGAGAAAAGTGAGAAACCTGATGGGAAGATCAAGGGAAGGGCGAGGATGGAGGAAGAGAGTAGACGGGTGGAAGACGTGGATCGAGTGAAAGAAGAACCAATGGATGAAGGAGAGACGGATTTTGAGCACATCGTAGAGCGAGATAGTGACGAGGAGGAGGAGGTGGAGGAAGCTGACCCATTTCATTATGAATCAAAGAAACCAGAAGCTGGACAGACTGAGGAAAGGCTGGAGTCAAAATCCGAGCAGAAGGTTGATGGTGGAAAGAGGAGCAGCAAGAGGACGGCTAATTGGAGTGATGAGAATGATGGAGAGAGCAACAGAGCTCAGACAAGCAGAGAGAACGATGGAGGTGGTATGTGGAAGAAGAAAGCTAGGATTGATGTCTTTTCACAGGTTTGTGTATTTTTTGTTCTTCGTCAGAACATTGTACTTCATAGTTACATGTAGGCCTATTCATATAGATCTACAAACCTTTAAAGTCCCTCTGCCATACTTCATATGCTATCATATGAGCAATACTGTCCTCTATCCAGAGATAATTTGTAATCGGTGATCAACTATCCCCCATAATGCATTATTCCGGAGCTTGGCTCTTTGGCAGTATGACGTCATAAGCCGGCTGGCGGCTGGCCAATGGCGAGCGATATCGAGCGGATCTATGCACACCGCACTATTGTTATGAATGAAGCATGCTAACTCCATGGAGCTCCGCCGCCGAAGCCTTCGGCGGCGCGGGCAAGCTCCTGGGATCATGACTTGAGTTAGTTGCATGCATGCTATTCCGAATTCGATCGCTCGCGAAATATACCGTACCATTATTAATAATTATTAATTCTACAGCTTAAACTTTTCGATTCCGTCATGACGCGTCTTAGAATGACCAAACATATTGATGAATGGATGGAGTGTCGCAGAATATACAGTGTAGAAATCGACAAAATCAATGCTAAGCTGGGTGTGAAACCACTGAAATTGCCTGCATCGCACGACGAATTCGCAGGCCACCTTCTCGACGTGCATGAACACTGGTGTAGAGCCTGAGCTGTGTTCCCCGCCGCTACCCGGCCTTGCTGATGGACGTTTTGTCAAAGTGACTACATCGGTCCAAACAGAGCCAGAGACTGAAAAGCCTTCCACGGCCACGCCAACAAAGGTAAGCAAAGTGATGTAGACTCGGGATTAGACATACGGTAGTAGACTAAGCAAATATCAACCGACTACGTGGGGAATATGGATAATACAATTAGGTCTAGATCTACTTATTCTAATGAATTACAAACTGTCATCGCCAGGCCGAGGTGATCTCTGCGTTAGTTCAACTTTTCAAGAGTAGGACCGACGTACAGCCAGTAGTCACTAGATCTACGTTTAGACTGTAGATTAGGCCTAGGTCTAATTTGGCCATAATAAAAATGCCAAAATTAGTCAAACTTCTATCTCTAGAGGTCTAAACATCCTAAAACTGCTCTAAAATGATTAAAAAAAGATACTAAAATGATCAAGGAAAGTCGCACAAAAAAAAAAAAAAAAAAATTAGGATGGAGTTCAATGCCTAACAAATTGATTATTGAACAAATTATTTGACCGCTGGTCCACCCGTAGAGTATAAAACATGCTTGCTTACAATGTATTTTATCACTTGACGAAATGTTTTAGCGGCGCACAAAGCGTGTTGATCTTTTACTAGATCCCTTGTTGACCATACATTGCGAGACAAACAAATATGTGATTCCTTTTTTTAATGCATTATATAAGTCACTAATTACATGTCCAAGAATTGTATGGGCTACAGTACTTTTATCGATAAAATCTGGTTGCATTATTATTATTTTTTTTTTTTGCCAAAAAAATATTGGGGAGTGCTCCGAGTGCACACATTGTAGGCCTTGATCTACATCTAGTCGCCTTTATTTTGAATTGCTTGGGACTGAGCTTTCTTTTTCTAAGGGTGAATGCATATATTGTAAGTGCCAAAATACACTTTTGTGTAGCATGCCATTTTTTGTGATTGATTATTAGGTAGATATAAATGGTAATTAAATATTTAAAGTTTGTTTGACAGCCAAAACAAAATGCATTTATCATGCTAGTCAGAAGCAGAAGTTATTATTCTGATTATTTTGGCTGAATGATATCGACAGCTATTGCATTCAGGTTACTTACATGTACATGTATGTGACTTAATGTTTACAGACTTACAGTTCTTTAGTTTTACTGAGGATGCATACAAGTGATACAACCCAATGAAGTATTGACATTTGTTGTTCACAATGTTTTTCTCTACAGCTCCCAGTAGTACAGTGAAGAGCAGAGGGGTATTATTTTCCCCTATCCACCCAACCATAGTGATGAGACAAGTTAGGTAAGTGCATGTAGGTTCTTCTGCTCATACCAGAAATAGTAAAAGTTTCCCCAGGATAGGAACAATTCATGGTATACAATATACAGTAATATACAAATTATTGTAGCAGGTATACAAATGTACAAGTACAGTGTACTAGGAATGAAGCAGGAATTTTAAAAAAATACATTTTGTTGTTGTTGCAGCAATCATGCATCATACTAGGCTACATCATACTATTTATAACATCAATTTATAATGAACGCAACGTATACATGTATACCTAAATCTAAGCACAATTTATTAGTAGATAAATTTCAAACCAAAACATGCGTGCACTATCTCTGCTACCTTTGCCTTGGTGTGCCTAACTGCACTAGCAAATTTAAGATGCATGTACATGTATGTATATCGGGCTGTGCTAGTGTGCTATTTTAGAGTTTCGTCTGACTGGAAAATCACCTACAGCATACAGGTCAGGTACCCACCATCATTTACAATAGAACATTGAGGAAAAAAAAAGAAAAAAAATAACTTTACTTACTTACTTTACTTTAATACACGATGTTGTAGGTCTAAGCCTGTTCATCGATCCAGGATTCTTCCGTGATTACTGCTATTTGTGGAGGGAGGAGGTTGTGTGATAACATGAGACAATAGACAACACCTAGACCGGCTCATATCTGTGTAGACCTCATCAAACTGTTGATGGTAGGGTTAGAAACACTTCTAACCCCTATTTTCCACCTCAACCCCATCCTGTCGTAACTTACATGTACTCTTGAAGGTACTATGTCCCATTTGCAGGCCAAACAAAATTAAAAGGTTAAATTCCAACAACATTTGAAAGATAATACTAATCTAGAACTTCCCTAAAAAAGGTGGGGCTTGTAAATGTCTTCAAGTGGGAAAATAACGACTATTAGTTGTCAAATCGACTTAGGAGCTATAGAGCCAATAAGTAATAGTCTTGATTTTCAGACCATTGTACTGAATGGTCACACGTTTTATGCTGCGCAAAGATTCAATCAGTTTTATTTTGGCCATCACAAGAAGTGGGTTATTGATGTAGACAAATGCTCATGTACCCTTTACAGCTCATTTTATGTATATTATTATCAAAGAAGAAAAAAAGCCAGTCAGTCACTCAATAGTGTCTGACAGTGACGTCTAGCAAGTAAACAAGTTTCCTTGCATAATTTGAATATTAGGACACTACTAACATTTAAATTTCACAGATAGGACATACATGTACATGACATATTCATAGTTCCTGCAAAGTTCTACAGAATTTGAGGTTGGCTGCAAAAGGGACATAGTACCTAAAAGCGGCATTTTAGGATGGAAACTTTTTTCATATTTTTTTTTTTATTGATGAATTAACAAAGGAAGCTAATGGATAAAAATATTGTTCATTATAAAAGTACATGTGTACACTAAATTTTTGTCACAATTTTGTACAATTGGTGAGAGACATGATCAATTTCACATGAATGTAAATCTAAACATTTTATTGGCGTTATTACACCAAAGTGGTTAGGGATTTGAAATGTTTTTTTAATGTAATACTGTCAAACATGTTTATATATTTGAATGAAGAACGACTGGGAGAGTTCAAATATTGGTTGCTACCACAGCCAAAGGTGGTTTAAGTTGATCATTATTGTAATTTTCGTTTTTGATTATTCTCATAAATATTTACAGATAAAAGGATTTACCAGTACTTGATAGAATATAATAAGCAACATACATGTAGAGGTATTAGATGTATTAGATGTGCTAAATTATGAAATAAGATTAGTAACTCATGATGCAGTTATATCAGGGTTTTTTTATGTAGACTTCCTAAGTACATGTAATATTTTATGTTTTTTTCTCACTTCATCTGTATTTCAAAAGAATGCCTACCATATTATAATTTTCTCCTTTGTATAATCTGACCTTTAGAGCTCAGGAAGGCTCACCCCCTCTACCTGACAGTGATGACAGTCAAGACACTGACGAAGATGACATTTTACCCGACAATCCTTCTGCACCCACCGAGTATGTATTTACAATGTACCTTCTTTATTTTTTTTAAAGCATTATCCTTATTCCTTTGACAGAGGTACCCACATATATTTTGTAATTTTGTATCACAAATTACTTTTTAAAAAATCGGAATTTTTTATTTGGGTCAAAATTGGAATAGTGAAACAAATGATTAAGTTGTGGTTTTGAAATGCCAACATAAAAACACTTTTTCCAAATCCAGGCCTGATAATTACCAGATTTAAGGGCCCGATGAGCTTATGCCATGGCGTGGCGTCCGTCGTCCGTCCTCCCGTCCGTCCGTCCGTCCACGGTTTTCAAAATGCTTCTTCTTCGTTATTTTTCAACCGATTTTGATGCTGATTGTTTCATATGATAGAGCTAGGAGGGGGATTTAAAACTTCTACACAGAATCATGAAATTCATTATCTATGCTAATTTATGCAAATTTATTCGAAATTACCAAAAATGCTTCTTCTCCTTCATTTCTCGACCGATTTTGATTTGGTTTGCCTTATCTGGGTTTTTTTCTTTTTTTTTCTTCCCAATTTTATCCCTATTTTCCTGATTTTCCCGCATTTTTTCTATTTTTCCCTAATTTTCTTACTCAAAAGGGGGGGGGGGGATGTTGTTAGATGCCATTCCCCCCCCCTGAATCCTCTTCTTTTTTTTTTTACTCAAGGGGGGCGTGGTCACTATCACCCTGCAAATCAGTTGTCCACATAATGTTGGTACATGTATGTTTGATTTCATGTCTTACTTTTATTTAAAAATGATAAATGTGCCTCATCGTCTATTTGTATTTGCACTTTATCTTCACTTCTCCAGAGATCTCTACAATATGTCCCTGGACTCCATGGTATTTCAAGTCCAGAGAGACGCACCAGCAGAAGATGAGGAGGCGGAGGAGGCTTCTAGTTACTCATACGTTTGGATTAACTCTATTAGTGGGTTGCATATACTTCCAACATTTAATTAGAAATCCATGTCCTCTGCTGACACACTACCAGTTTCAAGTTCAACCTTCAAATTTTCTTCAGATTTTGAAGAGAAAAAAAGAACTGAAATCTACATGCAATACATTGTTATAATTAGTAAATCCAGGCATGTACATGTACGTTAGACTTGAAGCCTGTTTATACATGAACATTGATCTTTTCCTTTTTAATAGATGTTCATTATTTATGGTTGTAGGACAATATAATCACAACCTGAAGACATACAATGAATATGTTCATAATCCTAGCTCCAAATTGCTAATACTAGGTAATTTTTGTTGGAAACTTACTGATGTGTGCCAGTCTATATGTAGTGAAATTTTGACAATAAACTATTTTATTTCATCTAATTTTCATCATGCTATTTGGAATTTTGTTTTAATTCGTAATTTGGTTATAATACAATATATATGAATGTGAAATTATAAAAATAATTCAAGACCATATTTTTTTGATGCAGTGTTGCTCTGAATGTAATAACAGGAGTAGAGAAAGAGATGTATACAGTAGTGTACAGTAATTAGAAATGCTAGTAAGAGAAATTATAAGCACGTAGATACATGAGTGATGACAGCAATTTCACCAATAGACAAGAGATGATGATGCTATGATGAGGATGATGATGCTATGATGATGAGGATGATGGTGCTATGATGAGGATGATGAGATTGTTGATGATGATGATAATGAGGCTATGATGATGAGGATGATGGTGCTATGATGAGGATGATGAGATTGTTGATGATGATGATAATGAGGCTATGATGATGAGGATGATGGTGCTATGATGAGGATGATGAGATTGTTGATGATGATGATAATGAGGCTATGATGATGAGGATGATGGTGCTATGATGAGGATAATGAGGCTATGATGATGAGGATGATGCCGATGAGGATGAGGAGAATGCATGATGCTATGATGATAAAGATGATTAGGATGATGATCAGATGATGCTAGGATGTTGAGGAGGATGATGATAACATGCAGATGTGATGAGGATAATGATGATGATGATGGTTATGATTATTTCATCATTTTTATTAATATTTTAATCTTTTACCAGCATATGGCTCCTGTTGGTTTTGTTGTCTTGTTTTTTTCGGGCAATCATTGTGCAACCAGCTCTTACCTTCCAAATAAGGAGAATGCTTCACACATCCAAGCGCATAAACACAATTATCACACACATGTATTTCAATTCCCCATGCCCCTGTTTTTAGGTAACTAGTTGCCATCTCGTCAACCAGTAAACCACATCTTCCTATGTTCCTCGCGTTGCAGTCCCCGACCCATTTTCTAGAAAAACTAGAAGAATAAATGGGTCACAAGTTCACGCTAATATATTCTCACGTAGTGTCAAACTAGTCTGCAGGCACAGACCCTAATTTGACACTTTATCAAAAAATCATTGTGCCTTGAGAGAAGTCTAGCCCAGCTACCTACTGGTTGTGTCAGGAGCAGCTACAGTACATGGCCTATGGTAGTCTTATAGTGCAGACTCACTTTTACGACTGACCAGGGTCTGTGCTTGCAGACTAGTGTCAAACCATGTCAAACCATACTACGTAGCGCGAAATAGGTCAACAGCCACGCATCAATGCATATCAACCATGTACTTACATGCCTACCAAACACCACACTTTGAATAGTGTGCGATTTGTATAACTTGTTCGTGTGTGTGTGTGTGTGAGTGTGTACATACCGGTATCTATATAGCTCTCCCTGCCTAGCCTATACATACTGTTCCTGGTACGGTTGGTGCATCTGCAGTGGCTGAAAGTTTTGGTCGTGAGAGTTTTGCATGATGGTTTAGGCTAGATTTCCAGACCTGCGACTTACTCTTTCATTCATGTCCGTGATGGCTAGAAGACGATGATTATTGATACTGCTGATGATGATAATGGTGATGATGATGCTGATAATTTATAATGACGATGATGACAATGACGAGAGTAGTGGTGATCATGATGATAATGATAATGCCTATAAATAATATTGATAAGGGTCTATATATATATATATATATATATTTTTTTTTTTTTTTTTGGGGGGGGGGGGGCACTGTTTGTTCAACAATATCCTCTTTCCTTCCAAGAAAGGAAAAGGTTTCACACAAATACAAACACAAATGACCTAACGCATAGACAAACTAAAATCAAGATAGAGTTTAACCGTGGCCCTATAGACTATACAGCTAACACGAAGCAGAAACACGAAGTTGCAAACCATCCAGAGACTCCTAATATTAATAAATTGCGTTACTGACAAATTAATTATATCATTACAAATCTTTATTCTCAGTTTTCTTATGTATAGGTCTAACTGATTTTCTTATAAAACTTAAGATATGGCGTATAATTATATTCAATACTGAATGAACGCCATTAAACTATTACCAACAACAACAACAACACCTACAGCTAACTCGTTATATACAAACAATCACATTTCCCAGAAACCTTTCCCTGCCCTGCACATGCCCTGGGTTTACGTTACTAGCTCTTGCCATCACTCTCTCGATCGCATTCCGATTTCATCAACCAGTACCAAAACTAAATAATTGCATCTAACTTCCTACGCGTTCCTCTCTTTTATCGACGATGAACTTGAACAGTCATTTTCACGACATGAATTTAGAGCCTACAAGTTCCAATTGCAATTCAACGTGCTCCCGAGGGACACACCACCTTCTTCGGTAACCTAACTGGCTTTATGGATTGCTGGTAGAAAAAAAAGATGATATTATGTATATTTGTTTTAAATATATTACAACAAAGTTATATTTTCAGTTATAGAGTCATCAAGGTCTCTTTTTTTTCTAACTTGCCTTCCCCAAATCTTTTCCTTCACCTTCAGAGTTGATGTAATCAAAGTAATCTTCGTAAATTAAGTTTTATCTGGTGTACAAACCAGCCTTCTATGTTCTAGATGACAATAGTGAATATGTGTCATCATTTTCCTTAATTTGTTTTTAGTTTTTAAATCAGGGTTCCGAAATCGTTCATGCCTCCTACATTAAATTGGTTTGCATAAAAATAATGAACGTTACATTGATGGATAGATTACATGTAGAAAGAGTAAGCATACTTCTATGGTGTATATATTAATTAGACAAAGCTAGCTGGTTTATGTGAGGATTTATATAACATATTATGTGTTTCAATGTTTTATTTGTTATTGACATTTAACTGTTCCATGGCATCTCGATCTGAATGCTTTTTCTTTCTTGTCGGAAAACTATGAAATTTTGACATGATTGTTTCAAGTCATAATCAGATGCAAAAGGAGTCAAGATGACATAATGAAAATATATACAGAGATAGGTAGAATGATTAGATATTTATATATATAAGGAGATAGACAACTCCTCCCACCCCCCCCCCCCCCCTCCCCGGGTGGAGGGAGGTCTGCTTGAGAGATTGAAGACACATTAAAAAATAAAAGGAAAATAGGAATGAGAGATAAAGATTTAAAAAAAAAAAAAAAATAAGTACTGTACAAGAAAGAGAAAGTGAGGGAGACATAAAAAAGAGAGAGATATAGCAAGATGTGAGAGAAAGATGAGAATATTGTCAACTGCACAGATTTCATTGGTTAGGAAAATGGGAGCAAGAGAAAAAAATGAAGTCGTGATGAGGAGAGCAGAGGTATCGTGCATAATGAAAAATTAAAAAACCGTATGAGAGGATGATTGAGAGATGGAAACAGAAGCAGATATCAGACAGACAAGAGAGAGGATAGAAATTATTGGAAAGAAGAAAATTTACAAAGGAAGACAATAAATAAATGAACCCCCATGTTTGCCATGTGCCCATTATGCACAACTTTGGTCCCGTCTGTCACGATTTGTGACAAGTTTGAATAAAATAAAATCATGACTGTTAGAGAAAATGTACACTTATTATTGAGAGAGAGGGAGAGTTATTGAAAGGTGGAACTAGAAAAGATACAAGGGAAAATGATCAGGTTAGATGGGGAAAAGATAAAGAAAGGAAGATGGAGAAAGATGAAGGGTACGTGGGTGTGATATGATGAGACAGACAAAAATATACAACTCTGAGAAAGTACAAACATAATAGCGAAGGGAGGTGAGATGAGAAGAGAAAACAAACGACCAGAACATAATTATATAAATGGCCTGCAGAGAGAGAAATGATAAAGAAAAGCATATAATAATAAGAAAATAGAAGTTATGCCCTTCATACCAGGGGCGGCGATTTCTTTTCATGACCCGGGGGGACGAAATGCGAGGAACGAGGGAGGAGTGACGTAATGAGCCAAAACGTTTTTTTTGGGGGGAGGGAGAAAAAAATCCGCATCATCATCGCTCTTACAATATTACATGCAGGCCCCGCGGAACCATTTTTCAAAGTTGGAGGGGGGGGGGGGGGAATACAGTATTTGCGATCAGATAGAGCAAAGCAATTAAGTTGGGTGTAACTTTGGCGTGGGGTCCAGGGGCAAAGCCCCGGCGGGGGTCAAGGGGCGGAGCCTTATGAATCTCAGAGTTTTTAGGCATTTAATAAGGGTCAGATGAGCATATTTTTGATACCTTATTTGTGACACTTGCATGCAGGTCACTAATCGTACTGGGGTCCAGGGGGCGAAGCCCCCAGAAGCTCAGCGGTTTTAGGCATTTAATTACGGCATCCAGGGGCCGCCTTATAGGGCCCTTGGTGGGGTTTAGGGGGCGGAGCCCCCGTAAGCCCAGGGTTTTAGGCTTTTGAATATGGTCAGAGGACCATCCAAAGGCACGCTTAGGGCCCTGGTGGGGTCCAGGGGGCGGAGCCCCCGGAAGCTCAGGTGTTTTAGGAATTTAATTATGGTCAGCTGAGTAACCAGGGACAAGCCATACGGGCCCTTAGTGGGGTACAGGGGGCAGAGCCCCCGGAGTCTTGGGGAAAATCATGCCATTTCAGTAACATTTGTAAATTAGTAACTGGTATCGAATTAGAAATAAACCACGTTTGAATTTTATCGGGGGGGGGGGGGGACTGCCCAAAGCACGAGTGAGTGAGCATAGTGAACGAGATGGGTCAAGGTAAATTACATTCCTTAGCAAAACTATAGTATGAAAACAAACAAAATACCTGTTTCACACTTCACTTTTCTACAATATTAATTGTACATTTTGAAGGATATTATGCGAGGGAGCATAGCTCCCGAGCCAGAAGATTTTTGCATTTTTATTTGTCTAAACGCTGCACTCGTGGGCCCTCCAAAGCCTAATAGTGTGTTGCAGTCTTTATTCAGTATTTGCTGTACATTATTTTTGTGTACTTTTTCAAATTTTCCGGGGGGGGGGGGGGGGGGGACGATCCCCCCTACAAAAATCGAGAGGGGACGTGTCTCCCCCCCCCCCCCCCCCGTCCCCCCGGGATCCCCGCCCCTGCTTTATACCAACACTTGAATGTGAGAAAGCATGTAGGAGAGAAGAAGAAGACTGGAAGAGGAGGCAGACTGAAAATGAGAAAACAAAAAAGATCTTGAATATTAAAGAGAATAAAAGGAATGAGAGAAAAATTTGGAAGGTAGAGTGGTAAGAAAGAATGAAAGTGAGAAAACGTGAGAACAGTGCAAGCGAGCCAGAAGAGAAGAGTTAAATATTCAAAGAAAGTTGATCAAGGTAAAAGAGAAAGGAAAAAAACCCATAGAGAATGCGAGGAAAGTAGAACGGAATGAGGACATCTATTAGACCAAGATATGTATCTATTCTTTGTCTCATCTCGTGTATCTGCATTTTGCTCGTCAATAGAAAACAAAATTATTGAAAAAGAATTTATCAATTGATTATGCTAATTAAACAATGTTATGGCGTCATCTAATTATTATTAACAAGTGGCAACGGTGTATTATTGCATGGGTTCCATCGATGTATTCACGAGTTCTATAAATGAAAGCGAATGTATTTTCAATTGAATAATTGATGCATTTACAGGCACAATGAGGGATATTTATCTTTGAGATGACCGTAAAGCACAAATTCATCTTATGGAGAGGAGGGCGGTTGTTGCTAGGCGAAGGATTGAATGGAATAAAAGATTGAATGTTGCTAGTTTGTATATTTTTGTGTGTGTGTGTGTGTTCAACTAATTGACGGATTGTAGATGAACACTTGATAATGATAATAATAGTTCCTTTTGATGACGTTCCTCACCCATCTCAGCAGAACATCTCAACATTCCTGACAAGGTAAAAACTTTACACATGCACGAGCCCCCCCCCCCCCCCCACCATCCAATCGCACAAGATATTGCAAAACCGTACAGACACAACATCCCTCTATTTTGACTAGCAGGCACTGAAACAATCAACCAATCACATAATCACACGCTCCATTCATTAGAAAATAAGACAAATAAGCAAAATCAATTTTTTTTTCTTTTCATGTTATTTTTCTCAGATTTTATATGTGGTTACATAGAACAATGGATGTTTTGTTGCATATAGCAGCAAATAGTATGATAATCAATTTCAACAATAACAATTATTATTATAATAACATTGATGATAATAACAAATTATCATAAAAATACTTTATCAAATGCCCCCTTTATAATTTTTATTTACCTTACACATAACAAATTTGTCTAATTATTGTTTAACCATATAAACTATACTGTCTATAGAGTATTATCATTCCTTGGCAGAGTATGCACTGGACTGGTAGGACACGCCTTCTGTCATAGCACTTGGCGATAAGAGTATTGTTGTGCGCCAGATATTGCAGATCGTAACATCACCTTTGGTGTTGGGACATCACCTGATTTATTGGGGGTACTTTTTAAAGTTGAAGTGGCTCACTGGTTGAGGTTTTCTCAGCTTCTATTGATTTCATAAAAAAATTTGGTTGAAAAAATAAGAAAAAAGGATAGGAGAAATGAAATTCTTTAAAAATGAAGATCAGAGGACAGAAAAGAAAAATTAGCAACTGATATGACTACACAGAAATGAAAAGTTTACATTATGTTTGGGCAAAACATGTGGGGAAAAAAAGGTTCTTCCGGAACTAACATTTTACTTCTTTAGGCATATTTTTTCCCCATGAATACTATGCACAAGCAATATATATTTTAAACTTGAAACAGATGTTACTCTAGATCTATCTATTGTTATGCCTTATGGTGACAAAAATCAACATTAGGACTTTAAAAAATTAAAAAAAGTATAGATTACTTGTCATGCTCGTTTAATTCTCTTCCAACAGTGGCGGATCCAGAGGGGGGGGGGGGGGGGTGGGGGGGGGGGGGCACATGCCCCCTGCCCCCCGAAAAATATGTTAAAATCAGCCCTAAATTCGCCCAAAATGTACTGAAAAACAGGGACGTGTGCCCCTCCCCCTTCCGGACCCAATAATAAAATAACAAAATTTATTTTAAAAAAAATATATAAAAAAAGCCAATGGCTGACCTAAAAAGGTGACCCTACCCCCCCCCCCCCCCCTGGATCCGCCCCTGTCCAATGTGTTAAAAATTGTCACATTGGAAAAGTAACTGGATGGAAACTAAATAATCAAACAAAACCTGTCGATAGACAGAAAATCTATTATCTCAAAAACCCACAATGACAGTGACAAAATTACTTTGTTGAAAAATGAATAGCACAATAGATTACCTGCCGGTTCCTGGTTATGATGATCAATGCAATATACTTCATCATGGATGTGGATGTAGGTAATGTCAGCTGTCCTTGGCCTTGGCAACACAATTGAACATTCCAACACATTCACTTTCGTGCGGTCGCTGCACAATCTTACTTTCTAATCTTCATAATCTTACTCTACTCCTACTCTTGGTCTTAGCAGCAACTGTGCTTTCTAAACAATCTTCTACAGTTAACCATTGCACTGCACAATCCAGAAAATTCAAACTTTTTTTCTCACTAAACGGGAAAGTCTATTCAGTATAGTAAAAAAAAAGTAAACACGGACGTACGACCGACTACGTACCTAGCACTGCACTGTACTGCAGCGTAAAACAATGGTATGAAGCGAGTGATTGGTCATTAGCCCGTCAGAACGCAAAACATGCAATAAGAAAAGTATTTTGATTAGCCATTCATATTGTAAACAATGCCCGAGATTCTGATAAGATTTCAATTATATCTTGACATAAACTGACAAAAAAAGAATCCGGTAAAGGCGGTAGTCGGTAAATACAAAGAGTGGGTCACGACATGAAACATAGGAGAGAACACCTCGGCATTGGGCTCGGTGTAAGTGAAGAGAGATGGAAACTAACAGACAAAGATCGAGATCAGAGAGCTGAAAGTAGAAGGACTAGAGTCTAGTACTAGAGAGAGAGACAGATAAAATCATGTTAGGCTAGCTAGCTAGCTGCACTGGCTGCCACTGGCGCGCCAAAACCGACCTGGCCGCCTGCCTTGCACTGCATGCACGGCGCGCCACTTATCACCAATTTTTGCACACGTCACATGGACGTTGTGTAACCTCTACCAGGTCAGTGCGTGTAGCACGCCTGCTGCGGAAACGGAAGCTTCCCGAAAATCTCATTGATGGGCACTTCACCGAGAGATGGCGCTGTGCGCCATTCACTGAGAAAGGGCGGGGATTTCAGTAGTGGAGACCCGCTTTAACTTTGTGTTTACCTTTAACTAAGTGTTGTTTTTTTCCCAACAAGTATCTTGGTGATTGAAAGTTTATGATTTTTCTAACTCTACCACAACTGCTACAAGGACTACTACATGTAAAATTACTCCTGATGCTCTCACAGTTACCTCGTTGAATGAAAATCATTGATTTCTCTTTCAGGGCTAATTAAGCCATTGTATATTCTACATTCATGGTCAGTGATTATATCCATTGCAACATAATGAAATGAAATATTTCGCATGAGCTCAGTTTTTTTAATTTACTGAGGCTCATTATAGAAGTTAAGACCTGGGCCCCGTCTTACAAAGACTTACGATTGATCTAAATCAATCGCAAGTCCTCCAATCAATCGCAAGTTTGCAGTCTCCTATCTCTTATGTACGTAGTTGCGATTGATATCAACTCATTACAGATCGATCAATCGATCTTATTTACTGGGTGTTAAGCCACAAATATGTTCAAACTATTGATATCAACTTGTTGTAAGACAGGGCCTGGACATATTGTCTTCAATCGACATGTATATATTTTTAGTTGCTGGTGCCACTTTTATCCGATTGTACTTTCTATCCTGTGATGTTGTTTTCTCGTCTCTCTCTCTCTCTCTCTCTCAGGAGGAGGAAGCTGCAGCAGAGTCGTCTCAGTCCCAAGAGGAGGAGCCGGACTCTAGGAGTGCCTTCTCAGAGGATGCAATGAACCTACCCAGAGGGTTCATCTCTGCTCGTATTCCAATAGAGGTAAATAGCTAGTCCTCAAGTGCAGATTAAATTTTGTTAACTTAAAAGCTATTCCATGAAGCCTAGATCACACAATATTTGTATTAGCCTATGATTATTACTTATGATGATTATTCAATAACAGGACCAAGTTAGTGTGAAAATAGAAAAGGATTACATGCAGGAAGAGGGTCTGCCAAGCAAGCTGATTAAAGTGACGATTGCTGCCCTCGTCATCCGCAAGAAAAGGAACCCGCCACGCAGAGCTGTACAGGAGTTGGGCAGTGGTCGGCAAGTGAAGAATTTCAAGAAGTTCAGAAAGGTACATGTTTGTTTTTTTCTCATTTTTATTCATCATTCTATAGTACACTAATGATGTTTGTCAATTGATCAGTTTTATGATGATTGTTAAAAGGATGATTACAATTGCAGTGATATTTTAACACTGCTATGATTAGGGTCTCATATTACCAAATTCTGTTCCATATTTCCAGTTGATGGTAATGTGATGATCATAGTGGTTATAGTTGTAAGGAGAATGATGATGATGAAGGAGGATTATGAAAATGATAAAGGAGATGACGAAATTAAAATAATCATCATGTCTTCCTTATGATGAAGGTGGTGGTTAAAGTGGTAATGATCAAAGAAAGATCACGAGGAGAATGCTGGTGGAATGATGCAGATGTGACAAATGATGTTAATGTTATTTTATGATGATTGTGATGGTAATGATGACAGTGGTGGTGATGGCGATGATAATAGCAAGGACTACGGTAATGCAGATGAAAACTTGATATGCCCATGATGATGTAAGTACTTCATACATTTACAAAATACACTGATGTATTATTATCATTACCATTGTAATTAACTTGTGATGAAATATATGTTGATGATGGAAATAATGTTATTATCGGGCCTAATAATTACCCGATTTAAATCAGTTTCCTGATTTTTAAAAATTATTTTCCCCATTTTTTCCAGATTTGTTTTTTCCCAGTTTTTTTTTTCTTCCCAAATTTACCCCTATTTTATTCCAATGTTCTTCCTCAAAAGGGGGGAATGTTCTTAAATGCCATTTTTTTCTCCCTGGACGGTGGTCACTATCACCCCTGTATTATCCATGAGTGAATGTCTCTTCTATAATTCTACCTAACAGGCTGGATATGCTGGTCAGTCTGCCATACCACGCATCATAGGTGGCAATGATCTCTTTACGCACTACAACAATCCCAGCAAAGACATTGAGGATATGTTCAATGAAGAAGTCAGGGTAATTATGATTTCTTCTTTTTCTCTTTGGTGATATTCATATCATCAACAACAACAAAATGTCAAAAGTCTAATACTAAGATTTTCTTGTTAAGTACAGTTAAAATGAAGCAATATGTATTAAAAAAAATTATGATAATATTACCTGTTTATAGCCCAATAATAAGTTTACTGCTTGAATATTGTTTGATATTTTGTTTCTTCATCAAAGAACGATAACAAACAAAATTATATCCAGGTAATGTTACACAGTATTGAGAGGCACCCATTGGCATGTTGCATAAATATTGCAACTGATTGCATCAACAAATCTACAAGTTATCGATGCATAGGCTACATTTTCCTATGAATCAATAAATGGTTTTGGTCTCTGTGTTTATGTCCTCCCAGTCTTTATCTTTTGCCATATTCAAAGTTTTTTCTAGGCTCTGAGGAAGGCAGAAAAGCAAGAAGAGATTTTCATGCATGACATTTTGCATTTTGTATGCCTTCCCAGTCACTTTCTGAGTTTTTTTCTTTCCGTCCGTTTTCAAGTATCTTTCTGTGCTGCAAGGAAGGAGAAAAAGCAAGAAGAGATTTCAGAGACAGTTATTTTGTATGTCTTTCCAATTCCGAGCACTATCTCTTTTCATATTCATATATTTCACAATTAAATTCTATTCTAGGCCGAGAAAAAGAAGGATAAGCAGGAAGTGATAGCCGAAAAACTGTTTGCCTTTGAACCGAGGAGGGCACCAGCCTCAAAACGGAAGAGATGAGGTTTGTTTATTTTTCATGATATTCATCCAAGTTATTTTCAGATCACAGCATAAAACATGCAGCCAATAATGAAAAGCTCAAACATCTTTTGAGAATATTATACAGCCAGAAATTTGCAAGTTGTTGACAACAATCATTTTCAAAGAAAAACTTTTGTGATTTGCAAAATATCAGTGTCGCAATTGAGTTACTTTTCAGTATAATTCTTTTTCAAATCTTGACCTCTCGCAAAACTATTTAAAACAAAGTAGCAAAGTTTCTTTTGTGTTTGTAGTATTCATGTATATAGATTTGCAAAGTTTTCATTCTCATTATCTTTCTTTATGAAGCTGTCGTTTGATTTTAGGGTAGCTTGAAAGCATTGTGTCAAGTGAAAACAATGGCTGTCTGAACCCCTAGAAGAAATGCAGGGAATATCATGTATATTGACCTTTAAGGAAAAGATGTTGCCTCTGGTTGTTATAACGAGGGACCCGTTTCACAAAGCCTTTTTTCAATGACAACTGACAAAAATCAGTGACAAATCTGTTGATAACCAATCAGAAGGAAGGATTTCAGTAGCTTACACAAACTGTCATTTGTCACTAATGACAAGTTTTGTGAAATGCCCCTGAGGACTCCACAGTAGCATTTTGTCACAATATTGTTATTATTATTGCATTTAAAACTATATTTATGAATGGGTTTTCTGCTTAATTTTTTTTCTTCTTTTTTTTTCTTTCCTTTTTTAGGGGGGGGATTTAAAAATGTTGGTGCTCTTATGTGTGTGTGTACCAGAAGCCTGCTTGTGCCGAGCCTTGTGAGAATGGATACCGTATTTGCCGGCGTAAAGGCCGCAGTATTTTTGGAAGAGAAAATATAAAAAAGTTGGGGTGCGGCCTATCCGGCGAAAGAGTAAAAAAAACAAAAAAACTTGCAAGTCAAAACCACAAAACACAGCACGAATTTGTACATATGGGACAACAATGAAAGGTGATGGACATTTCTAGAATAATTGTCTAGAATAACACATGTCTTACCGACCATTATGTGTTATATTTATTAAATGAAGGGCAAAGTTTTGCCAATCTCGTAAATAAAATTCATAACTTTAATACCAATCAAACTCAACTGGTAGATCTAGATTTAAGTTTTTGCCGTAGCTAAAGCCTCGCGATCGCGTGAGCAAACCTATGGCGCAATGCATAAGAGAGAGGGCTCAATGTATACCGTATTTTCCGGCGTAAAGGCCGCAGTATTTTCGGGTGAGAAAAAATCAAAAAGTCGGGGTGCGGCGTATACGCAACAACAACAACCAAATTCAGCGGTCAAAACATCACGTCCATTTGCACGTATGGGACTATAGGAACGGTAGCATGACTAGACAACGGTACAGGACAATTCTAGAATAACTCCACACAACTTACCGACAATTTTATGTTGCATAGTTGACATGAAGACGAAAAAACTTATTTTTCTAATAAAATTTGCCGATAGATCTAGATTTAAGTCCGTACCATTGCATCGCCAAAAAGTAAACAAAGGGACAGGCCGTTACTTACGGAGCTAGCTGCCGCGCAACGCAACTGCGCAGGTCGAAAAATGCTATTTCGGATTACACCGCACATCGAGGAAGGGGTATTGTAGGATACCAAATCTGCGTACGATACAGTACTAGCTTAAAAGTCGATGAAGATCTGCTAAATTATGATCATTTTTTAGGTTAACTTCTTGTTGATTTATAAGAATATTGATGAATTTGGTATAGTTTGTAAAAAAAAAAGAGTGTTCTACAAGAAAATTACGATCATTTTGTTTGGTCCGTTTTTTTTTTTTTTTTTTTATAGTTTTTTTTTTTCCTCTACGAAATGTCAAAGTTGGGGGTGCGGCCTATACGGCGGTGCGGCCTTTACGCCGGCAAATACGGTACATGAGAAAAAAACTGCAAACTGTAGTATCAGTGCGGGATGGCCGAGCGGTCTAAGGCGGTGATTTTGGTCACATTAACATTTGTAGGGAAGGGTTCAAATACAACTACCAACAATTTTTTTTTTTTTTTTTTTTAAATGTCAAAATCGGGGGTGCGGCCTATGTGGCGGTGCGGCCTTATCGTCGGCAAATACGGTACTCAATCATTTTAATTCTTGATTAATACATGTACACATATGGATAGTGTCTGAGAGCATTTAACATGCATTGAAAGTGTCGTGTAGGCCTGGTAGCTTGTACAATTTATGTATTGCATTTATGACAGAACAGAGTATTATAGAAAGCCTGGGATAAGCCTGTTTAAAAGGATGAATGATGAATTCTATACTGCGTAACTAATGTTTGCAGCACTTGCTAAAACATCGGCTTTGCTTTCCCAAATTAAAAAAAATTAAAAAAATTATAATAATACTGATGTGCTATGCTTGTATGTCTGAGTAGGTATTAGTGTTGATCTTTTGTACTAATTTTGAACTAATATTTCATATAAATAGTTTGCTCTAGATTGCTTGATATTTGGGATGAACACTATCCTATCCACACCATTTCTGCCGTTATTGCTGAAAGGGTTATAGGGCATGCTTCTTGAGTTCGGTAAAATGTTTCTGAGCTTTTTGAATGCTTTAAGGGAGGAGGCATAGCGATTCCACTTCTCTCTTTCTTTGAAATCTTTATTACTCAACAAAAGGTTGTAACACTGCAGTGAATCCTTCTAATGGGCATTTACTGTGTTTCTATATTCTTTTTGGAATGCAACTTAATAAACTAACTGTATTGTCTCTTGGTTACCCAGGAAAGCCTCGTCAGTACATGTATTGATACTGTTCTACCCGAGGGCCCTGCAATCATAGGATTACCCCAGCTTTAGCAGACCTCCAATGATGAGGCACTCAAGCATTCAAGGAATTTATTCCTACCGTGTAACCATTTACTACACCAGGGTGGAGAGTGTCAAATGTAGATTGATATGGCTCAGTGGTAGAGCAGTGGTCTCGTAACCGGGAGGTCCTGGGTCAAAAACAAAAGTCAATGCGCTTTTGTCTTTTCGTAAGGCATTAATCCTCATTACCAAGTCCCTCGGAGCCCCTGGTTGCTTATGTACTTACAAGCATATACATGTACATGCTTTCTTAACAGTCGGGTAAAACAATCATCGTCAATCGTATCTTGCCAAAGAACATTAGTGTCGCAACAATGTGATTTACAGTCCAGCAATCCACAGACCACAACACCTCCACAAATGATGTGATGATGTTTTCATTTTGATAACAGAAGTACAGGTGTGGGTGTGGAGCATATAGACACATGTCATTGCGGTAACCAGGGCTCAACACTCACTTTTCCACAGGAGGTCTGCATTGGCACTTGTTGGGCCTGTGTGCATGGGCCCCCAAGTTAAAATTTAGGGAGGATCAAGAGTGAGAATATAGGGGTTTATGTTAACCAGGGGCGTGTTATTGTTGAGTCTTGCTGTAATGTTTATTGGCTCTCTGGAGTGCCATGGTGTTCAAGCACTCACTCTCTTTTGAAGTGTTTAAAGATTCTCTTTGGAATGCGACGTATATAACACTACTGTACCACGACTATCACCTCCCTGCATGGCTAAACCAAAGAGATATCTCTTTGGTGAAACCAAGTTTAGTACCAGATGTATTATGCTTTGAGTGTAAAAGATGAGTAGAAGGCAGGAGTATTGTATAATAGAGACCAAAAAGGAGATACTTTGAAAATGTTCTTGAATAAAACGCCATTCCTAGTATTTATGCATCAATGCACTGTCATTGTTGCCTTAATACCTTGCTATACTTTGATGGTCAATTGATCCCTTTCATTCGGATACGGTTTAAATCAATAGATTTATTTTTATTTACTGACTCTAGATTCCTACAGGAATTTCTAACTCAATCAACCCTTGCAAAATCTTTGTTGCATGAAGTAGCACTTAATGAGGAAGAAGGAGAAATTTACCCTTGGATTACAATGTAGCCTGTTCCACAGTGATATAGCATGATGGGTCCACCCTGACCAATTGAGGGATCACTGGAGCAATTAAGGGGGGAGGGGAGGGGGATGACCATTACTCAGAAATCAAAATACAAGGCTACTGATTAGAGGGAGGGTACATGGTTCGGTCCAGGCATCTTCTCATCCTTTTCCCCTTCTCTTCCCCTTTTTTTTAATTAAACAAAAAAAATTGTTTATCTTCACTATCTTCACCTTAACATAATATTGATAATAATAATTATACCGGTAGGCATTTCTATAGCGCCGTCTATCTAGAAATTTTATTCCGAGGTGCATTAATTATTACCCCGGTTTTAGCCTAGCTGCCATTACAGCGCTCTAGCATTTCAAGGAATTAATTCCTGCCAGGTACCCATTTACCTCACCTGGGTCGAGTGTGGCAAATGAAGATTAATGCCTTGCCAAAGGGCATTAGTGCTGTATCGGGGATTGAACCACGACCTTTGAATTGCAAGTCAAGTGCTTAAACCACTCGACCTAGACACTTCTACTAATCAACTTCAGTCCCTTCTTTACAGAGTTCAGACCAACTTATAAGGGCTAATCCTTTTATGTCATACAGAACATTCAGATGTGATCTTGCCCATGACTGTACTGCATCATATGTATAGGCATTATTGATAAAATAATTATTCTATACAGTAGGCTTGCAGGTGCACCATGTGAGAGAGAGGGAGGATTGAGGAGTCCTGAAAAGGAATCTTGGTAATCTTTCTGGAGGGTGTGTAGTCCTGAAAAGGACTGTTGGTGTAGTCTTGAAAAAGACTGTTTGTTATCTTTCTTAGCTTATAGTTCCAAGGAGACCTATAGCGCTTGGAGAGGATGGGTGGCGGGAGTGGCTCGAAAATTATTCTGTTGTGTTTGTTCATGTAATGATAGGAGCGAGAGAATCTTGAATCAATGCTTTTGGTGATGAGAAGATTAGCTCATGCTGTTTAGGACACCATTTATACATTTATGCATTTCAAATGTATTCATTTACACCGAATTGCATGTTATTTTATTCAATGTGTTGTACAATTTCATTTTCAAACAAAGATTGATTTGACAAGACAGTGATGATGTTTCATAAAACATGGGCTTTTCATTTTGCTGTGCGAGCATTCATAAAAGAAACAACATTAAAGAAATACAGATGGCATTATATCATATATTCTAAAAACATCTCTTCCGGCTTTGTCAAACTTTGCAGTTGAAAGCACTTTTCACAGGGTGAGAGACAGAGATGGCAGTTTTCATTTTATGTAAAGTTATAGTTGTCCATATGTTGGTCTCCGCAGATGTAATGAGAGTTTAAGTTTATGCAATTGATTAATGACATTTGTATTTCTTTAATGTTATTTCTTTCATGAATGCAAGGGAAATAACATCTGAGCACAACCATTGTTTGTGGTACATTTACCACACACACACACATATATTATGTTCATCCCATTCTTTTTTTTAGCATTTGACATTGGTTGAGGTGGGTACACTGGATATGGTACCTATTTTGGAGACATGATTACAAAAAACTATTACATGTATTCACCAAGATAGAAATTACTAAATATCACAAAAAAATGGTGTTGATAAGATTAATGTTACTCAGGGAAAGCCACCACAACTAAAGGATTCATGAAATCGTTTGAAATGGAATCTTATATTTTATCATAAATATCTTAAAGGGATCCGGTAACTTTGTCTTAGATCCTTTAGAAATAATCCTTGATTTAGCTCATGCTGCAATGATAATTATAAACCTTTAGGTCAGTCAGGAACTCCATGACTTTTACAAGCCAATCGCCTGTCTGATTATCAAGATATTAATGATTGGAATAACAAATTTTGAAAACTGTTCGCTGAACGGATGTCATAAAACTACAGTCTATTGGGAAAAACGGGTATGGTAAAACCGGTCACTCTAAGATTTTTACTTTTTTGAGGCACTTCTTGATCATTTTGAAGCTTGATTTTTTGTAGGGCTTCAATATTACAGCATATCACAGACACTGGTAACATGTCGGACCATGTATCTCAGATTTAACATTGTTAACCCGTTCCTTCCGGGAACCTGGTATACCAGGCTCCCGTGGAGCCCACTCACAGACGGGAACCTGTTATACCAGGTTCCCATAATAGGCAGGTAGATGACGTCTTTACAAGCCTAAAATTGCCTTTCCCTGCCATTAATCCACTAAACTAGTGGATTTGAGGGTTTATCCAAAGTATATGCTATCATTATCCATTACTCCTGTTTTGTTTACTTAAATATTATTCATTATAATTGTAATTTTTCATAAGCATGTCAAGTTTTCTCTCACATGAAATTCGTACAGCAGCGTATGGAGCTCCGCGATGTCTGTCCCACAGATATTGACTTTCGCTGAGACCTTCCATGCACAGAATACCAATACTGCTGGTATTTCAATTGGGAGCAGCGCAAAGCCAAAGCCTATAACGGCACGCAGCACGCGCGGAACAATGCACTTCGATCACTGCACATGAAAGGAAAATCCAAAGGTCAGCTCTCTATTGTCAACAACAACAAGCAGTATTATAAGTCTAAAGCAAGATCGCGAGGTTGTACTCGATTTAGTCTCCGAAAACGAGTTTTGATCAGGTGTATGTTGGATTTATTATTATGATATTTTGTATCACCGACCCCCCCCCCCCCCCTTCAAAGCTCAGATTTATTATTTAGTTTGTCTCTTTTTTTCTTTGTTTATATTTTCTGGCTAAAGTATGATGTCCGACGTATAGTAACGTCAATATAGCATAATAAACATTTGTGTATGCAGTTTGATGCAACAGAGATTTACATTCAAAAGTTTTATTTTTATAAGTATTGGACAGTAATATTCTTCTCATTTCGACTTTATCAGCCGCTCACTCTCTATAGCGTTCCCTATACTAAGGTATATGTGGGAGGGGGGGGGGGGGGGGGGGGAGGTATATGTGAAAGGAGATATAAATTATTTGAGAAAGAGGGGGAGATAGAAAGTTATCTCCAATCCCCCCCCCCCCCCCCAGCTCTGATTGTTTTTCTTTTGTGTACGTCTCTTTTTTTTTGTTGATTATATCTTTTCGCTAAAGTATAATGTCTGACGTATAACATCAGGGATATGTTATAATAATTAATCTCAAGGAAGGGATGATGCCGGCATGCAAGTAAATGGCGGAATAGTAGACAACATTGTGAAAGATGAAGATGGAAAACGACGTAGAAAGAGAGAGAGAGAAAGAGAGAGAGTGAGAGGGGGAGAGACAGCGAGAGGGAGAGAGAGAGAGAGAGAGAGAGAGGGGGGGGGGGGGTGGGCGGGGGGCAGGATAGATAGAAAGTTTGACGTAGTCTGTTCTGTATTTATTATTATGATATTTTTCTCACCGACCCCCCCCCCCCCCCCCCCCCCCCCTCACACACCTCAGATTTTTTCTTTAATTTTTCTCTTTTTTGTTTGTTTATATCTTTTGGCTAGAGCACAATGTCCGACGGATAATAGTACCGTCAATATAGCATAATAACAATTTGTTTATATCAGTTTGATGCAACAGAGATCTACATTCAAAGTTTTTATTTTGTATAAATATTGTACAGTAATATTCTTCTCATTTTGACATTATCAGCCGCTCGTTTTCTTTTTCGTTTTCGCTCCCTATAATAAATATAAGGTATAATAATGTACATCATCAGGGATAATTTTATGTTATAATAATTAATCTCAAGGAAGGGATGTTGCCGGCGTACAAGCAAATGGAGGAATAGATAACAATATGAAAGATGAAGATAGAAAACGACATTGACAGATAGACATACAGACAGGCATAGAGAGAGAGAGTGAGTGGGGGGGGGGGGGGAGAGAGTGAAAAAATAGAGATAGAAGGGGGAGGAGATAGAAAGTTGGACGTAGTCTGTGCTGTATTTATTTTTATGATATTTGTCGCACCACCCCTCCCCCCCCCCCCCTAGATCAGATAAATTATATTATTAAGTTTGTCTCTTTTCTGTTTGTTTATATCTTTTGGCTAGAGCACAATGTCCGACGGATAATAGTACCGTCAATATAGCATAATAACAATTTGTTTATATCAGTTTGATGCAACAGAGATCTACATTCAAAGTTTTTATTTTGTATAATTATTATTCAGTAATATTCTTCTCATTTCGACATTATCAGCTGCTCGTTTTCTATTTCGTTTCCCATAATAAATATAAGGTATAATGAGTACATAATCAGATATTAATCACAGGGAAGGAATGCTGCTGGCCTACAAGCAAATGGAGGAATAGAAAACAATATAAAAGATGAAGATGGAAAACGACATTGACAGATAGACAGACAGACAGACAGAGAGCGGGAGAGAGAGAGAGGGGGGCGGGAGAGAGAGAAAATTGGACGTAGTCTGTATTTTTATGATATTTGTTTATCCGATCATCCCCCCCCCCCCCCCCCCCCTCCAGCTCCGATTTGTTTTCCTTTAGTTTTAGAAGTACAATGTCCGACGTATAAAAGTACCGTCAATATAGCATAATAAACTTTTGTTTTAAATATCAATTTGATACAACAGATCATTCAAAAGGGTAACTTTGTATAATTATTGTACAGTAATATTCTTCTCATTTCGACGTTACCAGCCGCTCCTTTTCTATTTCGTTTCCTATATACAAAATATAAGGTATATGTGTACATCATCAGGATTATGTTATAATAATTTATCTCAAAGAAGGAATGGTGACGGCATACAAGCAAATGTCGGAACAACATTGGCAGATAGACAGAGAGACAGACGGAGAGAGAGGGAGAAAGTGGAGAGAGAGAGAGAGAGAGAGAGAGGGGGAAGAGAGAGGGAGAGAGACACACAAATAGAGAGAAAAAGAGAGAGAAAAAGAGAGAGAAACAATCATTTCTCATCATCATCTTTTTGTCTGTTACATTTTAGCATATCACATATTCTTGTTCATTCCTTTATCTGGTATGATTGATATTATCTTTAAATGATTGCAAAAACAACAAGACCCCACTCCCCAAAACACACACACAAAAAAAAAACAGGGTTATACATGTAGGATCATCAATGCTGTTTGAGTTTGAGTTTGAGTCTGAGTTTATTAACAACAAAAATAATAACAAGTAAAACACAATGTATCAAGCATGATTACATAAAATATAACAATATAACACAAGATCGATAACATTACACATGAATAATATAAATATTGTTTTACAAAGTATGTCGTATACAAATGGAATAAAACATTATGTGTACACTTTTGTTGTTAAAGGGGGTACCAGAAGTTAGCACAAGTGCTAGTCGAGTCTGGTTCCCTGTCTTTGGCAAGAATTTTAAAACTATTTTTTTTTTTTTTTTTTTTTTTACTATACTACATTATATACATGTAACATAAACTATATAAGTAAACAAAGAAATAGAATAGTCCTTTAGAAATATTCCTTACTTAATATACATGGAAGTCAAATGTGTGTCGACTTCCGTATCAATACCAAACATACAGTAAATAAAAAATATATCATTATCTAGTGATCTTTTTAGAAATTCTCTAATCTGAGATTTATTTTTGCCATTTTAAGAAGTTTTAATTTTTGTTTAACTCAAAGTATTTAGATGTTTCGTTAACCCCTTCCGAAAAGCATTTTTAGATCGTATTCCTCTTAAATCGTATGGTATACTATTCCATATTTTCACGCCCATAAATGATATTGAAAATTGACCTTGTGTGGTTTTGCATTTAGGCAGATATAGTTGTCCTTGTTCTTTGCCCCTTGTGCCATATCTGTGCTCTATTACCTGACAGTATTCAATTAAGGAGTGAGGAAGATTGCCATTTAATAAGTCATAGATGAAGGTTGAGACGGATAGGAAATGAAGATTGTAAATATTTAAAACTTTTATCTTTTGGAACAAGGGTTCCGAATGGGTACCTCTTGGGCTAAAAGTTATCGCTCTCATTGCCATTTTCTGGGTAAGGAAAATACAATTCAAGTTGGTTTTGTATGTGGTTCCCCATACTTCAATTCCATACAAAATATGTGGCTGGATTAACGCTTTGTATAATAGCACTAAAATGTTCTGTGGGACATAATGCCTTATTCTGAACAAAATTCCGACTTTTGAACGAATATTTCAATTTACCAATTTTATATGTTCAATCCATGTGAGATGCTTATCAATTTGTAGTCCTACAAAAGTTGCCTTATCTACTTCAAGTAATTTAGATCCAGATATTTCAAGAGCACCTTTTACTTGGACAGATCTCCTTTTGCCCTTTATTATCATATAATTTGATTTGCTTAGATTAATTGTGACTTTGTTGGCATAACACCACTGCTGGACCTTATTCAAATCCGTATTCACCTCATTCATATCAATATCTTTCTGACCAGTCTTAAAGGTATGGAACAAGTTTGAATCATCAGCAAATAACCTGAAGTTGAAAAATTTTGTAGAGTTTGGCAAATCATTTATATAAATGAGAAAAAGAGTTGGGCCTAGAACAGATCCCTGTGGAACACCGCATGATGTTTTAAAATATTGAGACATTGTTTCCCGGTATTTCACAAACTGAAATCTATTGCTGAGGTAATCTGCGAACCACTGGAGCGCAATGCCACGTATTCCGTAATGAGATAATTTACTAATTAGAATGTCATGGTTTATAGTATCAAAAGCCTTCTGAAAATCAATGAACACACCAATAGTTAGTTTTCCCTCATCTATTGATTTCAATAATGCATTTGACAAATTAACAACAGATAACTTTGTACTGTATTTCTTCCGGAAGCCATACTGATGTTGCTGCAGCACATTGTTCACATCTAAGAAATCCATCAACCGACTATTTACTATTTTTTCAAAGATTTTTCCAAGTACTGGTAATACAGAAATTGGCCTGTAGTTTCCTGGGATGTCTTTTGGCCCTTTCTTGTAAATTGGTGTTACTTTTGCTATTTTTAAGGCATCAGGAAATTTGCCTTCCTGTAAAGACAAATTAAATATGTGAGATAATGGTAAACTAATAAAGCGACTTGCATCTCTAAGCAGTCGCGCTGATATGTTATCATACCCACATGACTTGTTAACATCTAAGGCAGAAATGTGATTCTCAATTTCTTTTTCAGTCACTGGTTTCCAAAAGAGAGTTTTACTCAGCTTAGGTCCTAAATATGCAGTGTAATCTGCATCATTCTGTGGTATTTTATCTGCCAGGTTTTTTCCAATATCAACAAAGAACTTATTAAATTCAGAAGCAATCTCATGATCATCTGTTATCACCCTACTCCCACCGTTTTTATGAATAGTCAATTTTTCAATGTCGGTACCCTTTCCTGACACTTTTTTACCACACAATAACTCATTTATAGTCTGCCATGTTTTTCTGGTGTCGTGCCGGTTTTGTTTTAAAATATCACTATAATAATTATGCTTTGCATTTTTTATAACTAAAGTAAGAATATTCCTAAATTTTTTATATCTATCTCCAGATAGTGAATTAAAATTTGATCTTTTATACTTACAATACAAATTCTGTTTTTTGCGTATTGACTTCAGTATACCTTTAGTTATCCATGGTTTTTTGGCAGTGTTTTTATTTCTGGTTGGTCTTTGTGTTACGATTGGTGCATTTTTATCACATATCTCTTGATATAACTTGTAAAACATGTCATATGCTTTATTCACGTCTTCTTGTCTGAAAACAAGATCCCATCTTGCTTTTGATAATTCTTCCTGAAGCTTTTTATCTTCATAATTCTTAAAGCTACGGGTAGTAGTTCTCCTACAACACGTGTCATTACTAGTAACTGTACAATGCTCAAAAATTACAAAGATAGGAAAATGGTCAGATATATCAGTTTCTATTACACCTGCATGAATTTTTGAAGAATTTACATTAGTATATGCATGATCGATCAAAGAAGAAGTCAGTTTTGTAACCCTTGTGGGGGTTGTAATTAATTGCTCTAATCCTAAACAATGCAATGCAGTTTGGAATTTTTCGACCTTCTGATCAGTATCTAAAAGATTGATGTTAAAGTCTCCCATCAAAATGCAATCTACCTTGTCAATTTTCAGATGTGAAATAACATTCAACAAACTATCTTGGAACTCATCCACATCAGTGTTTGGTTTTCTGTATATTATACCCACAATTACTCTTCTCTTGACAATATACATTTCAAGCCAAAGGCTTTCTGCATGTGATACTTCAAAATTTAGAGTGGAATATTTTAGAGATGAAAGAATATATGCCCCTACTCCCCCTCCCCTTGAATCTTTTCTACACTTAACCTCCAAGGTATATCCTGGTAAACCCAGTAGTGACATGTTAGACACATTCCAAACTTCTGATAAGCAAATTAAGTCAAATTTAGAATCTAAGTTATCATAAAGAAGGGATAATTCATCATAATTTTTCTGCAGTGACCGAATGTTCACATGAGACAAACTTAATGAGTTTGAAAAGAGTTTTCCTAAACCTTTATCAAATGTCTCTGGACATAAATTGTAGGAAGAAACTTCAAAGTTAGAGCCTTCGTTTTCCATTTATTGGTTATAAGCCAGGTCATTGTCATTCAATTATACCCTTACCTTACTTCCGCTCTTCTATTGTTTATAACCATGACAACAACCTTTACATTCGTCAACGTTCTTTGTTCCTCTTACGTAACTAAGCTGTGGGATCATGGGCCAAAGACAAAGATATAGCTCTTTTCACATATTCTATATAGGTCCCAAATACTTGCAGACATTTCTGTGTCATTTGTATTTGTATGTACTTTGTCAATACATACTTACAAACTATAATTGTCAAAATTTGCCAATATATTCATACATATTGATATTATATAGCGCCTTTACATAAAACATGATCAAAGCGCTTTACATTACTAATAAAACAGAATAATTATTTTGCTCTCCGGGCAATACTTCCAAACTATTTCGTTTCCCTTATATCATCTTCCGCTCTAGAATCCTATCTTGTTTATATTTATTTATTGTGTATTTGTCCTTGTCTCCCTCTCCATTATTATTCTGTTTTTGAAAGAGAAAGTTTCATTCTTTCTCTTCTTTCTCGTATAATGTTATCCACCTACTTCTAGATGACCCTTTTGTGGTAAAGCATAATGTCCGATGTATATTATTTCCGTCGATATAATGAACGTTTCATTTTTATTTTGATGCAACAGAGATTTACATTCAAAATCAAAACTTTTACTTTCTATAATTTGTGTACAGTAATATATTCATTTTGACATTATCAGCCGCTCGTTCTCTATTTTTGTTTCCCTAGTATTTAAGATGTATGTTTTCATCATCATGGATATGTTATCATAATTTATCTCAAAGAAGGAATGATGCCGGCATACAAGCAAATGGCGGAACAACATTGACAGATAGAGAGAGAGAGAGAGGGAGATAGAAAGTTGGACGTAGTCTGTACTGTAATTATTATTATGCTAGTTGTCTATCTGATCAACCCCCCCCCCCCCCCCCGTTCAGAATGTTTCTTTATTTCTTTAAAAAAAAAAATATTTTCGCTAAAGTATAATGTCCGACCAAGGAGTTATTTCCTTCGTCCGACGTATATTAGTTCTGTCAAAAAAGATTGTTTCATATTATTTGTTTGCAAAAGAGATGTTTTTATATCCAAACTCTTACTTTTTTAATTATTGTACAGTAATATTCTTCTCATTTTGATATCAGCCGTTAGTTCCGTTTTTTCTTCTTCATTTTAAAAATATTGTATAATAATTTTTCTCAAAATCGGAAGGAACAATTTCGGTATAAAAACAAATAGCGGAACAGAAAGCAAAGCAAGACAGAAACTGGCGTTGAGAGAACGAGTGATCAAGAGAGAGAGAAGCAAACATTTCCCCTATCATCTTTTTGTCTGTGACATTTTATTTAATTACATCCTCTTGTTTATTCCTTTATATTTCCATGATTGTAATATATTTGCATCAATATTTTAGATAGGGTAAAATCTGGCTATGCGTTATATGATTAACAATTCTTATTTATATGTCGAAACGTGCCTTCGGAAATCGCGGAACAGAAAAAAGTATGAGAGAGATGAAGTATAATGAACGGTTTTTTATAGAGTGTGAGAGAGAGAGAGAGAGAGAGAGAGACAGACAAGACAGAGAGAAAGAGAGAGAGAGAGAAAGTTGGGTGCTTCGTTATATAGTCTGTACTGTAGTTATTGGTATGCTATTTTGGCTATCCTTTCACCCCCCCCCCCCCCCCCCCCGTTCTGGATTCTTCTTGATTTTCATTTGATCATGTTTATATATTTTCGCTACAGTATAATGTCAGACGTAAATTATAACAGTCAATTTTGGCTGATAAACTATTTCAATTAAATTTGATGCAACAGAAACTTACATTGAAATAGTTTACTTTTTATAAACTGTGTATTTTCTCATAAAATCCAATATCAAAATAAAAGTGATAAATAAGAAGAATAGGAAGAAGAAGAAAAAGAAGAAGAAGGATGATGAATAAGAGTGACAACGAAAAAAGATACAGAGGAGAAAGAAGAAGAAGAAAATAAGTAGGTAGAAGAGGAAGAAAAGATAACGAAGAAAAAAAAACCTACCGTACGGAAGAGCTGAAAGAACTTAGAGGTTGGAGCACGGCAGATTGCCAAATGATCTGCGCATGCGCTAAGTTCCTGCTCGTCGAAGCAACTGACCAGGCTTTGGGTCGCTTCAACGCACACGCATTGTTCCGCGCGCTGAACAGTCGCACGGTACGGCAGCGAAGGAGTCGAGTTTTCGATTTTTAATCTCGTTTGTGGCGTGGCTATCAGGCTGAATAATTTCGGAAGGAACGGGTTAAAGGGATCCTGTTGACAGAAAGAATTATGTAATTTCTCTGATCATGAGGGAGAGGGGAGGGGGGGGGAGAAATCAAACCTGTGACCTTTACATCTTCAGTCACTGTACTTGTGTGTTTTGTGTTGATCTGTGTATTATCTTTCCAATGACATTTTCACGATTGACCAGATGACAAGGCAAGATCTAAATCACACTCAATGCTCCTCTCGTTATCGTTGACCACAAACATGGTCTCTGTGTATTTTCCTGGAGCAAACATCGAATAGCAAGGAAAGGCTGACTGTTATCAGAGTAATCTTATTGATTAAGAGCCAGTCCGATTAAGTGCTTATATATCTGCTTACTGATAGGTCTATGGAAGATGGAAAGAAATAGGTGTGTTCCATGAAAAAACATGCTGAACAATGCATGATTGAAGACATCAAGGGCCACTGCGTAGCTTAGAACCCAATTATGTCTGGATTTACTCAAAATTAGATGTGGAAATTTCGAAACAGATTTTTAAAAAAATTTGAAGGGTGTTGTTAGATTTGATAGTCAGAAAAAAGACCTAATCAACTGTGAATCATTGTAGCATCACACGAGTCGCATGATTGGCTATGAATGGGTAGCTGATTCAGCTTTTTCTCTTACAAGAAGATTTCAAATACTATTCAAAATCAATATTGATATTCAGAAGATGGACTACATTCAGATCCATTGGGTCTTTACAGACGTGTATCAATCAGATATGATTATTTACGTCTGGGGACCGACCTTTGACGTCATCGTCTGAAAGACGACGGTGACTCCGTTTCGAGCTGGGGTCCTCTGAGCCAGTGCGGTAGGCGAAGACTGAGAACTGACCAAGTGAATGTTCTATAGATCCACAAAATATATCTTTTTGTAATTTATTTCAAAATGGAAAGTAAAATAATAATTCCACTGATTCTACGACCTTGGGGGTGTTTCACAAAGTGTTTAAAAAGTCGAATTTAACTCTAAGTCTTTTAAAATAACTTGTACAAAATATTTTCATAGATGCTAACGGCTTTCCATAATTGTATAAAGTCCGACTTGGAGATAAGTTCAACTTAGGATCTTTGTGAAACACCCCCTTGACTAGTTTGCAGGCACAGACCCTTATCAGTTTTGTGCATAACAGAGTGTCTGAACTTTGAGACTTTGCAGACTGCACAGTCTTCTGCACAGTCTTCTGCACTCCATAGGCTGTGTACTTCAGCTGCTCGGCCAGAGAATTACAGAGCTATAGGCTCAGCTCAATTAAGGCTTTATGGAATTGGATTCAAGTTTCAAATCAGAGTCTTTGCCTGCAGACTAGACCTTGTCTGATGTTACGCATTACTTTTAATACAGACTTGTATCACATACCAGTAACAGTTGAATACATGAGAGGAGAACGGCGTAAATCCGCCAAAGCACTCTTAGAGTTATCTGTGAAAAATGACTAATGTTCTGAGATAAGATTAAAGGACAAGTCCACTCGATAAATAAGTTTCTTTCAATAAAAGCATAAAAATCAGACAAACCATTCAAAAAAAGTTTGAGCAAAATCGGATAACTAATAAGAAAGTTATGAATTTTTGAAAAAGTATGTAAAACTATGGAACAATGAGAATCACAACACAAATTGCCAAGATGGTTATCAGTTTGTGACGTCATGTCCTCACTATTTATCAATTGTTCTATATGGTTTAATCCCATTAATTTCCCTTTTTATTCCCCAAAACTTGATTTCCCAATGTCTTTGCCCAGGTTATATGATTTGTACCATATTGCGTGCATGACATTTCACAGAATCTTTTATGAACTTTGAAGAATTTATACAATTTTCTGGATATTGTGTATTCATAATTTATAATTGATTTTTATATAAATAGTTTATCAAAACTCACATTTTCCATGATTTAACTGGAAAAAAACAACTCTTTATTAGGGCATCCACACAGAAACATATTACTATTAATCTAACTTGGATGCTGGTGTGAAGAAATAAAATTCAAAAGAAGAAAATAGGAAATTTATATCATCAATATAAAGAAAATAATGAGTGGATAGTGAGGACATGATGTCACAGACTCGTGAGTGAGTTGCCAATTTGTCTAGTGATTTTCAAAGTTTTTAATGTCATTAAAAATTCATAAATTTCTTATTAGTTATCCAATTTTGCTCAGACTTTTTTGTGATTGGTTAGTCTGACTTTTCTGCTTCTATTGAAAGTAAGTTATTTTGGAGTGGACTTGGGCTTTAAGAAGAGAATATTTCATATTCAATGAATCTTTAGATACATGAATGTACATTATTCACAGTAATGCAGGAAGATGAAAAAAGTCCTCTCTTCATCTTGTTTGTCCTAAAAGATATGTTTTTTCCTAAAATGTCTCAAAACAGTTTTGATGGAGATATGCCTTTCTTTCATTTAGTTAGACGTTGAGTTTGACTATTCTTTGTTGTGTAGAAAATCATTGTATGGTAAATATCGATCATCCAAGATTGTGACAGGCATGTATTTCTAGTGCCTATTCAGTAGAGAATGTATGAAAGACCTTTAGAATAGGTACATTGACGATTGAAAATCATCTAATATGGAAGTTCTATCAATGATGTTAAAAGAAAACATTAAGTAAATGAAATTGAGTGCAGAACAGTTGTTGCCAGAGCATATATGTCGTACCACCATTAGTAATCGGTCATTAGAATCAGAAATGTTTCTCTGGCACCCCTAGCTCTCCCTCTTTTAATCAATCCTTCTCTCTCTCTCTTCTTCTCACTTTATCTCCCATGCTCTCTCTCTCTCTCTCTCTCTCTCTTCCCCCTCGTCTCCCTATCTCTTCCCAATCTCCTTCTCTATCTCTCTCTCATTCTCTCACTATCACACCCCTCCCTTCACTATATCTCCCCCTCTCTCTTATTCTCACCCTCTTTCTCATTCTCTTACTCTCACCCCTCCCCCTCTCTCTCTCCCTCCCTCCACTCCTGTCTCTCCCCAATCCCTCTCCCTTTCCTCTCCCTATCTCTCTCATCCCTATCTCCCTATCTCTCTCATCACTATCTCCCTCTCCCCTCTTTCCCTCTCCCCTCCTATTTCTCTCCCTATCTCTTTCCCTATATTGTGTTGACATTTTTTAGTTGCCATGAGGAATGTAATTTAGAGTGTATTCATCTTTCTTTTTCTCCTTGTTTGTTTCAGGCCCCTCTGAACACCCACGATGCAGTCATTAGAGCCTACGAACTTCTCTTTTGTTGTAGCACGAAAGACAAGCTCATGCAAATACACCAAGAACTATTTGAGATGCAACAGTGCAAACAGATCTTTGCCTTGTGAAGCACGGACATGTGTTTGTCCAGCAACATATGTTTACTTTGATTTGTTTTAATGTAATGTGGGTTTCACTTTCTGCAGAGTCAAATGTTTTCAAATTGTCAAAGAGTTTGATTTATACACATTTGTTATTTCGAGTCAGCTGAAGTATGTACAGTATACATATTACCAGAAGTAATTGCAGATGTTTCTTACTTTCTTGTAAGAATGATTGTTTCTGTAGAATTTAAGAATACAGCAGTGAAATAATATTATTGAGTATTATACCGCAAGCGTGTATGTTGTTTGAAACCCTCAGCAAAACTCAGAAAATAGAAGTACCATTGAAAAAGTTGATCCTCTATTAATATGTTTATTCAGATATTTAATTTGCATTATCAGAAAGCTTCATATTTTTTCAAATCCTGTCCTTTCATGGGATTTGTTGTCTACTGCTTATTCTAAGACTTTTATTTGTACTTGTTCTTTGTGTACATATGTGTTGAATAGCTTCCTAGAAAAAGAAATACTATTGTGAAATTGAAATTATGATCTTGCCATACACATTTTGTTTCTTGTCAAACTGACCTGTCAGTGTTAAAAGTAATACATATATCAACAGTTTTAGACAGTGATGTTTGTTCAGAGCTAGAATGTCTTTAAACCCCTTTCTGGTTCGCAGACAGCTTTAATACATTCTTGGCTGAGTGGTTTTTCTCCCTCTGAAAAAACAGTGTTGAATGTTAAAAGTGAGCCTGGAACTATCAAGACTAGCGCTGTCAGTTGAACTTTTCCTCCCCCCACCTATTTTCTCCAAAAATAATTGAATGAGAGAATGGCATGTTTTTGCTGAGTTCACTGAGTTCTAGCCTTGAAAATTCTATAATCAATTCACAATTCTATTGTATTAATCTACATGTATTTTTTCTTCTATTTGATATGGAATAGGCTTGAATGGCTGGCCTTGTGTGATAATTCTGTGTGAAAAAATATCACAATTACTTCAAAGTATATGAAAACATTGGAATAGATGATGTAGTGTTGAGCCCACTGACCCATATCTTATGCAAGTAGACCAATATTTCATGTGACTGAATATAGTTCTAAATTACTAAAAATCTGTCACTTCTTTACAGGGAAAATGTGTAAAATAGATAATTAGATGAAGTAAAAAGAAAACCGATGCATTATGAAAATGGATTATTGAAATAGTTACAATCGATATGGAATCGATTGTGGTCTTGTTTATCATTTTTATATAGATTATTGCAAAAAGTTGTTTAATAAGACAGTCATACATTTTAAAGAAAATGGCAAGGGAAGATCTCATTTGACATTTTCAACAGCCCCGAAACAAAGAAAAACAAGGAGGAAAAACACAAATGTTAATTTTGGTCTCACAAGATATTTGCTTTGTAGAACCATTATTGCCTTCAGGTTTCTGTTAGAGTGTATTTCATTTATGAAATATTCTTTACTCCAAGAGAATGGGGGTCCTCTACAAACAGGACTCTTATTAGTGTCTGTATGCGACCCTGATTAGCATAACTATGAAACTTTGATGTTTGATCGTTAATTACAGTTGACTCTCATATTTGCTCTCACCTCTTCTGACCATTTCTGTCCATTTTTGCATTTGCTCCTTGACAGTCCCGGTTGCAACTTTCTGTATTTAACCCTCTTTTTCCCTAATGGATGTAATTAAATTATCACTCGCCATGCTCGGCCTTCATATTTTGTTCATTCATGAAGGGCAATTGGATCAAGTTGATTAAAACCCTTTTCCATCCAAATCTTCATAATTATGCTTTGTCATTCATTAAAGAAAATTGGATTAATGTGATTACAAATTTTAATAAAAAGATGTCATACTGTTTTCATTCATTAAAGAAAAGTTGATGA